>CM074442.1:27255296-27605296 GCA_037101425.1 Elopichthys bambusa | reverse complement strand
GATATTTCATCAGAAAGCCTCTCTCTCCACACAGATGCTTCCTCTGCCCATGTTGCAGATATTTTTTCCTCGAGTTTTTCTTGGACCCCGTCGGCTCGGTTTCGCCCCGGTAGAGGTGCGGAGGGCGGCCGTGGCCTGCCACCCACTGCCAAGGCCAGAGGCCTGCCTGGATGAGCCGGGTCTGAACCTGGAGACCTCCGTGGAGTGTTTCCATAAGGGGGGAGCGGAGGTCTTACTTAGCACTATTTAACTGCAAAAATGGAGATTTATGAATGGTCGAGCGGAGCTATTGCGAGGCAGTTTGCAAAAGCACAAAGGTGGAATGTTTCACCCGCATTTGAATTTGCCCTGACGGTGCTGTTAATGTAATTTAAAGAGGACTGAATGAGATCAGAGAAGCGCTGTAGATGGAGCTTTTATTCAGCCTCCCTTTCATCATGTCCTTTTACATTTGACTCAGTCATTTTTATTTGAGTGTTTTAAAATCATTGAACTTGCTCTTTGCACTGCACAATTTTCCATTTTGAATAAGTTGCAGGTGCTAAAATACATTGTGCAGAAGTGTTTAGTGAATTCACTCCTTGAATTCCTCTGTTTCACAGCACACTTTCTGTCCACAGAATCAGATGTGTGACTTTTTAGGTGGGTAAAAAGTTGTGAGGTATCTTCCTAACCAGAAATTAAGTAGGACTTGCAACCAAAAGTCACTTGTAGCTGTCTTTTATTTGAATTTGCTGTTTCAGTTTGTGTTAAATTTTGGGCTAATATAATGGGATTTTTGATGGGAAGAAACCTAAAATCAGCTCTGAACACTGAAACACGAAAACACTTGAAACAGCAATTGTCAAAATCTACTCTGAATTTAGACAGTATAGAGTGGTTTAATCAAGCTTAGCAACTGGCAAAATGTGGCATTAAAGGATAGTTCACCCAAAAATGAAAATTATCCTATGATTTACTCACCCTCAAGCCATCGTAGGTATCTATGACATTCTTCTCTCAGACAAACACAAGCGGAGATATATTTAAAAATATCTTGGCTCTTCCAAGCTTTATGATGGTAGTGATTTGAAGCCCCCCAAAAATGCATCCATCATAAAAAAAAAATTCCAGCTCCAAGAGGTTAATAAAGGGCCTGATGCATGACATAAAGACAAACGCAGAAGCGCAAAAAACAGTCACGAATTAGAAGTCTAAAACAAGAATTTTTTAAGAGAATTGTTGGAGGATTTCGATATGAGAAAAGAGGAGCTTGAGTTTGTTGCCCCATTTGTTTTAACCGCAAGAGGTGCGTCATACATCGCTTTGGGGGTTACTCTTTTGGCGAAAGTCGACTTGCGCAGTATGCGTACAGTCGTCTGGCAGAAGCTAGTTATTTTGTAAATATGGATATTTTTCTTACAAAAACAATTTGCTTCGCTTCAGAAGGCCTTTATTAACCCTCTGGAGCCGTATGGATTATTTTTATGATGGATGGGTGCATTTATTTTGGGCTTCAAAACGCCCCCGGTTCACTACTATTATAAAGCTTGGAAGAGCCAAGATATTTTGATTTATATTGTGATCATCTGAAAGAAGATAGTCATATACACCTAGGATGGTTTGAAGGTGAGTAATTCATGGGATAATTTTCATTTTTGGGTGAACTATCTCTTTAAATTGTAAATGTAAAAAAAACAAATAAAAAACAAGCCATTTAATACTTAATTTTTTTTTATTTATTTTTTTTAGATTTTAATATGGACTTTATTTTACTGGTAACAGGCATAGTTGTTTGTACATTTAGAATTTATTTAATTTGTTTTAATTCAGTTGAAATATTTGGGAAAAATGAATAACACTGTAAAATGTAAAAAAAAAAAACAAAAAAAACTAAAAGCTAGTAAAAGATCATTTCTGACACTGTTCGGGAAGTTGAATTTGTGCTGTTTTACCTTCTTTTCCATTCGCAAAGTATAAATAATTAGCAGAGGGGAGGACAAGGGTTGAGACACTGCGACAGGTCTCATGTGCAGCAGTCAGATTGAAAATATATTCCATACAGGAAGGAACTCTTCCCTGAGATATATCTCAATTGCTTCCCCTTGAACATGCACAGTATATACATATATCAGGGTGGATTTCATGGCTATTTATTTTTCAGGATCTTTAGGGAACCCCACTTGGTCAGCTTCCTTGAGGATGTGTATTTTTATGTTGGAAAATAAGCCTGCGATGTTGTGCAAGGCCGAATGTAACTGAGAATTTGCTGTGCTGCAAAAATCCAGCTTTTAATAAAACGCCATTCATGCTCAATCTGTCAAGCTGAGTGAAACGGAATCAGATCAGAATTCACTGAAATTTGAATCGATATTTTATATTGCATCTTTTTTAAATGTTCTTTCAAACATTTTCAGTTTTAAAGGGTTAGTTCATCCAAAAATTATATTTCTGTCATTAATTACTTAATGTCATTTCAAACCTGCAAGCCCTTCGTTCATCTTCAGAACACAAATTAAGATATTTGTGATGAAATCCGAGAGGTTTTTTTATCTCTCATAGAAAGCAACGGAATTACCACATTCAAGGTCCAGAGAAGTAGTAAAGACATCATAAAAATAGACCATGTGACTACAGTGGCTCAACCTTACTTTTATGAAGAGACGAGAATACTTTTTGTGCACAAAAAACAAACAAACAAAAATAATGACTTCAACAATTTATTTAAAGGGATGGTTCACTGTTTTTTTTTTTTTTTTTTTTTTTCTAGGCTTGATTGTGTTTATGGGGTGCAGTTTAACATGCTCAATGCTTTGTTTTAAAAAAAAAAAAAAAAAAAGATGTATTTTTCATATTTTACCTTTATTCTACACTGCTGTTTCCATTGTCATTTGAACGGCCGGTTTGACTTCCTGATTCTATGATACCACTCCCTCCAAAATACGCAATGGGCTCAGATTGGTTAGCTGGCCCAGTGAATTGTGATTTGCTGAAGCGTCCAGAAATGCCATGCCCCTTACTAGGGCTGCAACAAATGATTATTTTGATAATCGATTAATCTAACGATTATTGGAAAGATTAATTGACTAATTGTCGATTATTACACTGGTCAATCAGTATGCTTTGTTCCATTATTCAACTATCAATTAGTTAAAATATTGAGTTATACTTTAACAAATAAATAAAACAAGGAAATCTCTTCAGCTTTTGAAAGTGTATTTTTAATAAATTTGTTAAATTCTGTTAAAATGGCTGGTACTGTGTTTTATCAAGTCTGCGAATTGTAATAACTTTTTAATAAGTAAAAATATGTAATATGTAATATTGTGCATATTTTCTTGAAAATGGTCCTCTCTAGATTTCTTTTTTTATATATAACTATCGAGTTTATGGTCACTGAATGGCTTTCCTGAGGTAAATGTAACATTTTTGTGACATATTTGTTTTCAAGCTGTTAATGACGTCTTTCTGCGGTAGAAACTCTGATTAAGTGATTACATTAGAGATGGATTCATTTCAGTAAGTTGTACTGTATCTTTCAACATACTTTTTTGATGTTCATTCATGTTTATTTTGTGCTTACTAATCGGTAAGTAATATCAAATTTAGAAGATAGTTCCTTATTAGCTTATCAATAATTACCTAATGAGATTAGCATTATTGAGAACTATTAACTAACTGGCAAACTGTAAAAAACATCAATGTGTATCTGAGACGTAATCAGTCATAATTTTTACTCTGAATACAGTCATAAAATGCATCACTAATTACTCAGTTACCTAGTCACTATGCAGTAACTACTAGTGATCTGGACCATTATTTTAAAGTGAACATCTTTTTCACTTTAAAATAATGGTCCAGATCACTAGTACTTCTTGAAGAATGACTAGGTACTTGAGTAATAAGTGATGCATTTTATGACCATGTTCCGAGTAAAAAAGGACAATCTTCAAGAATTAAACGTTATGTTTATGTTTTATGCTTTGTTAAACTCCCACATTTTACGGGTTAGCCTTCGTTTGCACTATGCACTCCAAAGCACCTTGTCTTCTTCTGTTGGATTCGGCCAGGGAGAGCTGCATTACAGTATTGCGCTACAGCGCCCCACTGGTCAAACCACGTTATTGCAGGCCCTTAAATAGGTCATACGAGATCAAAAGACTATTCGACAACAAAAATATTTGTAAAAAATGTCGACTAATCGTTTCAGCCCTACCCCTTACCATTAGTTGTTATGTGCTTAGGTGGAAATGTAAATACTGGCATCTGTATTGCCGTATCAAATTGAGCCTGAGCCTGAATCAGACCCAGATAGCAGTAATGATGAAGAGGGTCAAGCAGAACCTCTGCAAGCTCGGTTTTTAAAGGATGTTTATGAATGGTAAGTATTTCCGTTTGTATTTCTGTCAAAGTGTTTAGATATGCTGTCACTTGTAAATGTTACTGCTGTTTATGTTAGCTTACAATATACGGTGTTATCCTGATTAAAGCTTTACTGTAGCCGAATACATGACTGAGTAGTAGCATTTTTGTAAAGGTATCGTTTAATTTATAGCATGAACAACTGTTTGTCTATGAACATAGAAGTTTGTTGGTGATTATTGCCATTTGTTGAATTATGCAATAGAATTTAGCTAACTGGCTAGCAAAGCCAAACTGCGTTGGTCTTTGTTTACGTCTTTGATGCAACCAAAAAATTGCAACAGAACTATACACTTAAAAGACATGTACAAACAATAAAACACTTACAGTTTGGGGCACATAAACAGCAGCTTCTGCTTTTAAAGTGGGAACTGCTTCATCTTTCAGTAATAGCCTTTGTGCAAATCCAGCATTAAACTTATGCGGATTCTGAAAGCTGTCTTCCGTGCCGGAAGTTACCACCCCTTTAAGATATATTCAATATATTCAATAATTTATTTTCTACCATGTCAGTCTCCTATGCAGTTAACGCAGTGCAGCGCTTCCGTGTTTACATCCGAATGCTGGTTCAGTATTGGCTGACGCTGTTCACGTAAACACAATGATGCATGCGTGTGATGCTGAAGCAGGAGCCAGCCAATAATGAGCCGGCATTCTGTTTTTTGCGCACAAAATGTATTCTATTCTATGAGAGAGAAAAACCTCAAATTTCATAAAAAATATCTTAATTTGTGTTCTGAAGATGAACAAAGGTTTTGCAGGTTTGGAACGACATGAGGGTGAGTTCTTAATGACAGAATTTCATTTTTGGGTGAACTAAACCTTGTTCATATATATCATATATCTTATGCTGCTTGTTCATATATGTCATGCAGTTTTCCCCACATCCAGTGTAACAGATACAGGTGTAAACGCAAAAGCGTTCTTGTTACAGTCGGTTCTGGACCAGAGGATCGTATGTTTCCCTGTTCCTCGTTCTTCCTGATTAGCAATCTGCTTTCCAGTGTGCTGATCCTATAATTTGACTCCGAGATAATGACCCAAAGAAACAGAAGTCGCGAGCAAATCAAGCCTCGACCTTTGAGCTTTGATATGCGGGAATCTCGCTTTATAAGTTCCAGGTTGTCCAATGTGGAATGAGAGCTTTCACAATATCCTTTCTTTTTTGCCTTATTCTGTTGTGTTTTTTTCCAGTCAGTTCATGTTTCTTGGCCTGTATCTAGTTTGAGTCGTCTGTTTTCCTGTACTGTCTGGGACCTGTCTCCATTTCGTTTTTGTGTCCCGTTAAAATGCCAGACAAATGAAGAGAGTTCGCCATAATACGAATGCAAAAACACACGCATCAAAAAACAAATTGTATCGCATGGAGGACGAGGCCAAACAGCACGCATCTGGTTTGAATTCCCCATTTCTTTTATGACGAGGAAATTAAATGACATATATAACAATCTACCACCCAGAGTGGGTTTGGATTCTGTCGGCTTCTTCCTTTTTTACCCACAATGCAGCTGTATGTACTGTATTGTCCTGTTAGAGTTCTTCCAATGGTTTCTCTTGTTTTCCTCCCTGTGGTTGAATAATCATAATTAATAGTGCTATAACAGACTGTCAGAGGAGTTTGCCGTGTTCTGTTCATAAAGACACTTGTTATTTTTATATGTTGACTGTGACCGTATCCGCCTTTCACTCGGGGATTGTGGTGACCTGATGGTTTTGTTCATAAAATACAGATCTCTGTTGGCAGAAACATGTCCTTAAATAATTAAAATGATGTTTGTGTGTGACCACTTGTTACCATCTAACCAAGTGCTTATGGTAACTCAAATGACAGATGATGTTAAACATTAAACACCTCATATGAAGTTTACGCAGCTAACTGAGAACATGACATTCATGTTGGTTTATGCCGTTTTTAACAAAAGTTTTGATTGAATGGCTTTAAAAATGACCAGTGGTTAACTAAAGAAAAAAAAAAAATTTTAATAGAGATGCACAGATACTAAATTTCGCTACCGATATCGATAGCCGATACCGGTAGTTATCGTCATAGATTTCATCAACTTCAGAGTAACTGGTATCAGTTATAAACAAACACATTACTCAAATTGATATTAACACATTAACTAAATTCTGAAGATTAAAGATATTTCTTAAGAAAAAACTTTTAACTTTCTGAATGTTATTAATTCATATAATTACTATTAATATTGAACATCAAATTTTTTTTTTTTTAGCATTTTCTTTACACAAAGCCCAAATGCAGTGCATTTTCCTGCCCTCTTGATTGACATGATATATCGGCCCAGACTATTGGCTGTTTTTAAACTGATAGTGTAAAAAATTGCTATTATTGGCCGATATATCTGTGCATCTCTAATTGTATTTTTTGTAATTATAAAAATATATATTTATATTTATAAAGTAATTTTTGTAAGTATTTTGTAATAATTGAATAGAGTTATAATAGATAAATCAACACAAAAGGAATAAATCCTCATCATTGACCCATACGGTACTTTTGAAATCCTTCACAACCGATTTTTAGAAAACTACACTATCGTTCAAAAGTTTAGGGTCAGTACGTTTCTGTCACAGAAGTGACAGCAAAAGCATTTATAATGTTACATTTTTATTTCAAATAAATGCTTTTTTTTTTCTAAATAAGTCTTGAAAAAATATTTTACTTTTTCCACAAAAATGTGAAGCAGCACAGCTGTTTTTAGCATTGAAAATAATAATAATGTTTCTTGAGCAGCAAATGAGCATATTAGAATGATTTCTGAAAGATCATGTGACACCGAAGACTGGAGTAATGATGCTGAAAATTCACCTTTGAAATAAATGCAGTCTTGGTAAGCATAGGAGACTTCTGTTAAAAAAAAAAAAAAAAAAAAAAATTTAAAAAATCCCAAACTTATGTGTATGATTTCTACATGATGATTATATGTATATATTTCAGTGTCTTTTAAACATTATTCAGGCAAAAATATTTGAATCATAAAACATATTTGCAACCTAGTTGTTATACAGTTCAGAAATAAAATATGTGAACCATATAACAACTACTTTGCAGCTCTGTGGACCCTCACAATTACACCCCTGTGACATTTTTAAAGTCAAGCCTTCAACAAATCTGAATGGCGTTTCCCCAAATAGATTCATAAACCACTTGTTAACCACATTTGTTTTGTATCTGCGTTTCTAATAGATGAGGACGGTGTCTCGTAACCCACAGAACCAGAAATACTTCGATAAAACATTAAAGAGAAAAAAAGGCTGCACATTCCAGCCTGTGTCGTCTACGAAACCGGAAAACAAGAGCCGGCCTTCTGCCTCTGTGGAACTCGAGCGCTAATTCATAACAGATTTCCTTTTCTCTCCTGTTCCCCGACAGAGTGCCTACCGCAGGAACGGGATGACTTTCCTGGCCTGCTGAGGTAAACGGGAGGGAGGAAGTTTGGAGGGATACGGCAGAGGTGGGCTGCAGGAGTCGTCTCTGTCGGCGTGTGTCTTCCATCATCTGATCTGTGATCAGGCTCACGCCGTGTGTCTGTCTGTGTTTACAGGTTCGATTCAACAGGAAACGCTGTAGACTGACAAAAATTTGGATTGGACGCGTTTTGTTTTGTTGGTGTTCATGTAAACTCTAGCAATGAGTTGTTGTTGTTTTTTTTTTTGTTCATTTTTGTTCGTTTTAGTTGGTTATAACAAATGTTCCATAATTTTTTTTTTTTTTTTTTTTTGGACTGATGATCTGTAAAAGTTAGATTCTGATGTTTAATTATTTTTTGTCTTTCTTCATCAGGAATTGTCCCATCATACATGATGATATTACACTTGAAAAAAAAAAAACTTGCTTTTGTATTCATTTTTATTTGGATTTAGAGGATTTAATTTCATTTTTTAGGTTAAAAATCTTGAAATAAAATATGTTCTGTGATTAAACCTTTTATTTATTTATTTTTAATATTTTTAAGAACTAAATCATGGTATTACATGTCTAAAAAACGTGAATACCATGATTTTTTTTATTATTATTATTTGTATTGTTTGTCAACAAGAAATTAAGAACCCTTAATAATTTTCTTTCTTATGATGATAGACTACTTTATTAAAGTCACTATATATATATATATATATATATATATATATATATATATATATATAAAACTAGTATTAATAATTATATTAAATATTTATTAAATTAGTATATGAATATTTATAAATAGTATTGTATATGGTCTTCACATGTTTGTCATATATATATATATATATATATATATATATATATATATATATATATATATATATATATATATATATATATATATATATATATATATATATATATATAGAGAGAGAGAGAGAGAGAGAGAGAGAGAGAGAGAGAGAGAGAGGTCATGAAACTTATTAGGTCATCATAGTATTCCCATAGTACATGCCCAAAAAATAGTAGTTCCAGAATACTTTTTGTTTTGTTTTGTTTTGTTTTTTTGTTAGTAAGAGAGGCAGTCTGAAGATGCCAGTTTCAGGTGGGTGTCCCACGTTGCCCTGACGTTGAGTTATTATCAACTCTTAGAAGACCACAACATACATAAACCACACGAGCACATGACCTCATTTTCCAGCAGTTCCTCGAGTGAGACACATTGACTTTGAGGTTTACCAAGCATAGGTATCAAATAAACACCAGTCATATTGTTTCTAAAATGCACGTGTGCTGAAGTGCATTTCTCCAAGCGTGGCTCATGTTCCCGCTGACAGTTATGAATGAGCAGACTGCAGCTTACTGTCGTGACCTGAAGGGTCAGTCTCCCGCCGCAGGTCAGCGAGGGTTTGAGGCTTTAGAGCTCAGTGTGAGCGTGTTAAGAGTTTAAACTCACTCATGTTGGCTTGTTTGATCGTAATGCCCTCTGGGGGATCGCAGCTGTTATGTTCACGAGAAAACTGCTCTAATCACATGGCCAATTGGAAACGGTTTGCCTATCTGAGGATTGTCAGCTTCTCTTAACCTTGATTTGTGCCACCACGGTGCACAGACTGCTTTTTTTGTTCAGAATGGCTTGCTGCACACAGCAGTTTTTGAAAAAAGCTAGTATGCAGTATGTATTGCATTCTATATTATGAGCATATCATTTGATGTTTCTAAATAATATGTAGCGCCGCATGTCATGTCTAGCAATGCAATCCAGCATGCAATACTCTACTTCCATGTGCAATGTGACATATGACCCAGAAGACGAGAACACCACTCAACATGCAATGTGACGAGGCCTGTGACAACAATGAATCATACTACTATTTTAAAATGTATTGTTTTTTTTGTTTTTTTTTTTGCATTTATTGCATTGTTCAATTTCTTGATGCTTTGATTTAAAATCCTAGCTATGGAACCAAATCAATCTTATACTATATGACTTTTAATAATTAGAGTGTGTTTGTCAGTTGGCCTAAAATGCTAAAATACATATAGTATATATACACTGAAATATACCATGGTATTGCTTTTAAGGAAATCATTTGTGTTGGTCAAAACTGCAGTCAGTTTACTCTATTTTAAATAGAGCTATTTTTGGCTAAAGGTTATAAGTCTTAATTATTTTTTAGATGCCTTTTTAGAAGATTGGCTAAAATTTAGAAATTGCTTAACTATGAATCCATTTATTTAACTTATTCTATTAATTAATTTATTTTCATTTTATTTTTTTTCTTATATTCTTTAAATGGGCAGTATACTGTTAGTATTCCATTGTGAACACAGCATTAGTCAATACAAAAAGCTGCTGGTGAGGTTTGACTTTCATGCAGGCCTGTTAACTCATCTGTCATCAGCTCTGCTTTAGTTTAATCCAATTTGATGTCTTCATGTATTGACCTGTTGCGTTTAAACAGATAATACTGATGTCCTGTCCCAAATGCCTTTAATGTGTGCACATTTTTCTGTCAGCACCTTATAAACGTCCCACGGTAAAATTCTCTATGATATTTCAAGGTGTTCGCCGTAAGCTCGACGTATTGATGTGTAGATCCTCGTAAATTCGGCCATGTGAAATCCCAGAGCTTTTCTCACAGGAGATGGACAGAGATTTATGGGAGCTGAAGTGATCTGACAGTCTGCTTTTTATTTCATTTTATTATTCACACACTCGCTCACGTCTGCTTACTGAGTTAACGTCCAGTTCAGGGGCCGTTACAGAAACATCTTTGATGGTATCCTGTCCTATCTGTTAACATCTATATGTTCCGTTTAGCTTGTCAGATTTTCATTTAAGATTTAAGATGGGACATTTTTATATTACAGCCCAGTGTTCTTGGAGACTTGCCATTGATTATGACTGCTTTGAAAAGCTGAAAACCTTTTCATTTACAGCATATTTAACATGGTTTCATTCACACAATGTGCCTAAATCAAAGTTACTTCATATATTAACTTAATACGATTTAGAGCTGTGGCAATTAACACATTGCAGCCGTGGTTCTAAGTTTATAATAAATATTATTTGTTCTATTATTAGGGGCCAAGCATCAAAGGTGCGTTGGCACCTATTGTATCACCTATTGTTGGCATTCTTTATTCTTGTTCTTCTTCTTCCACTCCTGAGTCTATGGCAGTCCATAGAACCGTATGCGGAAAAGTTATAAAATTTGGCACACTGATAGAGGATAGTCTCATATGTCTCCATAGCAAATTTGGAGTCTCTAACTCAATCCCACTAGCACCACCACCTGTCCAAAGTTGCACTCATCTTTATGTTAATAACTTTTGAACCGTAAGGGCTAGAAACAAAATTCTTTTTTTCCTCTGATTCCTTGGGCCTAGACGAATCGATTGCATTTTCCGTCATGAAAATTTTTTTTCACCATTTTGAATTTTCTGAAAAAGAAAACCTTTTTCTAACTCCTGCTAGGCCGTTACTCTGATTTTCACAAAAATTGAACCAGATCATCTTCAGACCATAGCGACAAAAAGTTATGGAATTCAAGTCGATTTCTCAAAACGTTTTCGAAAACGCGTGATCGAATTTTACATAGCACTTGCAAAAATGGACATAAGGCTGTATCTCCGCAATGCTTTAGCGCCACCTAGTGGAGAATTTCTTTTAAAAAAATATGCTTATAACTTTTGATGTGGTTGACTTATTTTCACTGGAGTCATATCCTTAGACTCCTGAATCCTTGCCAAGTCCAACTATACCAAACTTGCTAGGTTTCGCCTTACAGTTTGTGCAAAGTGGTGATTTAGCGTTTAAAAAACAATTGCGTATACCTTCAAAACCATTAGTCTGATCGAGACGAAACCAGCGTAGGAAACACGAAACTTTAGCTGGTTAACTATATGTTGCAGTCCAAATGTCAAAATTTGGCAAAAAAATAAAAACAAAGTCATCCATGGGTTATTTTTAATGTTCTCATACATAAAAATGTCTATAACTCCGAAACGAAATGAGATATTTTTACCAAATTTGACACACATATGTATGGCTTCACTCTGAGGACACATAAAAAAAAAAAAGTGGTGGGATTGTGCCTCTTGGTGGCACTATAATTGAACAAAACATGAAAATGCCATTAACTACAATACAGTATTATGATATAAAATGCTATATTTTATGAATTCATTGGTGTACCATTATGAAACTCAGTATGTGCCATCGGTACCCTGCTCTGAAGGTAATCAAAAGGCTTTGAGACAGCGCCTCCTTGTGGTCAAATGTTATAATGAATTTTAAAAAAAAATGCTAATAGCTTTATATAAATGTGGTCTATTGTAAGGAGTCTGGTCTTAATAGATTCTGTGGGTCATGCTGAGCACATTGGTGCCAGTTTTGCCAAAGTCAGCAAAACTTCCTATCCACCACTTTTATTTTCTTTAAAATCATACTTTTTCAATCTCCTCCTAGACCGTTTGTCCAATTTTCACCAAAATTGAATCGTATTATCTTCAGACAATGCCGGCAAAAAGTTTTGATAAACGAAACTGTATTGATATACCACAGCAACAAATTAGGGGCTTGATGCCAAAATGATTTTCGAGGCTGTATCTCTGCAATGCTTTGACATATTGACACCAAACTTTGCGAGAGTCATTGTCACCTCACTCTGACCATACCTCATTAGTTTGGTCACAGCGCCACCTATTGGTCGAAAGTGATAAACCAGTAAATCTTTATTATTGACTTTATTTGTTATTTTTCAGCTCTTTTGCCTAAAATGATCTTAATAGATCTTTAATTGCTCAGTGTTGCAGTTGGTCTGATGCTCACAGCCATGTTGGTTGGCTTGTTGTGCTTTCTTTGTGCTTGGCCCCGAAATTGCTGCTTGCAGCTATATTCGTTATTGTTGTTATTATATTAGCACTTGTAATAATAATGATGATGCCTGAGCCTTGTCACTTTTATACAACTGTAATGCAAGACACCAACTTATAATAATAATAATAATAATAATAATTATTATTATTATTATTATAGATGTAATATTTATGGAACATTGGTGACTTTTAGCACATTGTATAGAAGCAGTTTATAGTAAGTTATTGGCCGCATGATTTTACTTTGGCTAAATTACATTCTAGGCTCAACACCACCCTTTACTCATTGCAGTAAAATCACTGTAACAAGCCTCTTGTGGCTTATTGTTTTATTAAAGCTGCTGTATACAATTTTTCCAATCTCTTTTTTTTTTTTTTTTTGCTCAGTCCTCCTTTTCAAGCATTAAAGGAATAATTCACCTATTTACTCATCCTCAAGCCATCCTGGGTGTATATGACGTTCTTCTTTCAGACGAACACAATCAGAGATATATTTAAAAATACCTCCAAGGTAATCCAGTAAATTGTAATAACTTGCTTCCGGCGGACGACCTTACCCAGAATGCGCAAGTCGACTTGTGTCAAATGAATAATCCTCTGTATGTATGACGCAGGATGTAGGAGTATTGTAAACTTAGACACCTCTTGCGGTTCAAACAAATAGGGCTGTGCAACAAATTTAAGCTCCTCTTCTCTTATATCTAAATCCTCTGGAATTTCTCTTAAAAAATGGCCATTTTAGATATATAATCCGTGACCGGTGATTTGTTTTACTCTATCTCCTGCACCTCCGTGTTCGTCATTACATTGTGCATCAGGTCAAATGATACTCCTCCTCCCAAATCGACTTCTCATTCTGCGAAAGGTCGTCCACCAGAAACTAGTTATTTGAATTTATATTTTAAATATGGATATTTTTTTTACAAAAACGCATTGCTTCACTTCAGTTTTTTTACTTTAAAATGCAGCCCCCCATTCACAGCCATTATAAACCTTGGAGGACTAAGGATATTTTTAAATATATCTCTTATTGTGTTCATCTGAAAGAAGATAGTCATATACACCCAGGATGGCTTGAGGATGAGTAAATCATGGGATAATTTTCATTTTTTGGTGAACTATCCCTTTAAAGTACCTGTTCCCCATACAGCAGTCTGTGTGCTTTCTGTGACCCTCGGCGCTCTCCGTCAGGTAGAGATGAGTCAAACAGACTCGCGCATGTGAAATCTGGCTAGGGTTTCCCTGGCGACAAGTACAAGTCTCTGCAGGACATTAATGATTGATTGGCGAGGCCATAAACAGAGGGGCGTTTTTGAGAGCGTTACCTGATTTGCCTACGTCAGAGTGTGGGTAGGGTTTAGGGGTGGGGTCGGGTGAAGGGGATCATTTTCATAGCATGATATATAAACACCCACCAGTTTGAAAACACCCACAAATACAGAAACGCCCACTTTTGTTCCGCAGAGACCTCATATTCCCTGGCGACAATGCCACACGCGGCCCGTCCTTTATGAGCCTTTTCCGGAGCAGAATCCCACAGGTGCGGCCTGTCACAGTCGATGTGCTTCCACAGGCGGGATACGGGGCTTGTCAGGTCATCGCTGCTTTGAGTTATAGCTTGCTGCCAAAGACAGGACACGAGAGCCTGGTTATCTGTAAAAGCAATGCGCCTCCGTCTGATTCTCATTCCAGATCGCTGTGGAAGCGATATGCGGTCAGTCTCGTGCACAGTCACTCGGACTTTTGCAAATGATCGGTAGCTATAATGTTAGTGTGAATGTCTGGTTTACAGTCAGGCTTTAAATATGCGAAAAAAATATGTATTAAGAAAATATAACAACCTTAGCCATGGCGGCAAGTTTTGCATGCAAACAACACTTCTTAAGAAAATGTAAAAATCTAGTATCTGTGGTTACAATCATTTATAACAAGATCTGATTATAATACATTATAAATATGGGTATAATGCATTATATATACATGCTTCACAGAACATTAAAGATGTAATGAGCAAATGTGTTTAGTGCTGTAATACAATCTTTACAGGAAGCTCCACTGGAGAATTTAGACTGAAGAAATATTGCTTGTTTATGAATATGAAATCATATGCACCTGCTTTACATCATGTTTCCCATTCCCAAATTACATTTCTTCTGTAAACCTTTCAACCATTCAAGCGCCAACAAGCAAAGCAGATCCTTTATATCCCAAACCTGAAGCGTTTATGGTTATCAACCACAAGAAAAATGAAGTAAGAACAGTTATTTAAGCTCAATAAAGCATGGCACTGCTCTCCACTGCTGTATTGTGTGTTTGCAGTGTTTAACAACTGTTTATCATTCATACGTTTCTGCCAGATGTATTATATTAACAGACATTCAGACTTGTTTTCTAGCATCCACAGTTCAGCTATACTTTGAGCTTTTACTGTCAAATGCGAATAAACATGAAATTACAGCTCCCATGTTTAATTGGAACATATGCCTTTAATAATTATGATCAGGGCTTGACATTAACTTTTTTGCTCACCAGCCACTGTGGCTAGTGGTTTTTCAAAGTTATTAGCCACTCAGCATTTTCACTGGCCACAATTTTGACATCGATACCATGGGGGGAAAACTGGCAAAGATATTTTTAATATTATCTCATAATTTGGCAGTAGGTATATTTGGCTGCTGTGACTTTAAGACCTGACGCACGGATCCATTATATTGTTACTATTACTGTTATTATACGTTCACTTAAAACATAACTGACTGTGTTTACGTGAATACTTGCAGAGACTGGTGTTTTGACTTTTTGTATGTATTTGACGGTTTAAGTACAATAAGCAGTGAAAAAAAAAAAACCTAAATTTAATACTGAGAGGCGGCTTTATGTGCGTGCACTTTGGGCATGACTTTGTGAGCACAAAATCTGTAGGAATGAGTAAAATACTGGCATAAAATATAAAAATATGAAATGAAAACTAGTGAGTGAGAGGAGGCAGGTTTGTGTTTCAACTTGCTGCCAGAGAGATGAGAGAGCGAGAAAACGCAGCTGGCATCTTGTTTATTCTGCAGAAAATGAGTATTGGAAGCTTTTCAGCTATTTCAGTATCGATATGTATCGAAAAATCAATATTTTTGACAACACTACATTGCACTTAGTTTATTATTTCAGATGCTTTTTTAAAAGACTACAGTTGACAAATTTAAATATTATATATAAAATTTAACGCACCAAAGTGGCTAGTAGGAGTGACTGCAGAAATCCACCCACATTTGGCGGGTGTTAATGTCAAGTCCTGATTATAATGCATTAAAATGCATGCTCAACTCCGCATTGTTTTTTTTAACTCATCAGTCATTCATGGAAAGTTCTTTCAGAGGCTTTTCCTGCACAGTGGGATCTGTAATTTTGTGTTTTAATTTCTTGTTGATGCCCATGTGTATTGTAATGTGAATACAATTTTTTTTTGGAAAAGTTGCAGGCCTCTTAACCTGAATGTACATGATCATCAATGAACACGGCCAACCTGCATGAGCTGTGCAGTTTGTCACGTGTGAACTGTGTGCCATGTGAAGGGAAACATTAGTGTTATGTAAACTGTGCAATCTGAGCGCTCGGCATCTCGCTGCATGCCTGTGCACACATAAATGAAGCATTGAGCAGCCGAGAGTGATAAAAGACATGCATCACTGGATCTTTGTTGGTTTCAGGCCGTGAGCGTGATCGGTTTACAGTGGGCCGCTCGCAGACGCCAGCACAGTGGCAGCGGCCACGCTCTAATGAGAGCTGACAGACGTGACAGAAAGAAAATGTCACAGCAGAACTGTGTGAAAATAAACAGCTGCACATGAGAGACGGACAGAAACCGAAGCTCTGAGCAGCTGCTTTCTGACTCAGGTACATTTAATCACCTTTAATCCCATTATGTTCATGACCAAAGATTGAAAACTGAGGGGATCTGTTTGATATGCATGACAAAATATTTTTTTTATTTTTTGAATATATGGAAAATTTGACAGTATTGCAAACTTTTACACATTAAGTTTTTACTGTTAAAAAAAAAAAAAAAAAAAACTTTCTTAGTATTTTGTCTTGTTTTCTGTTATAAATATCTAAACATTCTTGAAATCAAGATACATTTATCTGAGAAGGAAAATGGCTTAAGATAATAATCTGTGAAAAAAAGTCCAAATTAATTGTTTATGCTTAAAACCAGAAAATATGTCTGTATGGGGTCGAAAACTTAAACTTAACTTGTTTTCCATTTTAATTATTTTGTATTCATTTTTTTAAAAAAATGTAAATGTATCTTGATTAAGAAGAAAAAAGAAAAAACATGATGATTTAAACACATCTTGTTTACCCATTCAGGTTTTGCAAACCTAGTTTTGGATACATCTAACAGAGAGATCTAATAGACATTATAAAACGTATAGTACCGGCCCTTGATTCTGATTGGTTGAGCTGCGCTTGAAGCCATTGTAAAATTCCTGAAAACATACAGCTGACCGCATTACATAATATTGCTGTGCCACTGAGTGTGTATGTTGCTGCATCTGTCTTAGCGTGTAAACATATGTTTGTTCTCTATTGATTTTGTTCATTGAAGCTAACTACATTATGTAGAAGAGTATTGTGAGAGAGATATCAAGTGACCAAGTATATTACCTGCATTCAGATTTAGCATTTTCTTTCGGGCCAGTCCTATGTTCATAATAAAAAAATCAGTTTGAATGTTCGCTGTCATCTTGTCTTTTTAATATTTAATGGGTTTTCCCATGCGCTGCTGACACTGACAGCGCTAGTCAAAGCATTTGTCATTTGCGTCTTGTTCCGTGTTCACAACAAGTTTCAGTATAAAAGTCTTTGCAACTGAGTGACTCACTCATAAAGATAATCTTTGCCTCCATCTAATGGTGTAATAAATGTAACTTCTGATGCTGTTCATGGTCAGGGACTATTTTTTCCAGCGGAAGGAAGACTTTTAGTGATTTTACTTCATGAAAGTTGCATTGATACTTATTTTTTGGCTTTAATATTTGTATTGTGTGGTAACCCTTTTATAAAAGCAATAAGCCCCGTGAAGCCGCTCTGCCCCGTGAAGCCGCTCTGCGTCATACCTAACAACGCCCCTTAGCTGTTCACTGTAAACCACGGCTTCTTGGGGCTTATTGCTTTATTTGAACACCCCTTTAATTACTTTACCTTAGTTATTTGCAATGTCACACAGAAGTCCTTATCTAACAATCTTTCCTTTAAAGAACGTGTTCTTGTTCCTCATGCAGTAGCTTCAAAAGTTTGCTCAAAATTCATCTTCTTTCCTTAGTAACCACATATTATTATTTGTATTGTATATGCATCCATATATGCATTTTTCTAACATTCAACATGCATTTTTAAAATTTGTTTAGTGCAAAAAAGCGGGGCACAACCTAACGCGAGGTTAGTTGTAACTGTCATGATCCCTGCCTGTGTTCCATGTGTCTCCTCTGTTGTTTGTGCACTGCTGCTGTTCCCCTTGTTTGTTACCATGGACACTCATTGGACCACACCCCCTTATCTCATTACCTCATTACTGTCACGGAGTCACAGCCAACACCCACCAACACCTACGCATCGTCACCGGATCACCACGCTCCACCCACTCGCTCACAGTCTTCCGAGTACTGATCACCTGCACCTGCACCGCTTCATCAAGGACTCCATAAAGACTCTTACTTCCTCAACTTCACTGTCTGGTCTCATCTCACATACCTGGACTCCTTACCCGCTACTAATCTGAGTTCCCGTATCTCCACTCCTGTTGTTATCCGTCACCTGTTCTCTGTTCCTCGTTGATTCCTCCTGCAAAGACAAACTGTTATCATTCAGCTAAGTGATTGTTCAGAAAGTGCTTGGTCTGTTACTCACCTGCTTCCATCATTTGCCTGTGTTCATGCCTCCGTCTAATAAATATACATCTGTGTTCACTCATCTCTCTGCCTGGCGGACGGCGTGCACGAGGTCAGCTGGGACTGTGGGTGTAGTGCTAGGAGACTGTGATTGTAGTGAGGATTGTACAGCGTTGATCAAGATTGCAAACAGGTCCACAGTACAATCCTCACTACAATCGCCGTCGCCCAATCGCTCAGCGCTATTCAGCATGTACTCTCCATACACCCACTGCCAATCCTCTGCCCGCCACAACATCTGTCGCCCTTCCAGCACCTGAATCTATGCAGGTTGATTCCTATCGCCTGACTCGTGCGGAGCGTCAGAGGAATTTAACAACATCTGTCTGTATTGTGGGGGAGAGGACCATGCTGCCTGTCCCATCTGACCACCACGCCCAGCGGTGAGTACAATCCAATTGCCCGCTCGCATTGCGCCACTTACCAGAACCATTGTACATGCCCTTAACTCTCACGTCTGTGTTTCAGCGCAAGCCCTCATCGACTCTGGCTCCGCAGAGAACTTCATCAGCAACCAGATTCTCTAGAAACTGAATGTGTGTCGCAAACGCTGCCAACAAGATCTCCGCATTCAAACTTTCCAGGGAAAACCGCTGGGCAGTGGTCACGTTTGACACTTCTCCCCCACACTGACGCTCCGCATCGTCTGTCTTCATCATGAATGTGATCTCCTTGTGCTGGAAGGGTCCAACGCGGACATCATCCTGGGACGCCCCTGGCTTACACAACACCAGCCTGACATTCAATGGAGCACTGGTAAGATCCTCAAATGGAGTGACAAATGTTTCAAGAACGGTTTATCCCCTATCAGAAAGTCTTCCTCAAATCTCCAATCTTCTCCTGACTCCAATCTTCTCCTGACTCCAGTGTTCTCCCTATCCTCTCAACCTCCGTTGAAAGTCCTGAAACTGACCTCAAATTCCTCCTGAATACCGGGCGTTCCAGGATGTGTTCAGCAAGCGGTTGGCAACGCAACTACCACCTCACCACCTCATCAACCCAAGGGTAGATTTTACCCAAAGTCCATCCCAGAGCAGAAGGCCATGGAGGAGTACGTCTAAGCGGTACTAAAGCAACGCTTCATCCAACCATTGACATCCCCTGCCACTTCAAGTTCTTCTTCATGGCCAAGAAGGACCGAGGCTTGAGGCCATGCATCGATTACCATCACCTGAACTTCCAGACTGTAAAGTTCAATTATCCCCTTCCTCTGGTCCCGGCAGCTCTGGAGCAGCTATGGGGAGCTCGCATCTTCTCCAAGCTGGACCTGCGGAGTGCGTATAACCTCATTCGTAACCGCCGGGGGGATGAGTGGAAAACTGCCTTCATCACAACATCTGGACACTATGAGTACCGGGTTATGCTGTATGCCCTGTCTAACTCTCCCTCCGTGTTTCAGAACTACATGAAATGAGGTGTTCCAAGTCTCTGTCCTGGACTCCATCTGCCAGAGAAGCCTTCCACCAGCTCCAAGAAGCCATCCTCACCGCTCCGATCCTGGTTCATCCGAACCCGGACCTCCCGTTTGTCGTAGAAGTCGACGCCTCATCCACCGGGGTCAGAGCGGTGTTGTCACAGCGGCAGGGTGATCCATCATGACTCAATCCATGTGCCTTCTCCGCCGGGGATAGCTTTTTGGAGTAGCAAAATTATGACATCGGGAACCGTGAGCTTCTTGCCATCAAGTTAGCACTGGAGGAATGGAGAAACTGGCTGGAGGGAGCACAACATCAATTTGAAGTCATCACGGATCACCGAAACCTTGAATACCTTCGAGAAGCTAAGAGACTGAACCCTCGCCAAGCCTGCTGGGCCCTCTTCTTCACTAGATTCAATTTCACGGTCTCCTACCGTCCTGGAACCAAGAACTGCAAAGTTGACGCTTTATCCTGTCTGTATCAACCTGATCCGGAAAGCTCCGATCCTGAACCTATTCTCCCTCCAGCCATGATCGCCAGGCCGATCCAGTGGTACATCAACCAATGCATCTCCCAAGCTAACCTCACCGAACCAGCTCCATCGGGAGGTCCTGAGGGGCTTCTCTATGGTCCACCGTCAGCCCCTCATGGACTTGGCACACACCTCTCCAGGCTCTGGACACCCAGGCAGTTCACGTACCCTTTTGCTCCTGCGGCCCTCCATGACTCAGGATATCTCCCGCTACATCAAGGGATGCTCAGTCTGCTGTCGCCAACACTCCTAGGAGGCTCCCCGAGGGTAAGTTGGTTCCCTTACCCATACCTCGTTGACCGTGGACACATCTGGGTATTGATTTCATGACTGACCTACCACCGTCTAATAACCTGTGTGCTTGTAATCGTGGACTGTCACAGCCAACACCTACGCATAGTCACCGGATCACCACGCTCCACCCACTCGCTCACAGTCTCCCGAGTACTGATCACCTGCACCGCTTCATCAAGGACTGCATAAAGACTCTGACTCCCTTCACTTTACTGTCTGGTCTCGTCTCCCGTACCTGGAGTCCTTACCCGCTACTCACCTGAGTTACCATATCTCCACTCCGTCTCCTGTTCTCCATTCCTCGTCAATTCCTCCTGCAAAGACAAACTCTATCATTCAGCTAAGTGATTGTTCAGAAAATGCTTGGTCTATTACTCACCTGCTTCCATCATTTGCCTGCGTTAGTGCCTCTGTCTAATAAATATACATCTGTTCATTCACTTTTCTGCCTCTGTCTGTGTCCTGACAATTGCCTTGTTAAGCTCCTCAGCCTTGGTCACCCTGCCTATATAAGCCTGGTTCACTCACCCATTTCCTGCAAAGTATTTTACGTGCAACTTTGCAATTCTGCACGTTTCGTGGATTTTCCTGTTTGTTTCTGCTTGCTTGTTTGGACTGACTTTCTGTAGTTTTTGATCCGTTGCCTGTTCTTTGGATTTCGATTGTGGATTACTCCTGTTCAATAAACTGCGTTTGGATCCTCAACCTCAGAGTCTGAGCGGTTACGTTACAGTAACACACATGGTTTAAATACTTCAACACATGCTAGAATGCTGAAACTTAGCATATTTACTAGTTGTCGTAATATATAGAGAAAAAATTGCTCAAATTCAGAACTCTTTGGAAGATATCACAGAATATTTATTTAAAGTAAATTTCTTATCAAATTTCTTTCTTTTTTTTTTTTTTTTTTTAAATGAGACAAATCTGATATTTTAATCTCCAATCTATTATTTAGCACTTTGATTAGTTCTTTAATGATTTACTCACCTGCAGAAGATGCTAACCAGGTTTAAATTCTAGTTGTGCATATCGTTATAACACTGTTACGATGTCCCCTGCTATTAGAGCTATGCTATTGTATACAGTTACCAATGCAATTGGCATAATTAATTTTTATGAATATCTGTTGAGAAACCATGGTAAAGAAAGGTGAATAAAGACTGAGAGGAAGAACCTGAACATTCAGAAAATATTTCAAGAAATGTTTAGCATTTGTCCTGGCTCGTCTATTTATCCCATGTTCTGTGAGAGCTGTGAGTGGAGGGAGGGGGAGTGTTTTGTTTTTCTGAATGTGTTTTTTCAGCTGTTTGCCTGTATTGTTTTGACCTAGGCTGTATAGCTGTGTTTTGCAGAGTGTTCATTATCAAACTACAAAATTATTTTAATTTGAATTTCTAAAAAAAAAAATGCTATTATTTTATTTAAAAAAATAATTATTTTATTTAAAAATATTTTAGTTTGCCGTGTGTATGTGTATATATATATATATGTGTGTATATATACGTATATGTATGTATGTGTGTATATGTATATATGTGTATGTATATATGTGTGTATGTATGTATGTGTGTATATATATATATATATATATATATATATATATATATATATATATGTATATATATGTATATGTGTGTGTGTGTATATATGTGTATATGTGTGTGTGTGTATATATGTGTATATGTGTGTGTGTGTATATATGTGTATATGTGTGTGTGTGTATATATGTGTATATGTGTGTGTGTGTATATATGTGTGTGTATATATATGTGTATATATATATATATAATGTTACAACATGCCCCACCTACAAAGCCACATACTTGTACCAGACATGTGTGAAATTAATGTGGAGCAAAATAAATTCTCTGAAGCATAAATAGATTTACACAAACTGTCAAATAGTGTCAAACATTATGATGGTGAGTACATGATATAACAGAATTTGTGTTTGAAGTATATTTTTAATGCTTTCAACTACCTTCAGCTGAGCTTCTTTAACTAACCACTGTTCTTAGTTCCGATGATCTCAGAAGTGATTCACAGACTTTTTGTCATCAAAGTGCATGGATGGATTTGATGACTGTTTCCATTGATGATCTTTCTGGTGAGTTTGAAACATACAGTAATCAAATACAAATAATAATTATACAGTCTGCCTGTTCATGTTTGAAAACATTGCAACAGTGTCTCAGATAATGTGCCATTTCCTCAGTATGTTATTAAATGTCACAGAGTTTTATTCCTCTGGTCTGGATGATGTTGAGATCATTTAATGCAGTCTTGATTTACTGATCAGTTTCATTTAATCTGGAAGGATCTTTGCGTTCTGTCATCCCCAGAATACAATACATTAAATGCGCTGATTGGCTGCTCTATGGTTATTACATTCAGCTCTTTTAATAGCATTTTTCTCGTTCCATGAATATCTGCTCTATTCAGATGAGGGTCTGTCATAAGCGCTCAGTGTGTGTCTGATCAGGATTGTGTTGTGTCACAGGCGGCAGTGGCTATAAAATCGGAGACAGTCATTATTTGGGGAGCACTGACGCTCATCAAAAGCCCAGTGTCTGTCTTTCTGAACAGGAAAGGGTCGTGATTGCAGCGATTGGGCGTTTGATTTATTTGACACTATATGAAATGAAGAATGTTGCCTGTTGTCCTGCAGCAAACAGACTGTATTTCACATGGAAATCTTTAACTGGCTACAGAACAACACGACTCCAGCAGAGACAGTGTAATTGTTGTTTTGAAATGTGAAAGAATGCAGAAAGCATCTCTCTTCTGCTTTCTACATCTTTTATTCATTTTTAGAAAAATTTTTATCCATCTATCCCTCCCAGAAATGTGAGTACCAAAGCTGAAAAATCCACCCAAGTAATGGTTTTCAGATGTTTGTAATTACTACGAATAAACTGTTATTTGATTTTTCTCTATTATACATATATACACTACCATTCAAACATTTTTAAGAGAATTCTCTTATGCTCAACAGTTACGTTTATTTGATCAATGTCAGTAAAACCATAAAATTGTGAATAAAAAAAATTACAATTTTATTAAAATTAAAAATAACTCTTCTATTTGAATATATATTTAAAATGTAATTTATTCCTGTGATGCAAAGCTGTATTTTCAGCATCATTACTCCAGTCTTCAGTGTCACATGATCCTTCAGAAATCATTCTAATATGCTGATTTGCAGCTCATGTTAAATTTCAGTATTATTATCAATACTGAAAACAGTTGTGCTGCTTCATATTTTTGTAGAAAATTATACATTTATTTGAAATATTACATTTTGTAACATTATAATTGTCTTAACTGTCACTTTAAACGCATCGCTTCACTTCAAGAAGGCCTTTATTAACCCTCTGGAGCTGTGTGGAATATGTTTATGATGTATGGATGTGGATGGGGACACATTCTTCAGCTTAGACTTGTTTGATGATGCTTACTGCCATTATAAAGCTCGGATGCGTCAGGGTATTTATTAATATTTCTACGATTGTGTTCATCAGAAAGAAGGAAGTCATATACACCTAGGATGGCTTGAGGGTGAGTAAAGCTTGGGGTAATTTTCATTTGAAAGTGATCTGATCCTTTAAGTCCTCAATAACGCCAGTGTAAGATATTGTACAAGATACTTAAATACTTTAGGATCAAAGTTTGTTCAAACCAAGAAATATTAATTTAGCCATTTAGATGGTTGGAGAAAGAATATCATCTCAGTTCAGAGTGGTTGAACTGCAGAGACAAGCTGAAATCCCAGATTTGGATGAACTCCATCTAGGACCCAATAAAAGCTTTGAGTAATGAACGGAGCACTTCCTGCACCAGACTTTTATTAGGTTTGCGCTCAAATGCACCAAGTCTCACCATGACTTTTCTGCGAGCTTCATCCGTTTCCATGTTCAGCAGACTCCGTGGCTCCCGTCGGCCTTGGACATCACAGATTACTCCAGCCTGCCAGATATTAACCACATGGTTTGTGCAGGTCAGTTTTCATTCTGATTACGAATTAGTTGTTGTTTTAAGACATCTTATGCACTTCTGTATGACTACAGATGTGAGAAGCTGGGGAAGAAATGATGATGAACGTCGTCTCCAGTTGCGTCTGGCCCCTTGAATCGGGAGCTTCATGATGCCATGAAGTCATCGCAATCATCTGGGCAGCAGTACAGCCGTCTAGATTGAACGTTAGTGTTTTTTCTCAAAGCGAAATGAGCAATATAATTTCTTGAACATTCCCATTTGATGTTGTTGAGGTCATGATTATGACTAGTGTCTTTAAATGCCGGCTCAGCTCTGAAACACAAAGCAGATTCCTGCAACAACCTCATAAATCATTGGGAAAGGTATTGACTAATATGGAGTCTCGAAGGGGGGCAGAAAGCCGCTTGGGAAAAGCTGCAAAGGCTTTAATTATGTGCTCATAAAATGTGTAAGTTCTTGAAAAGGGGCGTCCTTTCCCTTTCTCGCTGCCTGGCTCTGCACAATCGCTTTTACCAGACCACTTCTTCCCAGTGTGGGTGCGAGTTTCCCATAAGTGACTCATGTAGCGGAACGCAGCAACAGCAGACAACTGGAGCTTCACACCTCAGTGGCTAAATCAACTAGCTTGTGCGACTGGCAGACGGGGAGAAGGACAGACTTCCTGAGCAGGTGTCTGGATTTTCACATGTCCAGCACGTTGTGTCCCAAAAGAGTTCACGATCTGCAGGTTCCAGCCACCGGGGTCTCGCTGTCACATATCAAACCCAAACAAACACAACCAGAGCTCTGTGTAAGGTCACGTTGTCTGTTCCTAAGAATAACTAGCTGAATTGAGCATTGTGCAGGGAAGAATCTGGAAAAGTTTTTGACGTCTCCGTTCTACATGACTCCCATAAGTCAGAGAAGGATGGTCATACCATATCAGTTGTCGGCCAATATTAGAGAATTTTTGGCCACACTTTGGGTTAAAAGGGAACAGAAGAGTCAACAGTATAATTATAGATGTAATTACAGAAATTAGTTACAGATAATTACATGCAGGTAAATATAATAAGTACAATGTAAAAAACATGTATGTACATAAGTGCATTGTAACAAATTATTCATTTAAAAGTTAGTAAATAGTAGTTAAAGACCTGTTTACACCTGGTATTTTAATCCATATCTTTTGTCCACTTTCAACCATTTCTGTCCTGATTTCTTCCAAGGGGGAGGGTCTGTGGGCAGGTAAATGTTTTTTTTTTTTTCTTTCTTTCTGCAGCTCTAATGGACAAAATAAAGTTGCTTACGTTTCTGCTTTGAAAGCTGCATGACCACGCCGAACGCTGTGCTGTGTGTTAGAAATCAGGAATGGTAAGAGAACATTGTGCTTGGTACGTTTTCATCTTCAAGCCAAACTTGGGTCTTCAAATCCCGCTTGGCTAGTGCGCTTCCCATAATGTTTATGAATTTTACGTCAGTAGGTGGAGATTAGATGGTCTTTTTCGGTTGTTCGTACGCATTCTACCACATGAACATTTACATTAGGAAAGCAATCTGGTCGGATGCATTTTCAACTACCTCTGAAAGTGGTCGAAAGTGGACAAGCTCAAAACATTTTAGACCCTGTTTACACCTGTATTTAGCGTCGGCCACTTGTGATCCAATCAACCTAAACGCATCTTAATACCAGTCCCTAATATAAAGTGGGACTGATATTTTTTTTTTTTTTTTTTTTTAATTCATCAGCATTGGTCAGAATTGTATATTTATTCGTACATGCAATTCCCTTGTTTTTGCATCTCACTTAAAGTTAACCTTTAAACACAATAAGTATAATAAGTATATGTAATAACACTTAATATAACTGATGTAATTTATTGTTTAATTTTTTTTAACAAAAAATACACTGCAAAATGAATTTTCTTTTAGTAGTTTTTTTTGTCAAGAATATCAAACATTCTTAAATCAAGACGTTAACTTGTTAAGCAAAATGACAGCTGTTTTCTGAAGAAAAAAAAAATCGAAATTAAATTAATTTATGCTTAAAACAGGTTGTTTCCTTTTCAATTAAATGTTTTTCTGACCCCATTATCAGATATATTTTCTTGTTTCAAGCTTAAACTTACTTAATTTTGATAAGATTTCTGATTCAAAAATACTGAATAAGAAAATCTTTTTTTTTTTTGCTGTGTAGTATAAATTTTAGTATCCCTAAATCAAATGCATGCTGTAAAATCTGGATTATGGAGTAAAACCAGTTGAGAACTACTGCTTTATGTAAGTACATGAAGACTGCTTTAAAGAACGCTTAGTTTAATTTAATGTGTTGTTGCATTGCACAGTATTACAAACCTGCCTGTTAAGTATGTACAACAGCACTGTGCACTTACAGTGCATTCACAAAGCATTCTGCGTTTGCTTAATTGCATACTGTATGTTTCTAGTCTTAGTTTAGAAACAAGAGAGTCCCTTCGGAGGATTCTTCCTCTCTTTAGCCAAACACAGCAGGATGGAGGGCCACATGACCATCTAATAAACATGTCCGGGGCTCTCAATGGGTCAAAGATGAGAACGGGCTTTTAAAATACTTTCACTCTGTTTTGGAGTGATGTGGACGATAGTGGAGTGATTTACACAGAAGTTATTGAATAAAGCCGTCTTTCACAGAGCTAGGATTGATAAGGATCTTGGAGCAGAACGGACTGTGCAGATATAAACACTGAGAACAGTCCAGCCAGAAGCGTGGTGCCCCAGTGCATGATGGGATACGTGATATGGCCATATTGTGTGTCAGGCACAAATCTTCAGTGACCAATATACATTGATGCCATTGACATATTTAATGATTGATGTCTTGGTAAAAGCTTTATTTTAATTATGCATGAGGGGAATTTAATGTTTAATATTTTGGTTGTAATCAGAGTCCACATAGGTATCCCAAATATAACTAACGATTTGATCTAACTTACGATTACCACATAATTGAATTCCAGGGAATTCTCGGGAAGTCTTCATATTGATATATAATGTTTCCATAACATGTATCATGCTGCCAGTTATTTAACATGTTACACCTGGATGAGTGTAATTTGATTATTAGTGGTGTTTGCAAAGTCAAGCAATCTTTAATAGTGCTTGTATTTAAAAACCGCAGTAAAAATCCAGTTTTGCGTGACTGAAATATTATGTGAAGTAGCTACAGCTTTAAACAGTGTTTATTATGAATATTAAAAATTGGATAAATAGCAAGCTTATCCTGGTGTTTAACTGTACTTTATAAAGCTTTTGGACACTAATAAAGAAAAGGATTTAGTACTGATTTCATTTTAAGGATCAGTGATTTGTAAAAATATGCGAACGTGAACACGGCTAATTGCAAAATGAACAAAGAGGTGACACGTATAATGATACAGCGCTGTTCTCACACTAATGAACGGACCCTGGAGGTAGCCAGTACTATCAAAGCATGTGGGGCAAAGAATATGTTTTTTCATCCACAGCCTGACTAATTATACGAAAATAACAGCCAAGATGGAACAGCATACCTTTTCTTCAGAAAGAAGGACGATTTTTGCTTAGCTTGGCATTTGAAACGGCTTCTCGATATTTGACACCTCTGCGAAGTAGTTTGCCAAACTGAACTGTAGCCGCGTCCAAAAGCCCAGAGCACAAATACAGCAATGAGCACCTGGGTGTCTTGATGCTTGACAAGAAACAGACCACAGCCTTAAAAAAAACCTCAGCAACCCTCTGTTTCTTTAAACAGGTGGTCTCGGGGCAGGCCGTTTAAAGTGATGTTGAGAACTCCTTCAGTAGATTAACTAGTCTGTGAGGACTGTAAGTGTGCTCGAATTTGCACCGTAGTTACATGTTCACTTTAGAAAACATATGTTGATTTTCAGCATTGGGGTTAATGACAAATAATGTTTTCTGAGATGACAAAGTAAAAATCTTTACAAAAATATGTCTGTTTTGCTCTTTAAATATATCTAAATACCAATTCAGATGCAGCTTCTGAAAAAAAGAAGTCATGGCTGTTGTAGCCTAAAAGTTTGTATAATAAATTCTATGTTGAATCAAATAAAATATTGCACTATTTATTTGTAATGTCTATTTGATGCTTTTGTCATTTAACACAGTCATGACTTTAAATTATTTTTGTGGAGTAATTTGATGAGTTTCATATTTATATATATATATATATATTATACACACACACACACATAAACAGTAGTCAACATTTGAAGTGGATCAAAACCTTTTATCAAAGTTGTCCTAAAACCTTCTTCTTAGGACAACTTAGTTCTTTAGAACAATTTTGATGAACTTTTTTGATCCACTTCAAATGTTGACTACTATATATATATATATATATATATATATATATATATATATATATATATATATATATATGTGACAACACTGAAGAAATGACACTTTGCTACAATGTAAAGTAGTGAGTGTACAGCTTGTACAGCGTACAGTGTAAATTTGCTGTCCCCTCAAAATAACTCAACACACAGCCATTAATGTCTAAACCACTGGCTACAAAAGTG
Source organism: Elopichthys bambusa (assembly GCA_037101425.1). Classification (NCBI taxonomy): domain Eukaryota; kingdom Metazoa; phylum Chordata; class Actinopteri; order Cypriniformes; family Xenocyprididae; genus Elopichthys; species Elopichthys bambusa. Next base: position 27,575,861 of record CM074442.1, on the reverse strand, counting down.
AGTACACCCCTAAGTGAAAATGTCTAAATTGGGTTCAATTAGCCATTTTCTCTCCCTGGTGTCATGTGACTCATTAGTGTTACAAGGTCTCAGGTGTGAATGGGGAGCAGGTGTGTTAAATTTGGTGTTATCACTCTCACTTTCTCATACTGGTCACTGGAAGTTCAACATGGCACCTCATGGCAAAGAACTCTCTGAGGATCTGAAAAAATATAAGAAGATTGCCAAGACCTTGAAACTGAGCTGCAGCACGGTGGCCAAGACTATACAGCGGTTTAACAGGACAGGTTCCACTCAGATCAGGCCTCGACATGGTCGACCAAATAGGTTGAGTGCACGTGCTCAGCGTCATATCCAGAGGTTGTGTTTGGGAAATAGACATATGAGTGCTGCCAGCATTGCTGCAGAGGTTGAAGGGGTGTGGGGTCAGACCGTACGCCGCACACTGCATCAAATCGGTCTGCATGGCTGTCGTCTCAGAAGGAAGCTACTTCTAAAGATGATGCACAAGAAAGCCCACAAACAGTTTGCTGAAGACAAGCAGACTAAGGACATGGATTACTGGAACCATGTCCTGTGGTCTGATGAGACCAAGATAAACTTTTATTTGTTTCAGATGGCGTCAAGTGTGTGTGGTGCCAAGCGTGTGTGGCGGCAACCAGGTGAGGAGTACAAAGACAAGTGTGTCTTGCCTACAGTCAAGCATGGTGGTGGGAGTGTCATGGTCTGGGGCTGCATGAGTGCTGCTGGCACTGGGGAGCTACAGTTCATTGAGGGAACCATGAATGAGCAGAGCATGATCCCCTCCCTTTGGAGACTGGGCCGCAGGGCAGTATTCTAACGTTATACCGACCCCAAACACACCTCCAAGATGACCACTACCTTGCTAAAGAATGTCTCTAGACCTAAACCCTATTGAGCATCTGTGGGGCATCCTCAAACGGAAGGTGGAGGAGCACAAGGTCTCTAACATCCACCAGCTCCGTGATGTCATCATAGAGGAGTGGAAGAGGACTCCAGTGTCAACCTGTGAAGCTCTGGTGAACTCCATGCCCAAGAGGGTTAAGGCAGTGCTGGAAAATAATGGTGGCCACACAAAATATTGACACGTTGGGCCCAATTTGGACATTTTCACTAAGGGGTGTACTCACTTTTGTGGCCAGCGGTTTAGACATTAATTAATAAATTTATATTGTTATACAAGCTGTACAATCAGCTTTACAGTGATAACTGGTATATAATTTTGGCTGCACAGCAGCTCTTAAAGAAAATGGTGTCAATGCAGGCAGATGCAAAGCACTGTTGAATATCAAATGTCAAGTGTCCCCAACTAAGCAAGCCAAAGGCGACAGCGGCAAGGAACCCAAACTTCAACAGGTGACATCAAGTGGCAAATAGGTGTTAAAAAGGAGGAAAAAAAAACGTGGGAGAAACCAGGCTTAGTCGGGGGGCCAGTTCTCCTCTGGCGAACAGTGCTTTGTTACGATTCAGGTAGCTAACATAAGTCCGATGGGATCGCAACATTCAAGATATTTATTCCAGTTCCATCCAGTTGAGGATCATATTCATCACAGCGGTACAGACGGTTTGTTGAGGAACTGTGCCACTGGCTGTCGTGTCGATGAGGCCTTCACAATGGATGATCTAGTTGACTCAATCTCTGCTGATACTTCAGGGCTGCGTTATGGTCGTGTCAAGGCGCAGGTCCTCACCTGGATACGGCCCAGATCCGGTTGACTACGGTAAACCTCGGGATAAACAGAAGGACTAATATTAGCGTAGATGCCATTCTTCTTCTGATGTAACGAGTACATCTGGTGTTATAGGAAGTGTTCCCGGGTTCCGGCTGACTTCATTTATGCAGCCTAATAATCCTTTAACGGATTTGAAAATATAAATTGATAATGTGTTATGTGTATGCCAGGTTAAAGAGATGCGTTTTTAGTCTAGATTTAAACTGACAGAGTGTGTCTGTCTGCTTCCCAAACAATGCTAGGAAGATTGTTCCAGAGTTTAGGTGCCAAATAGGAGAAGGATCTACTGCTTGTGGTTGATTTTGATATTCTAGGTATTATCAGCTGGCCTGAATTCTGAGATTGCAATAGACGTGAAGGACTATAATGCATTAAGAGCTCGCTCAGGTACTGGGGAGCTAAACCATTTAGTGCTTTATAAGTAATTAGCAAGATTTTAAAATCTATACAATGTTTAACAGGAAGCCAATGCAGTGTTGACAGAACTGGGCTAATATGGTCATACTTCCTAGTTCTAGTAAGAACTGCAGCTGCTGCATTTTGTACGAGCTGTAGTTTATTTATCAGGCGAGCAGAACAACCACCTAGTAGAGCGTTACAGTAATCTAGCCTTGAGGTCTTGAACGCATGAACTAACTGTTCTGCATTTTTCATTGAGAGCATGTCGTAGTTTAGATATATTTTTAAGATGGAAGAATGCGGTTTTACAGATGCTAGAAACATGGCCTTTAAATGAAAGATTGGTATCAAAGAGCACACCCAGGTTCCTAACTGACGACGAAGATTTAACAGAGCAGCCATCAAGTGTTAGACAGTATTCTAGGTTATTACGTAAAGAAGTATTTGGTCCAAAAATCAGAATCTCTGTTTTTTTCTGAATTTAGTAGTAGGAAATTACTGGTCATCCAATTTTTTATATCAACCATGCATTCCATTAATTTTGTGAATTGGTAAGTTTGGCGTGAAGAAATATAGGGCGTGAAGGGCGTGAAGAAATATAGAACTGAGTATTTTGGATTGTAGCATTGCTACACTGTAAAGTACAAAGTGTCATTTGTTCAGTATTGACACATGAAAATATATAATAAAATATTTACAAAAATGTGAGGAGTGTACATACTGTGAGATACTGTATGATGATATATATATATATATATTTATATATTCTGGTATAGTTTTTATTCTCTAGGTCATGTCAAATTCGTAAAATAATAAATCAGTTTGCCATGTCTGTGTGGGCTAATGAAAGCGATATCTTTGACGATTCCTCCTTTCAAGGGGTTAAAGGTGCAGTAAGTGATTTCTGAGAAACGCTGTTGATATTTAAAATCAACACAAACAAACACAACCCTCCCTTCATTGCTCCGCCTCCAAAATGCAAGAGCACGCAATGTAACACCATGTCTACCCCAGACGCGAGCGCTGCAATGCGACAAAAGACAATAGAACCCATTATAATAAGTGATGTTGTCTACACTGGATGTGGTGTGTCGCAAGCAACAAATCCCTGACAGTAAATTGATGCCTCGTTCTGTTTATGATGTACTGACACAGGACAAATGCTTTGCAATGGGCACTTTGTCGCGTCCAATGTAGACAGCTTTTAGCTCTTGCGACACGATCGACAACAGTCGCGTCCAGTGTAGACGCTGTGTAAGAGTAGATGTCTCTTTAACATAGCTGAAGCAAAGCAAATCGGTAACATTACAACAACAGCATATCTCGGTTCTGTCAAACATAGCAAAACCAATGTTACTCACATATGGAGCAGAAACAACGCAATCTTGTGTTGACCAGCATGTGACCTGTTTATATAAAGGCTCTAGCATTGCGTGTCCTCATATTACACATTACTGTAATATAAAAAAAAAATTTGGAGTGAACTTTTCAAACTATAAAGGTAAGAATGACAGTCTCTTCTTCACTCCAATTGTCGCATTGTCGCACCGCAATGGTGCCACCCTCCAGAGCAGGGTTTCATAAACCTGGGTAAAAAGCAGTGCTAAACCCACATCTAAATTAGTGTGAAACGCTCCTTTATCCGGGGTTAAAAGCAGTGTTTAGAACGACGATAACCCGGGGTTAAGCGCAGTGTGAAAAGCCCTATTGTTCTCATCAGTGTACATGAGAGCTGACTGCACAGTAATCGCCCTGGGCCTCACAACCCCGAAAACGTCGGAGCAAATTTTCAAATAGGCAGTAACTTTATAAACAAACTGCAGATTTCAAGTTTAAACTACTACATTCTTGCTTGAAAAACTCTTTATAGTGGGTGACAAACATGTAATTGCATAAGATATTAAATTAAGAAATTAGTAAACAAATTAGGGTAAATTGACCACTAGTAATGACAGTAATGTTACCAAATCTGTCAGAAGGAATTACTAAACCAACACCTTACAAAAAGCTCAAATGCTTACAATGACTTCAGTCATTATTAGGTAGTTATAATGCCTTTCACTTTAGAATACTCTTCCAAATAAACCAGGTCATGAATGTTGCATGTTAAAAATTCTACCAGTTTCAGTTTATGAATTATAATTCCATAACTCTAATTTGTTAATTTCACATCTTATGCAATTACATGTTTATGCTGATGTTTATTTGTATATTTTCCTACCACATCTGAAATGGATATTAATAGATTTTTCTCCCTTAACAACATTTAATATTATTCATGTTGTTTTCACAGAACAGTATTCATTAACATGATTCTTCTGAAACATGCGTGAGTTTCTCTACTATGATATGAACATCAAAGAAACAAACAACACACTGCATTAATTATACTGAAATGTTCCTCATTAAACATCGTTTAATCCTCATATAAAAATGAAAGTACTCAGCTGTAGATGTTTAAAATTAGCTGCACATAAAATTAACAGTAACATGAATCAGAGAGTATGTAACGTGAATCATTCAGGAGATTTCTCCTGGTTTACTGACCTCCTCTGAAGCAGCAGGAGATCCTGGCCTTTCAGACTGTACAGTATGTGTTCCTTCATATGATTAACAGCCCTTGTTCACCAATTGAAGTCACGTGCATTTATGACACAGCATGATTTAACAGTTTTAAGGCCCGTTCACACCAAAGACGATAACTGTAACAATAACAACAAACTTGGGTGGTTGCTATAGAGTGTTTCATATAATCAAGTCTGATATTTTGGCCTGTAGATATGGCTTGTGTCCCTCTTTCACCACCAACTATTCTTTGCTTAAAGCATCTACCTAAATGTACTGGAGCTTATTCTCAGACAGACGGTTTCATGTCCTCTGTGTGTCTGGCTGTTATAATGACAGGCGGTTGTTTGCTCTGGCTGCGGTGCAGTGCTGGCTAAACTCAGACTCTTCAGTGGTCTTTACATCAGATCGTATGAAGCCAAGCTCACACTCCACCCTACTCATCCCCACCCATTAACATTAAAACCTCTCATCATCAGATACGTGATGGATGTGAACCACATGTTTGAGCTGTCTCTGCTGGGAGCTTAATATACTTAATAAAATATTTTGTGTAGAAGTGTAAGAACTTTAGCAATTTGTAATAATTTTAAATGTCATTATTTATCCATTAGCTGATGGTTGTATAGGCTATTCATTATTGAAACAAAATATTAAATGAAGCATTGGTTGGAACGAAACATTTAATGAAGCAATGCAAATTCCATATGCATTCAGTTTGTACAGTTGCTTTTTATAAAAGTGAATATATTCATTTATATCCTATATTAGATATATTCTTAAAATACTAATGTATGAAATTACATTTGTTATTTATAAAATCTATTTAAGTATATATTAATTCTATTAAATAATTATGGTAACACTTTATTTTAAGGTGACGTTGTTACACGTTACTGCATGTACTTATTATAGTAATAACAGTAAATTATGCATAATTACAAGTAACTAACACTAAACCAAAACCCCTAACTCTATATATTAAGTACATGGAGTTAATTAATAATACTCTGTACTTATTTGAGTAACTACAATGTAACCACGTCACCTTAAAATAATGTAACCATAATTATTGTTCAATTAGTATAAAATATAAAAAATATTTATAATAATACAATATATTATTTATTAAATATAAAGTAAAAAGTACATATAAATATATATATATATATATATATATATATATATATATTATTTTATTTATTTATTTTTATTTAGTAAATAATGCTATTCTCACAATCCCTGTATGTGTTCCCTGTGTCTCCATTGTTTGTTCACCATGTTTCCCTGCCACTCTGCTTACTTGTTTGTTACTATGGACACTCATTGGACCACGCCCCCTTGTTACCTCATTACCTCGTTTAGCTCATTAGCCTTGTTAACTCTGCCTATATAAGCCTGGTTCACTCACTCATTCCCTGCAAAGTACTGTACTTGTAACTCTGCAATTCTAAGCATTTCTCTGGTTTCTCATATCTTGTTTTCCTGTGTCTTGGTTTATTCTGCTCCGTGTCCTGGGTTTCCCTTTGTCTGTGTATCCTGCCTTGTTTGTTTGTTTGTTTGGATTACCTGCCTGTGTTTTGGACTTTTGCCTGTATATTGGATTACGATTGTGGGTTACCCTTTTCAATAAACTGTGTTTGGATCTTCAACCTTCGAGTCTCGAAACAGTACGTGAAAGAATACTTCGCCAACTATGTATCTAGCAGTTCAGATCATCCACCTACATCAAGGTAATCGTTCACTCGAGGACCACATCCAGGACTTTTTGAACATTGCCAATTTCTCTAACTTTTCAGACTATGCTCTCATAGACTTCTTCTGTTATGGACTTAATGAATATTATCAATCTAAGCTTATCCATGATGGTCCTCAAGGGTCACTCATTGAGTTTCTGGACTATGCTCTGCTGTTGGCTGGTTCCTCCTTCACTGTTGGGGAGATGGAGGAGGACGCTATCCCTAAAAAAATTTTGGGGAGGGGCAGTACGCAGTACACAGTACACTGGCCACTGGAGCTTGGACCATCACAGTCACTAGCATGCCCAGTTCTCATGATTGCTAGCCTTGTGTTATATGTATCTTCCTGCCCTGTAGTTTCTGCACCAAAGCCAGTTCACTCTAGAGTCTGTTCATAACATAAACAGAGTCCACATGCCATACCAGAGTCCACGATCAAGATGGCCACCAAGCCTGTGTCTTCAGACATGACAGCCGCTCCACCTGCGTCTTCAGACAAGATGGCTGCTCTGCCTGTGTCTTCTGTCAAAATGGCCGCTCCACCTGTGTCCTCGGACAAGATGGCTGCCTCGTCAGAATCTTCAGCTGTCATGGACGCTACATCGGTGTTCCCGGTCATCATGAGCACTGCACATGAAGTCGTTTAGGCTTCCTCTAAGCTCTGGAGACTGGCTTCAAGTCTGGAGGATACACTGCTGACGTCGGTACATGCAGCCAGCATCCCTAGACCAGCGCCATCTAGCCCACTGACCTCAGCACTCTCAAACCTGCCAGTGCCTGCGCTGTTTGTCCCAGAGGTCATTTCCCCTGTCCTTGGTACTTCCCGTTATGGCTATGGCCATTTTGTGTGTTTGGGCCGCACACTGCTCTCCAGCCCATGAAGCTGCTTCAGAGCCCGCTCCAGTCCTTGAATCTGCTCCAGAGACAGCTCCAGTTCATGAATCCACTACAGAGACCGCTCCAGTCCGCAAATCCACTCCAGAGCCTGCCTCAACCCAAGAATACACTCCAGAGTCCACTCCAGAGATTGCTTCTGTCCCAGAGCCCAGCCTTGTGACCTATGAACTCCCTGTCTGCCCTGTTATGACCACGGAGGGCGTTCCTGTGCTCACTGCCTGTCCTGTTACAGCCCTAGTGGCCAACACTAACCTCTCTGTGCTTCATGTTTCAGTTTTATTTGATCATCCATGGTGTTTTTCAGTATTGCCAGAGCTGCCCTGGAGGTCGTTTGCTGCTGTTGGAGATCTTCAAGCTTGTCTGCACTGCTGTGGTGGTCTTCAAGCCCATCTGCATTGCCGTGGTGGTCTTCAAGCCCATCTGCACTGCCGTGGTGGTCGTCTGCTCTGCCATGAGGGTCTTCAAGCCTGTCTGCGCTGCTGTGGTGGTCGTCTGCTCCACCATGGGGGCCCTTAAGCCTGTTTGCCGGGCCACCTGCACGGACTGCTCCGCCCTGGCCTGCTAGGCTTCTGTTTGCAGACCCTGTTCCACCCTATGGACCTGGCCCTCCACTCCACCCCCTTGTTAACCTCTGCCCTGCCTCCCTGGACTTCTTGTTAGGTGCATCTGGAAGCCACTGCTTAGGAGGGGGGCTATGTCACAGTCCCTGTCTGTGTTCCCTGTGTCTCCTTTGTTTGTTCACCATGTTTCCCTACCACTCTGCTCACTTGTTTGTTACTATGAGCACTCATTGGGCCACACCCCCCTGTTACCTTATTACCTCATTTAGCTCATTAACCTTGTTAACTCTGCCTATATATATATGTAACTCTGTAACTCTGTTTCCCCGTATTGTTTTCCCTTGTCTTGGTTTATTCTGCCCCGTGTCCTGGATTTCCCTTTGCCTGTGTACCCTGCCTTATTTTGTGTTTGTTTGTTTGGATTGCCTGCCTGTGTTCTGTACATTGGATTTCGATTGTGGATTACCCTTTTCAATAAACTGGATCCTCAACCTTCAAGTCTTAGAGCAGTATGTTACAACTATATTGTATTTAGAATTATAAATATTTTTTATATTGAATAATTTAATATTATTATACTATTAAATATTAAACGTATATGTGACTATTAAATACATTTATATACAGATAAATAAAATTATTATATATTACTGTATTTATAATTTTTATAAATATTTATACTTTATGTAAATTGTGCACTTATTTAATAGAATTAATACATACATAAATATTTTATGAATAATAAATGTAATTTGATACATTTTTATTAGTATTCTAAGGAAACCTATTTTATATATATATAATTTATTTATATTAGGATTTAAATATATTCATTTTTATAAAAGAAACTATAAATCTGAGAAAATTTGCAAGTGTGAAGGGACATATACTTGCAAAATGAGTAATCAGTATTGTTGACGTGTATTCCTGGATCAGAAAGACGACTTATTTTAAATGTGAATATCTGCTAAAAGTGGACGGTTATGATTATACTAGCATATAGATGAGTTAATAGACATTAGCTAATAGATTGTACACAGATTGTAAGTTCTAATTTATTAGGTCTTTAATGATGACCCTGGGTTGACAATAGCTATTAAGTGTAAATAATATAATAATAATAAAAATAATAAATAAACAAACATAAAAAAAAGCCCATCTGGTTTCCAGTGGACATGTTTAGGCTTTTGACATTTTGTTAAAGAGTTACATTGATTGTTGCAGATAAATTGTATTAGATTTACATCTTGGTAATTATAAATGGCAAGTGAAACTCGCGTTTTCCCAGCAATGATGACTTAAGCAGAAACAGAGAACGTGTATTTTAAGACGCTGTTTTCTTAAATACCCACAATGAGAGTTCAAGCCATGTAGACTCAGCATATTTCATATCAGAACAAATATATGTTTTCATGTGTTTACATACGAACACAGTGTGTTTTTCACATCTTGGAGTCTATATGTCCCGTGAATGAATTGTATTCATTTCATCTACCTAATACATCAAGACACTTTTCGCAAAAAACGCACGCGCTTTCCAAATGCAGCCATAAAATAGTGTGAACATATTGAAGATCCATTACGACGCAGACAATATTTTCAGATATTCAAATCAGGGGAGTGTGATGGAGGTGATTTACATGATTAAACCTGGTAAATCTGCCAGTGCTGGCAGAGGAGGACGCGCGTACAGACAGACTCAAATCTATGCGTCTCTCTGTGCGGACGCTTTTCCGCTCCTGGAAGCACAGCTTAAGGAAAAGCGCGCGTGTGTTTGTGTGTAACAGCACGTTTCCATTGCAATTCTGACCACCAGCCTCCAGCATTCGCCACAGACCCTCTCGACTAACCCAAATGTTGCCCTGTAAGGGTGCAGGAAGCAAAGACCACACAGCTCAACGACACCAAGTATGTTATTCCCAAAATGGGGAATGTCATTTTGAGGCTAACACTTCCATTAAGTAGTTTTAAGTCTATTTTACAGCTGTGTTGAGGGTTTAACTGTGTTTTCACTGCCGGTGCTGGCTTGTGGTTGGTTATATCAGAATGCTGATTATTGCTTGTTTGTATGCTTTTGTGGCCGTCCGTTTTGGTTAACCAGTCCAGCGATTCTGGATGTGCTGGTCTTTTAGAGTCCTTCAAAATGATTGGAGTTCCTAGTTGTTTATTTAATGTAGGAAGTATTGTCCACAATGTAGCAAATTGTATTTGGCTTCACAACAGAGAACACGTCATAATACAGATTCCAGATGTACATTAAAACTTACTGGACTGCTCATTGATTACTAAAGTCTTGTTCCAGAATAATACCTTAAAGATGAAATGATTGCATTATAAAGGTTATAATAAAGGTTATTTTAAATTATCTGTATGTTACCTAAAAGACAGTGGTGTGTTGACTATTCGAGTGATAACTGAAGCGTCGACTAGATCTAGTGGTGCAGTCACTTTCATTTGTGCTTACGAGATTAAAATCAAACGAGCAGCACAGCTGACTTGGAAAACATTCCGATTTTTTCTTCAAAAGCAACTAAACTGCTCGTTGAAAGTTTAATTAATACCCATAAAACGCTGCATGCCTGTTGAAACGTTGCCCATCAGTTTTCTTTTGTTCAGGATTAACATAATACATTGCTGACACGGTGAAATAATATTTTCATGAGATATTTTACACACAGATAAAAGTTTAAGAGCTTGGCTGAACCCAGTCACCACATGCATCGAAGGACAATGTCAGGATGTTCTGACTAGGACAATAGCGCCACCTACTGGACACACTAAGCTAAACTTGATGGTGCTTTATATAGCATGGTACTTTTTCTGAGGAAAGCATCATAATATATAGCTCAGAATTTTGGGGGGTTTTCATGCTGCTTGTTAAAGAGAGGTGTGATGTTACTTTTCTAAGTGATCAGACTTGTCAAAATGTAAAAATCTAGTTTAACAAATGCAATTCATCACTATTGACTAGCATTAGGTTTCAACATCATCAAAGCGTCTCTCATGATTATAACAGGCGGATATTATTTACTGGCAGCAGTCTGAGGTGAGGCGGGCCAAGCTTTGGCGGTCATGAGAGGAACCCAATAGTTCTGGACTCGTTCCACAGACCACAAAGACCACAAAGACCACAAATGAGAGCCGGTTCACGTCCCCAGATGCGGGCCACTGACCCTCTCCGGCACTTTGTCCCAGGCCACGTAGGCCAAAGACTGGTCGACCTGTCACTGGAGAACAGCACACTAGGGTTTTCTAGGTTCATGTCACGGGCACATAGTTCACAGTCACGTGCTCATGAAATGGCTATGCAATGAGGCGGTCCATGGGGGGATGGATGTGTTCAGGATACACTAAAACCTCTGTACAAAACATGCGCTCTAGTGCTGAAAATGACATTTGAGTTCAGTGCTCTAGAGAGCTAACTTATTTCTAGAACATATATTTTGATATATGCCATGCATAACAAATGCTGAATGGGTTTATTTTTAATCTAAGTAACTTTGCACCTACATGTCAACTAACTTTCGTTAGAGTATTAGTTGAGTATTAGTAGACTGTTTGGGGTAGGGTTAGGGTTAGTAGAATAAGTTGACAAGCATTTACAAAGTCACTTATATTCAGTAGAATGTCTGCTGGGGAGCATCAAAATAAAGTGTTACTGCTGAATGTTGTCCCCTCTTTCGTATCTGGAAATAAGATAAAATAAAATATAATACATATTATATATAGCAATAAATAATTATAATTTTATTTTATGATGATATTTTATTTTTGTTTGGTTGTTTACTCCACATAAGAAATAATTATAACATTATATACTAAGTCACAATTTTAACATTAAAAAGTCAAAATTATGACTTATAATTATGATCTCATAATTTCTACATTTACAAAAAAAATAAAAAATACAAACAATACAACAAATACGATAGAGAAAAAAAAAACTGTTTTTTCAGATACAGTAGGTTTATTTACCATGTATACATTTATTTAATTTCTTTTGTTGTTTGATTAACAGATAATTTTTTTAATTGGGCTACTGTCCCTTTAAGACCGAATTCAATATACTGACACACATCCTGTTTTCACCCACCTGATTACGTCCACTTAAGCTATAACCGACTGTATTTACGTGAGATACTCCACACGATGGACATTTTGACAACTGTGTGTGCACAGTTGTGGGCTCGCGTGCAAGAAAAGAGAGAGAGAGCTCTTCTCAGCACGATTCCGCCTATCCCGTCTTCACTAACTGCAAGTTAATCGATAACGAATTGTGATTGGATGGTAATTTTGTTCTACAACGAGTTGATTGGGCTGTTCTGACTCGTTCTGTTCTACCCAGTTGTAAGGAAATTTTAGGAAAGATGAAATATGGGACAAAACATAATTTTTGTCTTAATAAGTCGGGACACTAAAAATAGAGCTGAAATACGGGACTTTCCCTGGAAAAAACGGGACGTCTGGTCACCCTACTTATGTGGCAAAAATGGGCTTTTATTTTTTATCATTTTATTTGTCATAATCTTTCATCAAAATAAAATAACTTGCTCCAACTTTGAAATTAATATTTATTTTAGGCCAAAGTGTGGATTAATGTGTTTTAATGACTATTAACCAATAGTTAAATACCTATATCTGTATATCAGGTGATGCAAATCTTAGCAATTGTTAACATACAGTAGTAATTTAATGCTGGTCAACATTAATGTAATAAAGGTTACAGCAACAAAAAAAAAAGCAAATAATGATATCGGGATATGTGGAGATGTTCTGCAACAAATGGGCTTTGAACATTGTTGTCTGTTCATTTCAATCTATTTTATCTATTGAATTTTGCATATAAATGCATGTTATATATCTTATCTAATGATTCATCCATAGTTTTTTGTTTGTTTGCCATAACGGGATCCTCCAGTGAAAACGTCAGACTTTGCTCTGTTGATGCATGCAAGATTTATCCAATCATTTAGTTTTAAACCCTGCCAAAGCACGAAAAACATTCAAGAATGGAACAATACACAATATAGATTGAAACAGATGTGATATAACTTGCTTGACCAGAGACTCAAGCCTCTTGCAATATTAGACATGATGGATCCAATTAAATAATTGAGAATTACATTCAGCAAACCCTCCATCAGACGAGTGCGCGCTGGTAACCCCAGCCCTCCCTTTTATAAAACACATTGAAATTATACTGTAATTTAACAGTACAAAATCAGATGCAGGACTTATATGACATTTGGATCTAATAAACAGTGTTGCCTGCTGGTCAATCGCACACTGGCACAGAGGGGAGCTGGCAGTGCCCGGCCTGACACACTGCCGGCCCAGAAAAAGCTGCTTCTCATTCAGCTGTGACATATTTGGAAGCTTGGAAGTGGAGCAGCAAAACGAGCCTTTAAATCCATCTCACTCTCCTGTAAAATACAACCCTGCATTTTTAATTTCCTACGCATCATACAATGCTATTCAGCAGTGTCCAAACCAAACACAGGGGGAACAAACTATCCTTCTGTTCACTGAGGCTATTTAAACGTCAGGAGTAAAACAGATCTGTCTCTGTAGTGAAAGAATAAAAATACAATTGATAACTAATTACTTTACAAAAAGTACTGGCAGTACAGTGATTGTTTTCTAGACATGTGCCATTGTAACAACGCATTTTCAGACATTTACCATATATGTTATACAGTGCTTTTCGATGTCACCATATGCAATATGTTTAAATTTAGAATCGCTATCGATTTTATTATTGTGAAAGATGATTTGGATTTGATTTTGGTCATGGCCGACTCTTGGAGCCAGACTTGGTCAGACAAAAATAGCTTTCTAAACAAAACAGTGAGAACATCATCTTTTTTTTTATTTATTTATTTTTTATTTCCAGCTCAGGAAGGAAATGTCCAATTGACAGTAACTCATTCTGGCAAATGTGTTTATGGCCTCATTTGACCATTTTTGATGTTTGCTTTGGTCTTCTTTCTGAATGTCCTTTGATGTTGACATGACTAAGAAACATGGGACAATGGATTAAATTCCTGTTTTATACACAATGAACCAAAACATTATGACCACCAAATATGTTGGTCATCCACGTGCTGCCCAAACAGTGCCAACTTGCCAAGGCATTAACTCTACAAGACCTCTGAAGGTGTCCTGTGGTTTCTGGCACCAAGACTTTATCAGCAGATCCTTCAAGTCCAGTAGGTTGTGAGGTAGAGCTGTCGTAGATCGAACTTGCTGGTCCAGCACATCCCACAGATGCTTAATTGTATTGAGATCTGGGGAATTTAGAGAGGACCTTGAACCTTGAACTCTTCATCTTGTTCATCAAACAATTCCTGAACAATGTGTGCAGTGTGGCTCTTTCCTGCTGAAAGAGGCCACTTCTACCAGGGAACACCGTTGAAGGGGTAAACCTGAGCTGCTTCCGAAATCACATACTGAGTAGGTACTACATTTTAATTTAAATTTACTTTATGACTGTTGAAAAAGTATGTTCTATATAGTACGAATGCATGTATTTTGAATGAAATCTGGATGTACTACATCCACCATGTTTTACTGTCACATGACCTACCAGTAAAGTGTCCATCATGCGCATGTGGCATTTGGGACAGGGCCATACTTTTCAAATAAGCCTGAAGGATTCATTAACTGGATCAGTTGTGCTTAATTAGGGTTGAAGCTAAACCAGAGATGGTCTTATTATTGGGAGATACGAGGATCCGTGGCTCTACCATAGGAGAAAGCGTAACGGCTTTCATATGCATTGGTAACCAATCACATTACAGCCTTGACGCCTTTGAACTTTGTTCAGAGTTGTGCGACAGTAAATAACTGTTTGCGGATACCATAGAAATGAATGATAAGGGCCATAAACTGAATCCGTGACTGAATTTGTCCATGACTTCTCTTATAAAACAGCATTTTTTTTGTGTAAACTCTAAAAATACATCAATCCAAAACAAATGTTTAAGAGCATATTGAAGATTAGCCAATGGGCTGTCGATTCATTAAATAAGCTCTTACATCTCAAAAGCGGTTTATTCAGCGTAGTTAAGCCTCTCGTCCATTGACATCCATTAAAAAAAAGCCCCTTGTCTCCGTTTCTGTGTATTGCAGCGTTAGCAAGCATAACGCTTTTTGTAGGCTTGCCTTCAAGTGGCTTTGACTTTGCAATTGCAGGACTGTGGCCCTCCAGTTCTGCATCCCTGTCATACACTGTTGTGCTGTCTTTGTCAGTGTTTGATTTTGCAAAGGGACACAATACTGTTTAGCAAAAGTGAGCAGAGATGCCTCGTATTACTAAGAACAGTGTGAACAGTGCAGATAACTTGTTTAAATGGAGCCCATCAGTGCTTGCAGACTATTGCTGGACAGTAACAACAGATGCTCCATTTAATGAATACAAGAGACAAGTGCAGAGTAGGCACTGAATAGGACTGCCTTTACATACACATGAACTTTAATGACATCCCATTCTTAATCCGTAGGGTTTATTATGGAGTTGGCCCACCCTTTGCAGCTATAACAGCCTCAAGTCTTCTGGGAAGGCTTTCCACAAGATATAGGAGTGTGTTTATGGGAATTTTTGACCATTCTTCTAGAAGCGCACTTGTGAGGTCAGGTAGTGATATTGGATGAGTAGGGCCTGGCTCACAGTCTCTGCTCTAAATCATCCCAAGGGTATTCTATCGGGTTGAGGTCAGGACTGTGTGCAAGCCAGTGCAAGTTCCTTCACACCAAACTCGCTTATCCATGTCTTTATGGACCTTGCTTTGTGCACTGGTGTGCAGTTATGTTGAAACAGGAAGGAGCCATCCCCAAACTGTTCCTACAAAGTTGGGAGCATGAAATTGTCCAAAATGTCTTGGTATGCTGAAGCATTAAGAGTTCCTTTCAATGGAACTAAGGGGCCAAGCCCAACCCCTGAAAAACAACCCCACACCATAATCCCCCTTCCACCAAACTTTACACTTGGCACAATGCAGTCAGGTAAGTACCGTTCTTCTGGCAACCGCCAAACCCAGACTTGTCCATCAGATTGCCAGACAGAGAAGAGTGATTTGTCACTCCAGAGAATGAGTCCAGTGGCGGCGTGCTTTATAGGAATATTTACTGCATCCGACGCTTTGCATTGCACTTGGTTGATGTAAGGCTTGGATGCAGCTGCTAGGCTATGGAAACCCATTCCATGAAGCTCTCTATGCACTGTTCTTGAGCTACGCACTGATCTGAAGGCCACATGAAGTTTGGAGGTCTGTAGCTTTTGACTCTGCAGAAAGCTGGCGACTTCTGCGCACTGTGCCTCAAGCATGCGCTGACCCCTCTCTGTGATTTTACGTGGCCTACCATTTCATGGCTGAGTTGCTGTTGTTCCAAATTGCTTCCACTTTATGATACCACTAACAGTTGACCGTGTAATATTTAGTAGTGAGGACATTTCACGAATCGACTTATTGCACAGGTGGCAACCTATCACGGTACCACGCTTGAATTCACTGAGATCCTGAGAGCGACCCATTCTTTCACAAATGTTTGTAGAAGAAGTGTGCATGCCTAGGTGCTTGATTTTATACACCTGTGGCCATGGAAGTGATTGGAACACATGGATTCAGTGATTTGGAGGGGTGTCCCAATACTTTTGGCAATATAGTGTATGTAAGCAGTAGTTTTTTGCATTTTGTTTCATAATTAATTTGATTTTTATAACCCTTTTGCTGATTTTTAAATTGTTACATAAACAGGACAGGTACTATCTACACACTATAAATAGGTGTAAAATGTAAAAACTTATTTTTGGATTATAGGAATATTTATTGATTCATGTTTGGAATATTTGAATTCAGCACATCATAATACATAATATGGGCTATGTATTCTATCTCTGAAGCAAACATCTTTTAAAAAAAATAGTAGACCATTGTTATAGGTAAAATGTTACCAGTACTGCAAACTGATATATATACATATCAAAATGCTGTTATATATTATATATAACTAAATATAACCAAAAAGCTTACAGGAAAAAACATACATTGACTACAACATAATCAGATATTAGTTAACTACATTAGTTAACATGAACTAATAATGAACCTCAGTATTTTACCCCAGTTATTAATATTTCATTTGTTCTCCCTCATTTTTGAACGTTTATAATTTCTTTGTATGACAGCCTGGCCAAAAATGTCTGTACAATTTGGCATGTTGCATGTTTCATTATCACAAATAAAACAATTGATGACAAACACAACTACTACAACAACTACACTTTATTTATTTATTTATAATACTTGAATCTGAATAAAGGGTGAAGATGTCAATTTCCTAGGCAGGATATCATATCTATAGACAATGTTAAAAGCACTTTCATGTTATTTCCTCAGGATGAATAGATTTCCTGTAGTCCTCATTTGTAATAGTCTTCTAAATGAATAAATCTAAATGTTACATCTGCTTTTTTCCATACAATGAAATACGCAGGATGATCACTGTGAACTTCTTTTGCAGTTTTGCCACACCAGAACATCTAAATGCCAGTACATGCTTATGAAGCTTGTGGTTTATAGAGGTGAAGGTTGTTGAAAATATTCATATTGCACTGAACTTGAAAAACAATAGTGTCTCTGCCCTCCACATTACACTACATTTATTAAAAACGTTTGAAAACAATGGCATTCAGACAATAGCCGAGTCTCAGAGACATCTGATAGTGTTGTGTCGTTTCCAGGCCAGAACTGTTTCTAATCACTCAACTTTCATTCAGACCAGTTCACTTCCAAAACAACTCAAAGTGTTCCTCTATATTTTTCAATCTTGTCGAACAATGGGACTTAAAAGTGAAGAAATGTTGGATTGCATGAAGAGAAAAAAAGTTAAGAGTGCACGAGTTCACAGCCCCTCAAGAGCATTAGTAAATTTTCATTGTTAGATTCTTTCATGTTCTTTTCAGCAATTTCAAAACAACCACTTAATAAAGAAAATAAGCAGAGAACCTGAACTAATCACATGGCAAGAACAGAAACATCACCGTTTATCAAATAAAAAACCCAAAAAGTATTTATATAAAAGTGTGAATGTGATTCATTAGATCTATGCATCTCAAATGCTGCAGAATCTTTTCTCTTCACTTTTCTTCATTTCTGACATCACAGTGTGTTTGATTTGGTGATTTTTAATTGATATATGAAGTTCACACAGGTGTAGATCCTCACATTAACATGTTCTACTAACCAAACAAACAAACACAAAATACAACCTTCTTGATCTGTTGTTTTATTTTAAATCTCTATTTAAAATGTTAAAATACAACTGTTTATTGTTAATGTTAGCTCACATTCATTAAATAATGTTAACAGATAAAAATCTTGTATACTAAATGTTTTAGAAGTTTTTTTCATTGTTAGTTTGTTAATAGGCTACTTAATTAATGTTAACAAACCTTAAAGTGCTACCAACTTCTCAAAGGTTTTTTTGTGTGTAAAGTGCCTTTCTTTCCAATAAATGACACTTGCTGTGATATTCAATGTGACATTTTTTGTGATTCAGGCGTCTAAATCCTTGCTGAAATCAGCATGTCCAGTGCAAGCAGGCTTTGACTATTTAATTTTACTCCACACTACTTTATTTATTCGTTATACTGGAGACCTTTTTGAAGGATATTGGTTAACATGTGCCCTTTTTGAGCTGTTTATCTGTAGATGCTTACATGGCTGTTCTGATGACCTTGATTTATTGCAATTTTGAGGATGATAAAACGTGATTTATCTCCTCACAAATCAACTATATGTTGTTTTTCACTCGCGTGTCTCTCAGGTATTAAGGACTACTGCATCTTTGAGCCTACATTCAGAATGAGTAAAATACTTGAACGTAGGGTAGGCAATTTTCGGAGAGGCTAGCAATAGCGATAGCGAGCTAACTTTGAAAGCATAAGATCCCACCCTCTCTCAAGAGCGCTCTATAAAGCCACACCTCCTCCAAAACACATGAACGCGTACCAGTGATGAGGCTACATAAGGTACAGGGTGGCACTGACCCACTCAGATTGACGACTGGTCCACCTAATCAAATGAGAGAAAATATTTTTTGTGGGAAAGGAGAAAAAAATCATGCATACATTACAATAATCGCTTAAATACATGAATTAGCGGATGTAACTCGTGGCCGCTGGTTAAGCATGAAAAACAAAAGATTTATTCAAAATCTGAACTGATTATATATCGCTTAGAAATCGCACAACGAGTGCTCCCTTAATCACCAAAAAAGCTGTCACAACTTAGTTCATCGCGATGACGCAATGAAGCTTTCTATACTGCACAATGAATCTCTTATTTACATAATGAGCGTGCAGAACTCAACACTGGACAAAAACTCCAGCTTTGAGTGGTGAGTGGATTCTAACTTAAACACCTCTGATTGGCCATCACATTCAAGAATTCAACAGGCATGTCTGTGATAGGCTACATTGCTTAATGCTGCAAAAACACTTTGTAAATATAAACTTTTGATGCTCTCCAGAGCACAAAAACAGATACGCACTGGTTCCTTTGCCAAATCATCAATATGCTATTATTACGGAGACAACTGATCCTGATGAGCAGCTTTTCTCTAAAAGCAATTAAAAGCAGCAGCAGGCAGTGGTTGGAGTGAGAAGTCTTACCCAGCCTTACACACACGCCGCCTATGATCGATGATCTCTGTGAGCCCATGAATCATGCGGATTCACTGAGATCGTCCCCCACCGACGAACCAAGTGTCTATGGGTTTTAACTGATCTCTGATCAGTTTTATATATTTGTATTTTGTAGACATTAAGTAGAATTAAAAGGAATAATAGTAGTTAATAGTCTCTTTAGCTGAGCCATCCATGAAATAAAACAAGTCCTGAAAATTGACAAAACACCACATATCATACAGACACTAATATTTAATCTTATTAGATGAATAGTTAATTGCATTTGTTAGATATTACTTTCAACAAGACATTTGCAATTGGTTTGTAAAATGTGTTTATGCATATTTGAGCTGAGTTTTCACTGCATTTACACTGTTCTGACCAGCAGGGGTCACCAGCATGTGGCATTTCAAACTCTTCGAAACTTATCAACTTATCAATTGGTTCAGTTGATTCGAAGCTTAGTTTAAATTTAAAGCACATAACATCACAATAATAATGAACATACCTTAAAGAGCACTGACCTTACCACCTGACTGCTGCAGCTTCATTTCGGCATTGATAGTGTTTCCATTGAAACGCATAAATTCTTGTCACGATCGCTCCAAGTATAAGTTATGGTTTCTATCTAACTCTGCATAGCATGAAAAGCGCTGATGTCCTGCATGAGCAGGGTGTGACAGAAGTATGGAAATACATATGCTGACAGGCAGGTCGGACAGAGTGCAATGACTGAACCAACATTATGAACCTGCACCTTCTACAGATATATTTATATATAAATAAATGGAGGCCAGCCAGTAGTTGCTGTGCAAGTAAACCTCACTCCTCTGATCTCAAGAGATGAGAGGTTTCAGTCTTCAGGCTTAAGATCTCAAGAGAGATTGCAGCCTTTAATCTCCTTGTTAGAGCGTCCGACTCCCATGCCAGAGACCCAGGTTTGAGGCCTGTGCAGAGCGGGGCGAGTAGGTGAGGGGTCAAGTCAAGTGGTCTAAATAAATATATATATATATAGAATACATTTAGACCACTTGACTTAGGGGGAAAACGTATGCGTTTTGGTGGTCTAAAACAAACTTTTGAAAACGGGTTTCAAAGTCTGTGTAAACGACAAAAACGCAAATCTGTGAAGTGACGTCATGCACATGCGCATTACATATTTAATCTATAGTGTTTCGTCGCCATCTAATGGCCTGCCAGCCGAAAACGTTTTTAGTAATTTTCACAGATTCGTATGAATGGGGACAGTTTTGACAGTGGTGTCATCTGTACATAGAAAACTCAAAGGAAAAACTTAAGTTTTAAGCATACTGTTGTCGTGTAAATGTACCCTTAATGACTGTTATCAACCAGCATTAAAAAAAATGTTTTTGGAACAAATCACCTAGACGTTTATTCAAGTCGTATTAGAATGAATGCTATAAGATATCTGTACATTTACTCAAGTATGGTTTTCAGATACTTTTTACACCTCTGGAAAGAGTTTCTGAAATATCTCCAGCAATGGAGACCCATCCCTCTGCAGACAGACAAGAAACATCATACACTTCCGATTCTGCAGGGAGGCAAATGAAGCAGACCTCAATGAGCTCACATCATCATTCACAAACACGATCAAACAGACCTGATCAGCCTAATATACAAAGTGTGGTTTGTTTCACCACAATGAAAAGCTGCCATCACAGGAAATACATTTGAAATTAAACTGACAGTTTCCAATTGCAATCAAACAAATATGCTTATACAGGTGTTTAAATTATACAAGGCCAAATTGATATTCAGTCAAATGTAAAGTGATGCAACCATGATGTTAGTTTGTTTTGAACTGAAGTGTTTAATGAATCTGTTTTTGCACTAATACCAGACTTAATTTGTCAAAAAAGAAAATAATGGATGAGGTAAGATTTTAAAAAAATAAAATGAAGTGCCAAATAAAAATGAAAGTTGAAAGTAAATGTAAAATACACTAAAAATAAAATACCTAGTAAAACAACAAAATTACATAAAAAATACAAATAAAAGATGAAAATGTCCAGCAAAATAAAAATCATCAATACCACAACACTTCATTACTTCTCGATCCTAGAAGGCCAAATACAAAGCTCAAGTAAGATGAGAAGGAAAGAATGAAAGTTTTTGACAAATGTGCCACTCATTCACAGCATGGAGCAACTCAGTGCTGATGATTTATTTTGTAAATGATGTACATTTTCAATGCCAGTTATTCCAATTTACAGCTGAAAAGGAGCAAAAGCTTCTTATATTCAGAACAAACCTAAAAATGGCTTGACATGGGAAAAACATACCAGAAAACAGACGATATTTACACTTACAAGGTTGTATTTGCACGAGAAAATGAAAAACATTTTTAAAAACAAATCTGTGAATTAAATCCTGGTGTTCCTTGTGAGCAGCAGGTGAATCTCAAACTCAAAATTAAGAAGCCGAAAGCAGTTCATTACAGCAGAAAGAGGGATCCACACAGTAAAGATTTAAAACATGCTGATGTGCACACTGAAACGGAATGGTAAGGCTAGACTTTAGGATTAGCACAAACAGCTACTGTTACTGACTACAGGAGATGCAGAGATGTTGAGGATGAATGTCCCACTCAAAACTTCTGCGAGAGCGTTTGTTTCTCCAGGAGTAGGTCTGCGAATCTCTGCTGCAGCTCTTTTTCTCTGTCCTGTTGCCTCTGAACATCCTCTCTCAGGGCCTGGATAATGAAAGACAAAGTGTTGATGTAAGTAATCAGGAAAGTATTAACTTTGTAAGCAATGAATTTTAATAATATATAGACACACATACATATGTGTATATATATACATATATCATACATAACATCTATTAAAGCTGCTTAGCATAACACATGTAATGTGAATCAGAACATCTAAGAGAGTTGGTAAAGATTTTCACCTCCTGTCTGCGTGGAATGGCATGGTCTTCCTGTTTCTTCAGCTCCTGGAAGGTGTGGAGCTCCACGTTGGCCTGTTCCACCTGATCCCAGAGTTCACTGAGCTGTTTGAGCAGACCCATGGCCCGAGACTGATACCCGCCCAGAAGAATCTTCATCTTCTTCTCCATCTTTGCCGCACGCTTGGCCTCTGTGGTCATGTGGCCTCTGTTGATCTGTCATCGACACAGGAAGTGAGGAGAACAGTTACAAACAAGACTGCAATCAGAATTTTAAAACGACTTTGCATGCGGTTTATTCAAATCACAGTCTGAACTACCTGCAGCATGATTAGTTTGTTTTGAACTGTGTTAAAAGTGTATCATGTGAAACTGTTTTTGCACTGATGTCCGACTTAATTTGTCTAGATAAAAAGAAAATAATGGATGAGTTGAAAAGTAATATTAAAAAAATACATTTAAATAAAAAAAAAAAAAGATATAAACCAAAAATTAAAATGAAACACCCAGCAAAATAAATACACACAAACAAAATATAACTCAAATAAATAGTATCCAAAAAAACCCCACAATAATCAAAGTTTAATCTCTGCTCGGCTGAAACAGTTCTTGCTCGTCATGTTGCAATGGGAGGTCTGAGAAAAACCAGGATTCAATTCTTGCCTTCAGACACTGGCACCACGAAATATTGAAACCATTGCAAACGTAAACTATTTTCAGACGTTCAATTTTGCAATAATGTGTGACATGCATAAAAGCAGTGAATTCTACGAAGTTATGAGATGGAAACAAAAACAATAAACCTCCAATGTCAACACAGGCCTCAGAAACACACGCCATGTCTTTGGGCTTTAACAAACCATTATGCAATTATAATGGATCTGTTTTCATTTGAGCGCCTGACGTTTTCCAGCAAGTGTCTTGTTGCCAGCTGAAAGTCCTGACTGGGCATCTCTGGGTAAAACATCCCAGATGAACTGACACCGAGATCAGTGAGACCAGCACAACATCCACACAACAGCAGACGCATGGCTGTCAACCAGTGCAGATCATCTTAGAGTATCAGCTGATCAACTCAAGGATATGAATACATTAAAAATAAAAAGTAAAACATCCTTTATTATATTTCATATTAATAAAATTAAATAGAATTGTGAGATATATCACAATTTTGAGGGGGAAAAAAAGTCCGAATTGTAAGAAGTCGCAATTAGCTTTTTTAATTCTGTGGCAGAAATAAATTGCGAGATGTAAACTATCAAATGTAAATTTTATATACACACTAAAGTTATATATATATATATATATATATATATATATATTATATATATATATATAATTTTAGTGTGTGTATATACCATGCCACACACATACATATATATATATATATATATATATATATATATATATATATATATATATATATATATATATATAGAGCAGAGATTCATATATATATATTAAGGGGTCTGTTCATAAATGTGCTGTACAGATGCTGCCGGCATAAATCCTGGTGATTCTCTGAATGAGAGCGGCATGCCACGGCTTCCCTCTTTCCTGCAGGAACACAAACTCCCCCACGTCTCTGAACGTGCTGCTGTGTGAATGGCCTCCAAGTTTCCGCCACACGTTCCCAGCCAAGACACATGAACACAAACGCAGTCTTTGTGAAATGGGGGGTGTCCTAATGAACTGAAGCTCTGCACATGTGCACATCCTGAAACTGCAGGCCACTGGCTGTCTTACTGGTGGCGAACATTTCTGTCTGTGTTAAACCAAGCATGAACGCCCAGGAGAAATTTAAAGCAGTCCTCATTAAAACAGAATTAACAGATTCACTGGTTAATTACATGGTTAACAAATAAATAAATAAAGTTATGTGAATAATTGATAAAGTAAAAGAATATTTAAAAATAAATACAATATAACCAAAAAATGACAAAATGAATTACCAAAAAAAAGGAAGTACCCAGCAAAAATAAACAAAAACAAATACAAATAAATGTAAAATATAAACTAAAAAATTAAATATGAAATACCCAACAAAAAACTCAAATTATGTGTCAATAAATAAATAAAATATAAAATGATAAATTAAATAAATTAATAAATAAATAGAGATGAAACAAAATAAACACACTGCATGTCTTTTAAGAGCACAAAGAATGGACTGTAATAAACTGTCTCACACTAAAATAAATAAGGCACTTGAATGATTTTACCAAAACCCTGATTAATACTTCACATCTTTGAACCTGAATATACCCGAATATACTCTTCTATTAGCTAGACGACGATGCCATCTACTGGACGCAAAGGGAGTGCACGTAACATTGATAACGATCTTACCTCCAGCTTCTTCTCCATAGACTCGATTCTGTCCTTCTTGCTGGCCAGATTGGCTCGGGTGTAGCGGCTCTGTCCAGGCAGGTACAGGACCTGACTGTAACACTCCTCCCACACCTGATTATAAGCCTCCATAGACAGATCTCCATGACCCATCCCATGTTTCACCACCTCCATCTCCTGGACCAGCAGCTCTCCAGCCTGTCAAATGCACATATAGCGTGAGCCTCCTGATGCACTGTGTTTGACTACAAAGAGTGTAATCTACAGTTATGACTGAACTGATGCCAGAGACAAATATAAAATAAAAATTTTGCATAAAGAAAGTTTTTTTTTTTTTTAAATGTGACATTATTTCTGACCATTAAATATATTTACCCTCAATTTTTTAATACTGTAATACAGTTAAGAAAATCATCATGTCCGAACACCAAAATCAGCATACTAACCATGATGTATACTTAATTTGTCAATACATTTGCAACAACTAAAAAAAGCTGATATTCAAATTTCACTATTAATCATATGTGGAATACAATCGTTTCCCATTAAAAAAAAGAAAAACTTTTTAAAAAGCCAATTAATCTAAGAAATTCATCATAGAATAACCAATCATCAAAATTGTTAATGACAGTAATGTAAATATGCTTAACTTGGATCTTAATTATCCTAAAATAGGCTCCATTTTCTTTATGCAAAATACTTTATTTTGGGGTAAATTTTCTTGATACTTTTGTGAGACTAAATAATTTGCCAGGCCACACAATCTATATCTGCAGAATGACAAAAGCTCCAGAGACTCACACAGAATTTGAATATCATATTTAAAATTCTAGACCTCTCCAAAGCCCTGCATGTTCTGCAATTAAGTTAATTAAATAATTTTATAATAAAGAACACAGATGTTCCTCCCAGATTTAAAAAAAAAAAAAAAAAAGTGCCTATGCCATGTGGGTCTAATAATTAACCAAAAGAAGCAAACCTTTTTGAGCTCTTCTTCTGAGATCTTATCATAGGGCGTTTTCTCCAGGTAGGTGATGTGCTCAGCGTTGTTGGAGCTTGATCCCACTCCTTTACCCTTCTTGGCCTGGACATCACTGAAGGGGTGATGCAGACAGTCATAGTGGATCATGGTGATCATTTCTTTCTTGACCAGTTCTTCGGCCTGCTGCAGGTCCGTCAGAGGTGGCTCCACATTATGAGGCCGGAGTATGGTCTCATTCACCTGAACACAGAGCGGCATTATTGTAGGCTACCCTTATGACTTCATCTAATGGCTGTGTGTGTGTGTGTGTGTGTGTGTGTGTGTGTATTATACACACACAACAAATTACTTCTTTATCTGTACAACTTAATGAAACAAAAAGGACCAACTAGTCAATTTTTTTTAATTTGTCTTTTTGCACATCCCAGTTGTCAGTTGCACAGCCCCACATTACTTTACTCTGAAATGTGTTGCAAGTCTTTCAGATATTATGTTGCTTAAAAGTTTGTACATTACAAATGTCACAGTATGTCAAGTTTCAACTTAATTATATAAAGCACAAAAAAACAAGCAAAGCTGAACAACCACATATAGACACATTTTTGTAATTTTGTGTATTTTTTGTAATTTTAATTACCCCTCCTCACACAGTACTCGTGTGTTCAATGCAGGCATTCAATGAATCTCTCACACAAGCCAGGTTTCCATTCAAGCTCTTTTTTGCAAAAAAAGGTTTAGGGCATCAAAATGTTTACCAATACAGCTAATGGAAATACATTTTTGCATATGTCGACACAATCTATTTTCATTTAACTTTAGGGCATAAATTCTATGTCGATACATGTTTGGTAAACTTTTTTTTGTAGTGTAGAAGGGCTTTAACACAAATCAATGTGGTGTGACATGACAGAATTAGCCTATACGTAGCGTCCGCATTTGTGGTGTTGTTCCCGTTAAAACAGTTTCTCATTAATATTCAAAAGGTGCATTAAATGTCTTATATTCATATTATTAAATTGTATATAAAATGATTATTACTAATAGTAAAAATAAGAAGTTACCTCTCAAACATTCTTATTTTTGTAATTTTTCAAATGTTTTTATTGATTACACATTTTAATTTGATTTTAGTTTTGTTCTGAAGATGAAAGTCATCATACTGTACATAAATGTTGTTTCAAGTGTTTGTGCTGCCTCAATTTTAAGTTTAGTTAACTTAAAATGTAAAGTTGTATTAAGTGCCAACTTGGATATTTGAGTTGAATCCGGGAAAGTTATTCCAACGCCAATTTTTAAGTATTGATGCTAATTGCAACATTTTTTTTAGTGTATAAACTGAATAGAAAGTTCCATTTTAAAAATAATAGGCCCATTACCAAACATTCTTTTCAATCTACAATCTAATAAAAGTAAATCAGAGAAATAATACAACTTCACCCGTTTCTAAATATTACTTGATCAAGTATTGATTTAAATAGTTTTTATAACCAAACCAAGTACAAAAAAAACAAAAAAAAAAACACTTGTTACAAAATTTTATAGGCTACAATTTAATAGTAGGCTATATAA
Organism: Elopichthys bambusa; assembly: GCA_037101425.1. NCBI lineage: Eukaryota > Metazoa > Chordata > Actinopteri > Cypriniformes > Xenocyprididae > Elopichthys > Elopichthys bambusa. Next base: position 27,548,445 of record CM074442.1, on the reverse strand, counting down.
TATAAATTTGTTTCAAATGGATGAGGAAAATATAGCGGCTTAAATCTCTGCAGCTCGTCAAAAATAAAACTGGGCATCTGTCAAATAAAGGAAGGCTGTTGGAGTTTCCAATGCTGACAAAAAGAAAGGTAAAATACACAGCCTGTTACTTCAGTAGCTGAATAAATAAAACAAATGTCATAAAACCACAATTTTATGGTCAGAAGCTGGCTGCTTGACCAAAAAAAAAAAAACAACACAACACTTGTTAAAATACATTTATAAATAATTTATTAATATGTAATAAAATTTTATCTCAAATTGAGAAAATAAAGTGGGTTTAATCCAAAAAGCTCTAAATTAATTTTATAATTGTTAAGACGGCATCAGTTCAGCTAGACCATTTAAAAAAAGTTAAGGCTTGTGTCCAAACCAGTGTTGGGTAAGTTACTTCAAAAAAGTAATTAATTACTAATTACATCAATGTTGTATTTAAAATACTTTTCTAATTATTCTGTCTGAAAAATAATTTAATTACTCAATAAGTAATTCAACTCATTACTAATTACTTCTTAAAATCTGTATAAACCTTGACCGGATAGACAATAGAAAGGAATTTTTTTTAGCGATTCAACAAAACTTATGCAACCATTTTTTTTGTTTTTCTTAGGGATGACTTCTTTACACACCATTTTATCAGTAAAAGGCCAATTAGATGGAAACAGGCTAGAGACAGCAAATTTCAAAATCCTTTTTTACGCATATTTACTTTGTCGATAACAAAGCGCAAAAAGTAGAAACTTGGCTACAGACAACCCGGACGCACAGATGAATGTCCTCACCTCTGAGGGTCTTGGTAAATCTCTCTGAACTGGCGTGTGCCTCTGACGCAGCTCCTTCTCCCTCTCAGCATCTCTGGCGGCCTGTGGAAATGTCACACAAGATAAATAACACCAAAAACAAATAAACAAACACTAAATACAGCAACCTCCGGATCTTGAGCGACCGCTTTATGAACATCAGTGTGTTTGCAGATCTCAAAAAGGTGCATTAGAAGCTGACAGGTCACAGCGTTTAGTCAACTGACCTGTTTACGCAGTTCTATTTCGGCCGCATCCTCCACAAAACTCTCGTCCACCTCGGCTTCTTCCAACTCTCTCTCAGCATTTTCAGGAAGAACAATCTCAAAATCATTTTTTGGCACCGGCAGAGACATCAAGCCCAACTTGAGCTGCTCGCGGGATTCCCTTTGCTGGAAGAAACAGAACACATCTAATCATGATGCAAAAACACACTGCTGACATATCTAATATACCTAAATCAAATTGGCTTAGACTTGCATTTAAAATCAAAATTGCATTAAATCCACTTAAGGACAATGATCGAAATGATTTAACACACCAAGTGTTTCGCAAAAGATGGGTCGCTGTAGTCCACACTACCCTCCTCTGTGTTGATGTTGAGTTTGTCCCGCAGTGGGGTCCTGCCCGGGGTCACACCCACCGAGGGTTTAGGAGTCATTCCACCCTGTGGGGTCATCCCCTCTGCTCCATGGCTGGGGGTTCTGGGAAACCATATTCAAAAGGGCATTATTCACACAGCTCATTAACCTGAAATTTAGCATATACTTTATTATTCTGAGATATAAGATGCAGATAATAGATAATAATACAATACTGTTCAAAAGTTTGGGGTTGGTAAGATTGTTTTTTTAAAAGAAGTTGCTTAAGCACACCAAGACTGCATTTATTGAATTGAAAATACAATAAATAATGTGATGTGAAATATTACAATTTAAAATAACTTTTCTAATAAAAACTTTTTTAAAATGTAATTTATTCCTGTGATGAAAAGCTGAATTTTTAGCAACATTACTCCACTCTTCAGTGTCACATGATCCTTCAGAAATCATTCTAATATGATGATGTGCTGCTCAAGAAACATTGATTATTATCAATGTTGAAAACAGTTGTGTTGCTTCCTAATTTTGTGGAAACATACATGTTTCAGGATTCTTTGAAAAATTTAAAAGAATAGCATTTATTTGCAAAAGAAATCTTTTGTAACATATATAAATGTTGGTCACTTTTGATCAATTTAATGCATCATTGCTGAATAAAAGTCTAATTTTGTTTTAATAAAATACGTACTGAGTTTAAAATGCTGAATGCTAAAATGAACTTTACATCCTGTAGTGGAGTGTCGAGGCAAGATGGAGGTGACGGATCACGTGCACTCCACTGATTTCACTCCTATTCGTTGCTTCTCCTGAAAGTCTCTCTTCATTCGCATAAAGTGAAACGTCTAAACTTTGTCACGCCAATGGACACTACATCCTGTTGTCAACAGTCACCGTCACTCGTGTCTCTGGAAATCGCCAGCTCTCCATTGAAGTGAGATTGTGCCGCTTTGTCACTGCATGTTGCTTGTAGTATGAACGCAGTTTTACTGTTTTAATATGATATTTTAGTTTTGAAGACGTTTTACGAAACTCAAATACTAGGATTATGAACATGCTAAGCTACATTTTCCATTTAAAAGTGCACATTTTCATGCATAATTGGTACCTGAAGGGTGTAGACAGCACGGTGTTGGGAGTCTGGACCACCTGTCTCTGTGGTGTGACACCAGAGAAGTCACTCTCATGGAGAGGGGTATTCAGCCCTCCTTTAAGAGGGGTGTCCACGTTCGTAAGTGCCATCAGGTTCTGGGCTTCCTGTGAGGGTAAAAGAACAGAGCAGTGAGACTCAGGGCAGAACACAAAACAACTAGTTTGAAAAGTGTGCGAAACTGGACCAAACCTGCAGGATCTTGTCCTGTGCCGCTGGAGTTCTGGGTGTGCGCAGGGCCATTGAGTTATTGGTCACGTTGTATTCAGACAGAAGAGCGCTGGAGGCGGAGTTAGTAATTCCAGACTCCTCTGCGGTCTGACGGGCGACTTCGCTGGCCTGACCCAGCTTGACAACCTCCTCCAGCTCAGCATCAGAGATCTAAATTCAAAACAAATCCGTAAAATGTAATTACTCAACATAAACTACATCCTTATCTATTATAAAACACATTGAGTGGCTAATGTGTTGTGATTAGTGTTATTTTATAATTATTTATATACTATTATAATATTATGAATTCGCTTTTAATTTTACATTTTCACATTTTACTTTTAAAATGTAATTTTGTGCCTTTGTCTACTCTAGTCAAATCACCTTTATTTATACAGTGGTGGTCAGAATTATTGCCACCCTTGGTAAATATGATCAAGGATGGGGAGAAAAATCACATTAACACGTTGCCCACAATTATTGGCACCCCTAGAATTTTTTAATGAGTAAAATGTCTCTGAAGTATATTCCCATTCATATTTAAATTTTTTTTTTTTGCACACCAGGGTGATCATGAACATGAAATTGTCCAGCCATGACTTCCTGTTCCACAGGAGTATAAACATGAGGAAACAAAGGCCAAATTAAAAGCCAGATGGGTTTGGTGCACACATGGATAAAAAGTACCCCATGCCCACGGATCTGCTGGATCTTTAATGTTGTGGGCCTATTTTTCAGCTGGAGGTCCTGGACATCTTGTTCAGATACATGGTATCATGGATTCTATCAAATACCAACAGATAAAAAAAAAATTCAAAACCTGACCGCTTCTGCTAAAAAAACCAATAACAGGCCGTGGTATCTTCCATCAGGATCCAAAACAAACATCAGAACCAACACAAAAATGTGTCACTGAGGACAAAATGAAGCTTCTGCCATGGCCGTCCCAGTTCCCTGACCTGAACCATATAGAAAGTGAGTGGAGCGAGCTGAAGAGAAGAAGCACCAACATGGAGCTAGGAATCTGAAGGATCTGGAGAGATTTTTCATGAAGGAATGGTCTCTGACCTCTTGTCAGGTGTTCTCCAAACTCATCAGGCATTATAGAAGAAGAGTCAGAGCTGTTTTCTTGGCAAAAGGAGGTTGCAAAAAGTATTGAATACAAGGGTGCCAATAATTGTGGCCAATGTGTTTTGGAGAAAAACATTTATTTCATAATGTGATTCCCCCCCCCCCACTTTCAATTATTTTCCTTCAATGAAAGTTTACATTTTTGCTAATTTTATGATTAAAGATCAAAAGGATAAACAATGCAGATTTATTTTTATAGTCATCTTTGATCATATTTACCAAGAGTGCCAATAATTCTGACCACTACTATATATATATATATATATATATATATATATATATATATATATATATATATATATATATACTTTATATAATACTGATTGTTTCACAGCAGCTTTACAGTGATGAATGATACAGGAAAATGATTCAATAATACAAACAGTTCATTTCAGCTATACAGCAGCTCTAAAATTAAAGTGTCATTGTTTAGCTGAATTCAGTTCAGTGTTGATTCAGCTCCATTGTAAAGGTCATCAATTATTAAATTAGTTAATTTCATCTATAAAGCAGTTCTGCAGAAAAACAGTGTCAGTGCAAATCAATATTATTTTGTAATTTTTATTAGTTTTTATTTTTTATGTTCAGATTTCATTTATTTGGTTACCATTAGGGCTGCACCATTAAATCGCAATTGAAATCAACATGAGCTGCAACATGAAATTGCGCTTAAACCGATTTGGCTTAGTGCGATTATGAAATCACAAAGGCTTTGATTATTTTTTATGCGCAGCTTGCCAGATAACCTGAAATCAGAGTTTGAGTCACTTATAAAGTGCATTTGAAAAAGCAACATGTGTCAAACATCTTTCCAAACATGAAAGATCTTGAATCTCTTCTCCAACAAAAGACAACATTTGATAGCATGCTTTTATTCCAAACTCACTTCATAACATCAACTGAGTGTTTAAAAACATCCTTCTGTAAGATGAGGCTTCTTAAACAGAATAAGGCACAGAACATATTTCATAATATTCTATACAGTGATTAAAGTATAAATATACTTAATTATCATATTACCACCTGAGAAGGTATAACCATGTATCGTTGTGTGTTTATTAGTCATGTTTAATCAATCAAAGTGTTTCAATCTTCTGTTTATTCAGCTACAGCAATAGTATGATGTACTTCTACAGGGCATATTTGGAGTTTCTGTGTAACTAGTTTTTAGTTAGTAGTAATTAAGGATGCAACGATTATAGATTTTGTTGGTGCGATTATAGTCTGAGGAAAAAAAAAAAGTTTCACAATTATCACGATTACTATGTATTCATTTTACAAACACTACTAATGTATAACATGAACACTTTAAAATGTTATTTATTGCCACCTTCTGAAACTACACAGTAACCAAATAATACAGCACAAAAACAATAAAGACAAGCAATCCCTTTGGAATTAAAAAAAGGTGACCTCTGCTCTGTAAACATCCATGTCAGTATTTCTCTTTTGAAAATAAATGGAAACAGCCAAATCACAAAATTATTTAGTGTTTTCGGTTTGTGCATTTTTTTTTTTTTTTTTTTACATTTCTTTTGGACCTGAGAACTTGGAAACATGGTGAAAAAAATATCTTGTTGGGTTTCTTTTCTTTCTTTCTTTTTTTTTTTACTTAAACATAATACTATAACAGGGATAATAAATCACAATGAAAATAAAAATAAAGTCTTTGTCTCTTTGGAATTAAACAAGCTACATATTAGCTATGTGTTTCCCTTTTAACTCTTTCCCTGCTACTGCCGAGTTCTCTCGTCTTTTATGAGAAAAGGCTTTCCTGCCATTGACTAGTTTTTCTGGCTTTCCATGTTTTCACTGTTAAACGGTAGGGGGCGCTATTACGCATCTCCTGAACAAGTGCATTATCTCCATATCAAAACACTGGTGAGGAGCAAACAGAAATGAGCGATCTCACAATGTAAGCAGATGCATATGAAAAATAATGTGATCATCAGCATAAATCAAAACTGCCTAATGTTACTGATTGAAATGTCAACCCAGGACAAGCTATAGGACTGTATAGCTTTGGCGGTGTTGATGGACTCAATCTAACATTAGCTGTGTTTTACATGGACATTAAGCTAAAATAAAACAGATTTTAAAAAAAAGCCAGAGGCTTTGTTCTTTCTTTTGATATATTGCATGTTCAGATATTCATACATATTGCAGGGGCCATGAAATTTTTGTGAAAATGACCAAAAGCAGTGGCTGGCAACTTTTTTCTTTTTCTTATTCTTTTTTTTTTTTTTTTTTTAAAATGGTGGTGGGTTTCTTTGGTGGAAAATAAAGCTTTGCAGTTTGGTCAATCTTAATGTAGTTAATGTAGTGTGTGGAGTAGTAATCTCTGTCTCTGATAAGTACGGCACTTTAAGCTGGTACACCGCTAGTGTAACTTTGTTTTCATTTTGTGCAAGCTGCAACAGTTCCATGCAACAGAAACACTCAGTGTAGCAGAGCCTTTACGATTAATTAATCGTGATGTTTTAAATCGCGGTTAATCATTAAATCAGTTAATCACTGCATCCCTAGTAGTAATAGTAGTATTTCTTGTTTTGTTTTTTTTGAAAGAGGATCCTCTCCCTTATTGAGGAAAGCGTGCAATACATAATAAGTTCAAAATAAGTTCACAGTTCACACTTCAGCTCTGTACACTGCGGTGGGAGCCAGAATAATTCTATTGTCTTGTGAGCTGGGTTTGCTAATGCTAACGCTAGCGATGCACACACCTTGCGCTTCTCAGCATCAGTTTACGTTCTGAGGTAACACTGCCATCTAGCGGTTGGGTTTAAACCGAACACAAAGCCATGAATCTTGGATGTAAACAAACAAAAAAATAAATATATAAATAAATAATTAAATATTGATACAATGTTTGAGAATCAATATAGTATCGCCAAACATAATATCAAGATATTCACTTGTATTGATATTCTTACACCTCTAGTGGTTAGTTGTCAATGCAACATTTCTCATTTTTGTTTAAGTTTCTAAAGTTAGTTTTCAATATTTATATTTCAGCTTCATTTCAATTAACAAAAATTATTTTTAATAGTTTTAGTTAACAATAGCACTGGTTGCGATGCAGTTACTGGAATGACTGGATGGTTAAGCAGGCGTTTAAGAAGTTTGCGTTTAAGGCAAGAACTACAGATAAGTTACAGTGATTTTAACCAAGGAAAAGGTGGTAATGTTTGCGCTGAACTGACCTGTGGTGCCGGAAGAACCAGTTTGCTTCTCTTCTTTGTGAACTCTGACACCCCACTGGTCTGCAGGATGGCCGAAGGCAAATCGGACTCCTTCTTCTTTTTGATCTTCTGTCTGTCCTTCTTTCGGTCGCGATCCTCCTTCTCACTATACACAAAAGTGCAGAGGGGGTGATATATATAATAAAAAAAAATAAAAAAATAAAAAAAAAAGTTCATTCAAGCCACTGGACTACCTGCAGCTCAACACATGACCCCGCTCACCTCCTGAGTTCTCCATCCAGATGCTGCTGGCGCAGTCGTTTGAAGTCAGGTTCCAAAGGATCATACAGCTCCATGGACGTATCATAAAAGCCCTGTGCGGGTTTCTTTTCAAACGGGATCTCAGCATTATAGTCGACACCTCTCTTCTTCTTGCGCTTCTTCTGGATGTCGATGCCTGCAGCTCGCAGCTCCCTGCGCTTCTGAAGTGCTGCCAGACGACTGTGGAAGACAACATAGGGAAAACAGTGAAGACGGCTTTATAATTAACAACTCCAACACTGTGAGAACTAATAAAATCCTCATTATGACAGTCAACTACACTTTTTCAGATCATAAAATCAACAATCACTCACGAGTTATTTTAGTTAAGTAAAACTAGTTATATTTGGCATTTTTTAATTATCAGCATTTATCTTTATTAGATAGAACTGTTAAATAAAATCAACTGTATACAAAAAAAGTATTATAGCGTTTGCTTTTCTATTAGTAATAGAATGGCAAATACTATAATATCAAAGTCTCTTTCTCATCTACCGTCAACATTCAGCAAATACTTAAAAATTTATATCACTTAAACAAGTCTTTGACTATCCAATGAACATTTTATTGTGCAAACCTTGCAGACTGTGTCAAATACAGCTGTTCCATCTTCTGAAGTGTGCATTTGTAGGCTGCATGAACGCATGTATTTTATCCGTGTGAATTGAATGGAGACGTTCTTTAAACCCTTGACTTCAAACTATGCTGTGCTATATACATGTCTTTTATAATGGCTACTGTCGTTAATTTAAATATTGTTGTTCAATAAATATTATTTTATATAAATAAATATTATATATAAATAATATGCCATATTTGGTATTGAGAAAGGGTCTGTCAATAGTATCAGTGAGTTACATTACGCCATTAGACGGTGGCAAAGACTCTTTATGAGTGAGTCAGAACAAGGAAGTTGTTTTAGTGCTGTGTGAAATCCCTTTAACTTTTAAATTGACAAAGATATCACTTCCCTCAGCAGACATTCAAACAGATTTTTTTATAATGGATCTAATATTATGGACATCGACCTGAAGAAAGAATGCTATATCAGATGCATTATGCAGGTAATACACTCTTTTTGTCAATCTCTCTCTCATAATACCATAATCTACAAAATACAATAAGCTTCAACGAAGCGACTCAATGTTCCTTCGTTACTAGTTCTAAAGTGACGTTTTAGAATTGGTAATGGAGGCTTGGGCTGAACTTTTAAACGGTCAACTTGAGATTTGAATCCATTGTGGAAGGAAGTAGTTCTGCATAAGAGTTTTTAAAGACACTCCATCATTGTTCTTATTTATTTACACACTTGTGCTATCGAACTGTTGTATAAAGCAACCTATTCACATGAAAATGCGTATCAATTGTACGCGTGTAATCTCGCAAAATGTATAAATGCAGTATCACACTCGTAGTCGTATAATATGGTTGTATATCAGCACGGCTGTGATTCGGCCGCAGGTAATCACAGTCATATCGCACGGCACGAGTAGCTATTGATACGCATTTTCATGTGAATAGGTTGGTTTATACAACAGTTCGATTACCTGCGGCTGAATCACAACTGTGCTGATATACGGCCATATTGCATGGCTACGAGTGTGATATTGATCATATTATGCAGGTAATACATGTAAAATAAACATTAACTGAAAAAATATTAAACTTATTTTATTTCAGCTACTTGTCAAGTCACTTAATTTGACTGTTCTAAAAAAAAAAAAAAAAAAGGAAAATCTACATAATAATAATATAAAAAATAAAAACTATAGTAGTATCTCAAAAGATAATTCAATGTTACCCCTAAATCTCTCCTAATGACAAGATCTTACCGCGCTTCCTCCAGCTGTTTCTCTCTGGCCTTCCGCTTCGCCTTCTTGCCTTGTGTGTTGGCCAATCTAGCTCTGGCTTCAGACAGCATCTCCAGCTCATCTGCACAAGTATTGGTGAATGTTATGCTTTTTCTTTTCCATTGCAGTGTTAAAGAATTTCGTTTTTTTCCCCCCCAGACATTACGTTTAACAGACACCCTCACCTTCATCCATATCCACAGGGTCAGGTCTGGCTGGTTTGGTCTCAGGGTTTGGGTCGATCTCTCCTGGTTTTAGTTTGCGAGGGTCATCGCCCACATCATCTTCATTCTCTCTCTGAGCGGCTTTATCTCTGTGGTCATAAAGAATTCATTCAAGCTTATCTTGATTCTGCAAAAAGGTGCATGCAAACATACAAAATGACACAGCAATTGCATAGCATTACATTTCCATAACCTGACTAAAACATTCATGGATTAGACTGGATTGTGAAAAGTTAAACTATAACGATATTGATTTACATTATTTTTACCCAACATAGTACAAACTGTTTGAATGAAAGTTATTACATGTTTGTATTCTGCATCAAACAAATGCACTTACAGCAAATATTCATAATGCTCCAGACACTGAGCGGCCGTTCGTCCAATGATGGGGGCGATTGTTCTCCACTGAGTGGGCATCAGTTTGGCCAAGTGAAGAAGTTTTTCCTCTTCCTCACGTGACCATTCTGTTTTCTTAATGCTAGGATCCAGCCACTCATACCTGCAGGAAGCATCAGTGAAATGCATATGTATTCATTAGTTTCTCTTTAAGGAGATTGTTTAAATGCACCCATGATGTTCAAGCTGTCCAGTGTCCAGATATGCTGATTATTAGATTAAGACATCTCCTGAATGAAACCAACTCAAAGATTTAAACTCACCATCTGGCTTTACACTGTTTGGCTGATTTGCGGTGCAGGAGGGATGCGATTCGAGACCACTGATTTTTGCCATATTTCATTACAGCTGCTTTGAGAATTTCATCCTGTTTATAAATCACAAAATACATGAATAATTAAAGAGGTCTAACTTAACAGAGACAGAGTACATGAAAATGGAGCAACAACAAGACTCAAATGACAGATTATTTTACTATTACTAACCTAACTTGAGCTTTGAAAAGGTGCAAATTGAAATTATTTCAATTATCCACCATAAACTAAAATGACGAATACATTTCTCACAAGATAGAAATGTTAATAAAGCAAAATAGAATAGAAATAAATGAATGTAAGTAAAATAAACAAATAAATCACAGACTTAAAGACACTTTACTGTTACCATGTTAACTTTGAAAAGATGCAAATTGTAAATTATATCTCAGAAAAGGGTTAAATTATTTCAATGTTCCACCATAATAAACTAAAATTAACTGAATAAACCTCTCAAAAGTTAGAGTACTTGCTTATCAAAGATACATCAGTGTCAGTGAAAAGCAATACAAATGTCACTTTTTAGCAGAATATATTTTTATGCGTGCGGTGCCACTAACAAACAAGCTGTAAATTAATAAATAAAATTAAATAGTCTCTACACACGACCAAAAACCATAGTTGGAAAACACCTATACATTACAGATATATTGACTGTTAATATGCACGTGTAATTTAACGTTTGAAAAAACAATGACTATTAAAATTTTATTATCGTCTAATGTTTGTGCTCAATCTTGACGTATAATGTCACCTAATATTTAAATTAGGTCTAATTAATAATCTTGCCTAAAACAATCTAAAGTGTGTGGGTATATGAACTTTTGGAAAAACTACGCTAAATGCACTCTTATTTATGATATTTTATTAACTCAAAAAATATATAATTCATAAAATGTAAAACATACAGCGTGAGCTGCACGGCATTCTACATCACAGCATAGAAAAAAGAAAAATTAAAGCACAGGAACGCGAATACGTGTACAATTCAGATAAATAAGTATTATTTGACGTTTAAATACCTTTAATTAATGAAAATGCTGTTCAGTTTTAATGCTAAAATAGTGTATGTTTTCTAAACAAACCTCAGTGTTGCGCCACACGCCTCCTTTAATCATAATCCGCGGCATGTTGGCGATTTAAAGTCTTCACACTCGCTCGCGCAGTAAAATCTTGTTCTGGAAACTAAAATATGTGAAATTAAAATAAAACAAGAGAAATAAACTTTGAGTTTACGCTGCAGCACGTTAAGCTGCAGATGAGGAAACCGAAATGGCTGCGAACGCACAGAACTGTGGGAATCAGGCTCTTCTTCTATTAATTCATACGTGCTCCGTCATGTCTCTTAAACTCAATAACGCCCCTCAGGTCAGAGAGGCGAATGGCATGCGTTCAATAATATTCTAGCGTACTGTTGCACTAATACACACCGAATATTATCGTTTGTATTATATTTTAATCATATTTCTTTTCTCCGTTTATTTTGTTATATAGTTTTGGTTATATGGTATTGTACCGTACATTAGTAAACGGTGTAATTTTAACTGTGCTTTATAAATAAACTGACACTTTGTGAAAAAGTAGCCTATGCTTTTTATGTAAATTAAAAACCCACTATTTTATTTACATACATATTTACATACGTATAATTTATTTCTATTCTATTCTACCAACATTGCATTGTGTTGTTTGCAATTGCTTGTAATTTCTGTCAGTTGCTTATTTACACTTGTAAAGCATTGGATTTGTTTGAAAGATGTTATAAAATAAAGTTTTAATTGATTGATTGATCTGTAAGTTCAACTTCTAACTTTAGAAAGCTGGTATAATAAGAAGCTGGTAGAGCAGTTCTTTTTGGTCCATCTTTGAGATGTGGAGCTGCATGTCTGGAACATCTAGAGTAATTCAAAAGACACTGTGACATCTGACGTTCCACTGAATGATTTCAGAAGCTTGGAATGATGTTTGATGTGTTTTCGAATGGAAGAGCATGATGTTCAGCTTCCAGAACAAGCCAGCGAGGAAGCCCATCAACTCTGAAACATCACTTTTTATGGAATTTCATTTATTCTTAACATATATTCGAAAGTCAGGCCCAAAGTACCAGGCATGAAACCACTATAGACATTTGAGGATAATAGGATATGTCATAAATATGCTTCTAAAATCTTGCAAAGTATTAATAATTATTTATCATTTATTACTTAATGAGTAAGATTTATGTCTTTGAATTGCATATAAAACTTCATTCCATTTGGATTGCAGTTTTAAAGGGTTAGTTCACCTGAAAAGGAAAATTCTGTCATCATTTACTCATGTCGACAAATGACAAATGAAGATATCTTTAATGAAATCTGAGAGATTTCTGTCCCTCCATTGACAGTGCACACAACTGCCACTTCAAACTAATGCTTTAATCCATATGAATTGGATGGTTTTCTGTCCAAATTTTCTGAAGAGTCACGATCACTTTATATGATGAATTTATATGATAATTTATTAGCTTTTATTCACATTCATCAACGCACACATCAGTTATGGTAAATGGAAACTTAAGCATGTTTACTTGACACCTGTGAGAACCAATGAGGTTCATTCTCGTGTTACACATCATGTTTGAGCCTCCGGAAGAGGTATGTTCTCGTGCATCAAGCATACAGTTGAGCTTCTGTTTCTGTTCGCTGATCATTGTTTATATGTGAATAAAAGCCTAATCCAATCTGTTCATCATATAAAGCGATCGGGTCTCTTCAGAAAATACAGTCTAAACCATTTTATTCATTTAGATTAGTTTTGTTTTGCGATCTGTTTATGAACTTTTTGAAGTGACAAAGTAGTTGCGTGTCAATGGAGAGACAGAAATCTGTCAGATTTCATTTAAAACGTCTTTATTTGTGTTTCAAACATGAAATAAAGTCTTACGGGTTTGGAATGACATGAGGGTGAGTAAATAATGACTTTTTTTTTTTTGTTTTCATTTTTGGGTGAACTAACCCTTTAACATAAATAAACTAATAAACTTAATTTGATGCATATTTGTCAGTCATCCATAAATGAAACAAGTAATATTTCTGTAAAGTACAAATAAACTGACAAGTGTGTTTTAAATACAATAATCAGGTTTCTATTTATCATCAATTTTAACGGAATATTGCTTGTTCCAAAGTCATATTTTAAACATGACCATGCTTTTTAACCGAATACATTGTTTTCACAATTAACAGATTTGTACTGATACTTCTTAGCTATTTGAATAAACACATTTTTAAAATATGATTATTTAAATAAAATCAAATAGATGCAAAAAGTTAATAATAAACTATGCCATGATTTATTTATTTATTTATTGGATGCCAAAATCTTACCTGTTTTTTGTTTCATTAAATGTATGACTGACAAATATACCTCATTAAAGAGGTTTGTTTATGTTAAAACTTTGTAGGCTAATCCAATTGGATAGAAATTTTATATGTAACTCAAATACATAAATCTTAAATTTAGGCTTAAATATTGAACTGCTTATACCATTGAATCTGACTGAACCACGATATTTACAGCCAATAGGCTATTTTTGTGCTTTGTATCAAGAACAATATTTTGTTTTAAGAGAACTGTTAAGCTTGACAAGACCAGCATTTGTGTAAACATTATGAAAGAATGATAAAGAGTTTATAAGAGAAACAACTCGTCTTGTCTTCCACCACAATTTTGTCCTTCATTCGACTTGAGAAACACAAACTAATCAGCACAGATGGCGAAAGCGTTTCAGACATATCACAACATGCCCTGAATTATGACAGTCCAGCGGTGGGCTGTAGAGAACAACTAGACAGCCTGATGTCAATATTGAAAAAAAAAACAAAAAAAACATCCTCTTGTGCCAGTATGAGGCCATCAGGAGCAATAATCTGACACACAGGAGTCTTGAGGCGAAATATGAAGCAAATCCTCAGAGCAGGTGAATTTTTTTTTTTTTTTTTTTTCTGACTGCTAATGTTAAAACTCAAGAAAGCTCTAAAGGTTTTCTTTTAGGAGCTGGAGGGAAGTGGCATGACCATGTGAAGAACAGAGATAGGAAGGACTGAACAGAGATAGGAAGGCCACAGAATTTGAAGAGGCTTCTCTCAAGGTACAAAGCGGACTGGACTGAATTCAGAACCTTGGGCAAAAATGCAAAGAGAGCAAATTTTCCTCTGTTGTCTGAGAATCCTGATGTCAACATAACTGCAAGGTGAAGCTGAAAAAAAAAAAAAAAAAAAAAAAATATATATATATATATATATGTATATATACACATACAGTATATATACCACTTTTTTTTCCAGTGTACGTTTTAGTGTGCCACCTTAGGATCTCTCTTTTTCTCTCTCTCTGGGCCATTCTACAGAATTAGTTCAAAGTCAGAGTTGGAAACATCTTGAAAAGAAAATGTCTTTTTCCACAAATTTTATATGTATGAAAATGGTATAATAACCAAGGTACACATTTCTAGTAATTGAGCAGTTAATTCTCATATTGTATTTAAGAAAGTTTTTGAATATTTTTGCTCTACCGAAACACAATAAATAATTTAATAAGAAGGGTTACATTGACCTATAGAGATTTTGTTTACATCCACCTTGTGTTGGTAGCCACCACATTACATTAATTTTAACCACATACTAAAACACTACCAAAACATATTAAAATACTAATGATTTAAATAAATGTACTAAAATTTTGTTTATTTCCCCTAAATAAATAATTGTGTTCCCTTTTGTCACTACCAAAACAATGATGACATGTTTTAGACATGTTTCAGTAGTGACAATTTTAGGTACTTTTAAGCCTAGCTCAAAGATGCTTATCAGCACATGGGTTAGCTTCCTCCTAGGACTAAGCCACCCCTCGTTGGCCTCCAGAGGTTAGATCAAAACAAAACACAGCTCATGAGTTAGAAGTCTAGAACGAGAATTTTTAAAGACAGATGTTGGAGGATTTCAATATAAGAGAAGAGGAGCTTGAGTTTGTTGCACAGCCCTATTTGTTTGAACCGCGAGAGGCGTCTAAGCTTACGATAATCCTACATATACATTGCGTCAGAGGTTACTCTTTTGGCGTAAATAGATGCATGCAGCCTTCTGCTGAAAGCTATATAGTTTATGAAGTTTAAAATATGGATATTTTCCTTACAAAAACCCATTGCTGCACTTCAGAAGGCCTTTATCAACCCCCTGGATCCGTATGGACTACTGGATTTAAAACACTGATTAAGTGATTACATGAGATGATAGCCTTGTACTGTATCTTTCAACATATACCTTCTGATGTTTAATCATGTTTATTTTATGCTATAACTAGTAGTAAAGAGGAAGAGATGATAGGTTCACATGCCACTTAAACTGAGCACCAAAAACACATTTTATTGTTTGAATTATGTGATATACAATCAACAGAATTTGAAAGCTAAGACATTGTTTCATATTAAAAGTAGCAAAGCACAAAGCTTATTGTGATTATTGGATGTCTGGTGCTAAAAAAAATAATGTATTGTAAATGAATTTTTGTTCACACAACTGGAAACAGAGGGATTTCCTATTTGGAGTTACAAAGAGTTAAACGGAAAAAAACGTGGTGAAATATAGGCTATACAGGCTTACTTGTGAGATTTGTCCATTACAAGTTCAAAGCGATTCTCACACAAACACTGCAGTATGTTTATGTAGAATCTATGTTTGATAATATGTGTAGACCTTAAAATATGATTCTATGTTAAGCATAAACAATCAACATAAGATGGCTTTGTTTCATTTGACTCAGTAGGTGTGTTATAAGAGCAGCTACAGGAAGACATTTCCACGATAAGTAGGTCTCTCACACTTTTAATTCCTCTGTGTCTGTGTTTCGTGCTCTGTGTGGGAGGAAGTACTGTAGTGAATTGGGATTAGAGATTACAGTGAGATGATGCGATTTAGAGCTTTGAGATATAATCTGCTTATAGTCATATTGTGCCACTGTGCTGAGCTCATTAAACCAATAAACTTTAAACCAATAAACTCAGTGAATTCAGCAACCCAGGAGGAGAAATTAATCTGCTCAACAAGATGGCATTAACATACTGAGAGTGAAATGGAAAGTAATTATATTTATTAACATATTATTATCATCATAATTATGAGATTAGTTTTTTATTAACAGTACTATTGATAACACTGAGGCAATAGCTGTAGAATTGCTTAATAACTGCTAAATTGCTAATTATCACATTTATTTTTATTTTACACTGTCAGGCACAATGTGGATCTCTCTTGTTGAACATAATGAAATTTGAACCTTTAAAGACCTATTAAATTATAAATGCAGTTCTGCCTGTCATCTACACAGCACATTTCTATATATAACCTTAAAGGGGTCTGACACTGTACAGATTTTATGTCTATTCTGAATTATTTTGATATATCACAGCACGTTAATTTTTCTATGCATACTTGCTCTCATACCCTTGATTTAATCTGCCCTGCTGGTATTGACAATGTTTATGCCCAGGGTCAGTAAGTTGGCATCTGTAATGAGGCAGAGGCGGCGTTAGAATCCATATGCAGTTGTTTCATAGCAAACAAGTCCAAGTCGGCAGGCAGATGGCATAAACGTGAGGCAGGCAGAGGTAAATACACAATAAGGCAGTCCAATACAAGCAACAGATCAAAGGGGTAATCCAAGAGGCAAAAACAGAACTAACCAGGCAATGGTCATACACAAGATAAGACAATGATAAACAAACACTCGGTAAGGCAGGTAAACTGGCAATACTTCGCAATAGCCTGATAGCCGAGCCATGCTTAAATGTCCCACAAACAGGAAATATCTCATGAAGCAGAGGGAGCGGCACACAGTCAATACTCAGGAGAGGGCTCCCTCTGCTGGCGTGACGTTACAGAATCTCTCCCCCTAGGAGCGACTCCTGGCGCTTGACGAGGGTGTCTCCGTGGTCGTGGTGCTGGATGATCGGGTCTGGCTCGATGAAAGTCCTCGATAAGTGATGGATCCAAGATGTTGTGTGCGGCTCTCTCTCCTCAGGTCCGTATCCCTCCCAGTCCACCAAATATTAGAGCTGACCCCCTCTCCGTCTGGAGTCCAACAACTCCTTTACCGCATATGCATGAGATCCATTAATGTCCAGCGGCAGAAGTGGCTCCTGGTTCTCGACATTGGGGTCAGCACCCGGGTGGACCAGTTTGAGGAGGGAAACATGGAAGGAGGGAGAGACTCGATAATTAGCTGGAAGTTCCAACTGGTATGTGACCTCATTTATCTGTCTTAAGATTTTAAATGGGCCTACATACCTTAGGCTGAGTTTTCTGCTTGGTAGCTGCAACTTGAGGTCCCGTGTGGAGAGCCAGACCCTTTGTCCAGGTTGGTAGGGAGGATGTGGGTGACGTCGCCTATTGGCCTGGATCTCCTGGTTCCTGATAGCCCTTTGCAGATGTACAGGAGCACTGTCCCACACCCTCTCACTACGACGAATCCAGTCATCGACTGCAGGTACCATAATTGGTTCTCCTGACCATGGGAACATGGGGGGTTGGTATCCCAGCACACATTGAAATGGGATGAGGCCAGCTGATGAATGTCTTAAAGAGTTCTGTGCATACTCTGCCCATGGTAGAAACTCAGACCAGCGATGCTGTTCACGACCACAGTATGACCGTAGGTACCTGCCAATCTCTTGATTCAATCTCTCCACTTGACCGTTGGACTGAGGATGGTATCCTGAGGTCAGGCTGACATTGATGTCCAGCTGTTTGCAGAAGGCCCTCCATACTTGTGAGGTGAATTGTGTTCCTCTATCTGAAACATCTTCGGGTATGCCATAAACTCTGAAAACATGTTGGAAAATTGCTTGAGTGGTTTCCATGGCAGTGGGGAGGCCTTTCAGAGGTATTAAACGGCAAGCTTTTGAGAAGCGGTCAGTGATCACTAGGATTGTTGTGAATTCGTTTGATGGGGGTAGATCGGTGACAAAGTCTATTGAAAGGTGTGACCAAAGTCGCTGGGGAATGGGTAAGGGTTGTAGCAAACCGGACGGTAATTCTTTAGTTGTTTTTGACTGGGCACAGACGGAACAGGACATAACATAGTTAGCCACATCTTTAATCATGGATGGCCACCAGAATGAGTTTTGTGTGAGATGGAGTGTTCTTGAGATACCTCGATGGTGTGATGTATGGACCCATTGCATGACTCTTATTCGAAGATTTACAGGAACATAGTGTTTGTTGGGAGGACAGTCTTGTGGTGTGGGTTCAGTCTGTTGCTCTGTTTGAATTTCTTCCATCAAATCCCATGTAACGGGTGCTACGATAACTGATGGGGGCAAGATGGACTCAGGTGTGGATTCTGTTTGCGGATGATCGTGTCGCCTGGATAGTGCATCGGCCTTGCTGTTTTTGCTGCCAGGTCAGTAAGTTACAGTAAATTGGAACCTCGTGAAGAAAAGCGACCAGCATGCTTGACGAGGGTTTAGTCTCTTGGCACTCTTGATGTATTCAAGATTATGATCTGTGATTACCTGGAATGGGTGGGTGGAACCCTCCAGCCAGTGTCTCCACTCTTCGACTGCGGCTTTCATAGCTAGATGTTCTTTATTGCCAACATCATAGTTACGTTCTGCATCAGTGAGTTTTCTGGAAAAATATGCACATGGATAGTGCTTGCCTGGTTGTCCGTGGCGTTGAGAGAGTACCGCACCAATTCCACTGTCTGAGGCGTTGACTTCTGCGACAAACGGTAGGTTGGGATCTGGATGCTTTGAGGATGGGTGCTGTCGTGAAGCTGTTCTTGAGTTCAGTGAAGGCTTGGGTGGCATTTTCAGTCCATTTTAATTTTGAAGGTTTACCTTTCAGCAGGGATGTCAGTGGTGATGCTGTAATGCTAGAATTACGAATGAAGCGTCGATAGAAATGAGCAAATCCTAAGAAGCGCTGAAGTTCCTTGACTGTGGTTGGTTCGGGCCATTCAGTGACTGCTGTAATCTTGGAATTGTCCATTTCTACACCTTGATGGCTGACGTTGTATCCCAGGAATGAGGTTCGCTTGACATAGAATTCATACTTCTCAGCTTTCACATAAAGTTGATTCTCCAACAATCTTAATAACACAGTCTTGACATGATCCTTGTGTTCACTTTCTGACTTGGAGTATATAAGGATGTCATCAATGTATGCCACTACATACTTGTTCAAGATGTCCCTGAAGATCTCATTCATGAACGACTGAAAGACTGCCGGTGCATTGGCCAGCCGATATGGCATAACCTGGTATTCATAGTGCCCCCTGGTGGTCAGAAATGCTGTCTTCCACTCATCACCTTCTCTGATTCTGATGAGGTTGTAGGCGCTCCTGAGGTCTAACTTGGTGTAAATTGTTGCCTCCCTGAGCTGTTCTAGGGCTGCAGGTACTAATGGTAGTGGATAACGGAATTCAACTGTGACATTGTTCAAACCTCTGTAGTCGATGCAAGGCCGAAGTCCTCCGTCCTTCTTTTCCATGAAGAAGAAGCCTGCAGCCGCTGGGGAAGTAGATGGACGAATGAAACCAGAACTGAGGGCTTCTTCTATGTAGTCTTCCATTGCCTGAGTTTCTGGACGTGAAAGGGGATAGATCTTACTTTTGGGAGGCATTGCACTGGGCAGGAGGTCTATGGCACAATCCCAGGAACGATGAGGTGTAAGAAGGGTTGCTTTGGTCTTGCTGAAGACTTCTTGCAATTCTTGGTAACACGATGGAATGGTGACTGGTTTGGATTCAGGACTTTCAATACTTGTGGTTAAACAAGGCTTGGTAACTAAGGTGTTTAGACAGTGGGTATAGCAGAATTGCTTGTACTTCTGTATTTTCTGTCTATTTTGTATATTTTGTTTTGTATCTGTCTATTTCTCTTATAGTCTTCTCTGTTCCCATTCCCCTTCATTCAGGTTGGTATTGTTGTGCATTCACTAAGCTTTATATTTCTGTTGATTAAAACCAGAATTGAAAAATCCCTCAACACAGACCACAACAAGAGGAATCTAATAGGCATGCAGAGCTGCCAGCATGTGTTTACAGTCTTGAAGCATGATCAATAACTCTTCTGCTTTTTACAGAGGCGCTCCGCCTGAAGGAGGTCAGCTGGCTGGAGGCGGCTCATTGATCAGACAGGAAACAAACCTGAGAGACGCTGCCAGCAGCCCATTAGTCACACACACAGGTGCTGAGTCATTAGTATAAGGCAGACTGGAACAACCCACAACAGACCCGCACCTCACACCTTCCCTGGTGATGAACGAATCATCTCAATAACAGGTCTAATGCTTGAGGGATGGGTGCTTTCAATACATGGTATATACACTTCACAATGCACATGAATGCATATGCATTGCGTGCACACACACACACTTTTTTTTAGTTTACGGGGACTCTCCATAGACATAATGGTTTTTATACTGTACAAACTGTATATTCTGTCCCCCTACACTACCCCTACCCCTAAATTTCAAAAAAACACAGTTTAGTATGTTTTTTAAGCCATTTGGTTTATGAGGACACAGGAAGTGTCACATTACGTTGTAATACCATGTTATTATACACATTTGTGTCCTCATAAACCATATATACAAGAACACACACACACACACACAATGTTGCTTGAATGTTTGCGAACCCTTTAGAATTTTTTATATTTCTGCAAAAATATGACTCAAAACATCATCAGATGTTCACAAAAATCCCAAAAGTAGACAACCCAGTAAAAAAAATGAGACAAAAATACTTTGTCAGTTATTTATTGAGAAAAATTATCCAGTATTACATATCTGTGAGTGACCAAAGTATGTGAACCCTTGCTTTCAGTATCTGGTGTGACCCCCTTGTGCAGCAATAATGGTAACTGAACGTTTCCGGTAACTGCTGATCAGTCCTGACTCCTGCACAATTTTAGTCCATTCCTCAGTACAGAACAGCTTCAAATCTGGGATGTTGTTGGGTTTCCACACATGAACTGCTTGTTTCAAATCCTTCCACAACATTTCAATTGGATTAAGGTCTGGACTTTAACTTTGTTCTTCTTTAACTATTCTTTGGTAGAACGACTTGCGTGCTTGGACTCATTGTCTTGCTGCATGACCCACTTTCTCTCGAGCTTCAGTTCATGGACAGATGTCCTGACATTTTCCTTTAGAATTTGCTGGTATGATTCAGAATTCATTGTTCCATTAATGATGAAAATTCATTCTGGCTCAAATGCAGCAAAACAGGCCCAAACCATGATACTACCACCACCATGTTTCACAGAGGGGATAATACAGTGTAAAATACACTGTAATACACTGTAAAAAAACAAAAATCTGTAGATTTTACAAAATAATTTTGGCAGCTGTGGTTGCCAGAATAATTTTGTTAAAAATACAGAAAAACTTTAAACACATTTGCAGAACAAACTGTACATTTTACAGTAAAACTGTAATTTACAAACAAGAAAATTTTAATGTAAACCAGTCAATTCAACAATGCACACATATAGCCTACTGACATTCACCATAATAATGCAGGTGGTAAAAGAGAAGTCCACATGAAGAATCAGAGTTCATCACAAGTAGCTTTACCACGAGCTGAAGTATATACTAATATAAAGAACATGCACAGAGTCAAACACATAAACACAAAGCACCATCATGGTAACACACAACACATAAACAATGCAAATAAACATTCATTAAACAGCAGATGTAACATAAAACCCCAATGTACATAATTGAAAACAAAAAAATATTAAAAAACATGATTATTTAAACAAAATACTTTCGAGTGTCACACGGGGAATAGTGGGAATATCAATTTTACAGTTTTTGACTGTAAATTATACATTGATTTGTTCTTTTTTGCTTCTATAAACAAAATTAACAGTATTTCACTGTAAAATTACATAAAATGTCTGGTTAGAGCTTTTACAGTTTACGGGAACGTACTGTTAACCTGTTAGCATTTTTTTCCTTAGCATTTTTACAATATTTTATATTAAATATTTTATATTAAAATTACAAATTTTTACAGTGGTACGATATATATACATCCCTATGGACGTAACAACAGTGTACTAAAAACAAAGTATATATTTTTGTCTCATTTGTTTGATTGGGTTATCTTTGTCTACTTTTAGGACTTTTGTGAAAATGTTTTGAGTCATTTTTCTGCAGAAATTCTATAGGGTTTACAAACATTGAAGCAGCACTGTATATAAACATAACATACTTAAAGCAATTGCTAATTTTGGCAAATAACAAAAATATTTGAAAAAAATATTTACTATTTACTCATTTTAAGTTAGAGTAGCAAGAATAGCCAGTTTCAGAGTATCAGGGAAAGGATGGAAAATGATCATGTAAAAATAATTTAATACAGTTTTTGTTGGAAAAACCTTGCTTGACAGTATAAGTGGACATCTGGGAAAAATAATTTGCCAAATAAATTTATTGATTTTGTGAGATCAACTTTTGTTTTGGTCTGACATGAAATACTTCGTCATTTTTGTGAAGTGTTTGACCATAAATATCTCGAGAAAGACAGCAATAATTATATTGCATTGTGCTCAGAGACTGTCAAGGTGAAACTTTAGACTTAGTATTCAGAGCTCATTCTCAGCTCTATTATTCAGCTCAAGCACCTGTTCTCCCTCATTATCATCCGAGTGGAAATACTTGCTTTGACTTCTTCACTTTAGCAAAAAGAAAGAAAAAAAAGAAAAGAAATAGTGAGTGAGAGAGAGAGAGAGAGAGAGAGAGAGAGAGACAGAGAGAGAGAGAGAGAGAGAGAGAGACAGAGACAGAGAGACAGAGAGACAGAAAAAAAGATACTGGAGTGTTACAGTAATCTGTCATCATGGGAATCGTCTGCCTTACCCAAACCAGCAACTAGACTGATTGATTCATTAAGATCTGAGACATTGTCTTGACTCCTTCCTCTGCACAATTTAACATCAGATCCATGTACATGTCATACACACTAGAACATGAACAAAAACGGCTCATTACAGTGTTTTCAAGGCAGCTCTGTATTGATATTACTCAAAAATTCTGGTTCAGGTTAAATAACATATACAGACTCCATGCAGGTAAACTCAAAATTTGAGTCTTAAGTACTAAAGTTTGAAAATTATCCAGTGACTTTGTTAGATTGTTAGAATATTTAGCATGTAAAATGTAACCAAGAGTGATGACATCTTCATCATACTGATGCATAATAATAATGCATACTGAATGGCAACTTGTCATCTTTTCTACATCAATTTTGCATTATTTAATAATAATAATAATAACAACAATAATATTGATTGTCATATTAAAGACCACAACTGTCATTTATCACTAAATATAAAGGTTTTGAATATGATAAATAATAGGATTTATATTAATTTAATAAATTATATTATTATTATGATTATTAATGATTTATTAAAGTAATATAAATCCTATTATCATATTAAAAACATTTATGTTTAGTGATAAATAACTGTTGTCGTCTTTAATATGACAATCAATAAATCAAGATGATTTGCAATTTTATTTTATTTTTTATTTTGTATTTTAACTGTGTCTGACAACCATATATATTTAAAGTTCAATTGCTGCATTAAATTTTTTACGCACAATCAATGTGGCTGTAAAAGTAATTTCAACTTAAAAATGAGTTGAATCTTTTATAACTTAAAAAATGAAAATTGCTTAACTTATTTTGATAAGTTAAGTGATGTAAAAACATATTGTTATCAGTGTTGGGGGTAACGCAAGTAACGTAAGTTAGATTATCAGATTACTTTTTTCAAGTAACTAGTTGTGGTGTATTGGGATAATGTGTATTATTATTATTCACTAATTCATGAGTTGCATTCATTGGTTCCTATAGGAGCTAGTATTTAAAGGGTTAGTTCACCCAAAAATGAAAATAATGTCATTTATTACTCACCCTCATGTCGTTCCACACCCGTAAAACCTTTGTTCATCTTTGAAACACAAATTAAGATATTTTTGTTGAAATCCGATGGCCCAGTGAGGCCTGCATAGCCAGCAATGACATTTCCTCTCTCAAGATCCATTAATTTACTAAAAACATATTTAAATCAGTTCATGTGAGTACAGTGGTTCAATAACAATATTATAAAGCAACGAAAATATTTTTGGTGCGCCAAAAAAACAAAATAACGACTTATATAGTGATGGGCGATTTCAAAACATTGTCAGCGTGTCGAACCAGCGGTTCGGAGCACCAAAGTTACTGATTTCAGCAGTTTGGCGGTTTGACACGCGATCCGAATCATGATTCGACATGCTGATTCATAGCGCTCTGAAGCTGTTTTGAAATCGGCCATCACTATATAAGTCGTTATTTTGTTTTTTTGGTGCACCAAAAATATTCTCGTCGCTTTATAATATTACAGTTTTTTACGATTGTTTACACACTAAAATAAAAATGTCCACACATTTTGCAAAATTCTACTCCAATGAGCAAAACACCTCCACAGATTTGCACAACATTACACCCAATGTCTGCTTCACCCTTTTTGCAAAACATTACACACAGTGATTTGTAAAACTCTTCACACATTTTCACACCTTAGACACAGATAAGGATTGTGAGGTTACTTCCTTGTCATTACAAAGCCCCGGATTGCCAATGACCATACTAATGAACAAATTGGATAATCACATCCACCAGGTGTGGAAGCACACATGTGCTAATTTGAAAACGCAGCACTCAGGTGTGCTATAAAAGGCAGCAGGTGAGTTCACTTGTCTTCAACAAAAACGGAAGGAGCTAGAAGAAGAAGAGTGAGAATGAGAGGGGGAGCTCAAAGAGGAGATGAAGGAGGTAGAGGAAGAGGAGAAGGAGGTAGAGGAAGAGGAGAAGGAGGTAGAAGAGGAGGCCCAGGTAGAGGAAGAGGAGAAGAAGGAGATAGAGGAAGAGGCCTAGGTAGAGGAAGAGGAGAAGAAGGAGATTAAGGAAGAGGCCTAGGTAGAGGAAGAGGAGAAGGAGGTAGAGGAAGAGGCCTCGGTAGAGGAAGAGGTAGAGAAGAACTTGAAGAGTTGATAGAACCTAAACAAAGAAGACGAGAACCAAATTTGACTCAAGAAATCCGTGCAATTGACCATGTTATCAACCATGGACTGACACTGATGGAAGCTGGACAAAGAGTTCAACCAAATCTCAGCAGAAATACTGTTGCGTCAGTAATTCGGACATTTTAACGAGAAAACAGGTGAGCTAACCACACAGTACATTGAAACTGAAGCTTGCTGTACTTATCATCAATATTGTTTACTGTGACATTTGACAGTAGGCTGCATGTGGATTTTTTTATATATATATATATATATATTTTTTTTACATAGGGTTGAGGGTCGAGGACACCAAGGTGGAAGGGGCCCTATATTCACTCGTGCACAAGAGGCCACCATCGTGAACATGGTTTTGACCAGTAATTGTATCAGGCTGTGAGAAATCCAAGCCAATATCATCAATGATGACCATATTTTCAATAACATCCAACAAGTCTCTCTGTCAACATTAGGTCGAATCCTCAAGAAAAATCAAATATACATGAAGCAACTGTATCGGGTACCATTTGACAGAAATTCAGAGAGAGTGAAACATCTGCGCAATGAGTATGTGGAGGTATGTATTGTTCATCTTACTATGGTGTGGTATTGTGCACTGCTCATAATGTTCTGGCACAAAAAAATACTGTGCAATAGATATTGAATAGAATCCTGTTGTCTTTTACTGTGTTTCAGAGAGTCTTGCAAATGGATGCTGCAGAAATTCAACATGAATTTATATATGTGGATGAGGCTGGATTTAACCATGCGAAAACAAGAAAAGGAGAAAATTGGACACAGGGCAATCACTAATGTGCCAGGGCAGCGAGGGGGTAACATCACCCTTTGTGCTGCTATTACACAAAATGGGGGTCCTCCACCACCATGCAAATCTGGGACCCTATAATGCAAATCTAATACTTGCATTTCTTGACAGATTGCACGAGATTGTCACAGCATTAAACCAAGTGGACCAGATGCGGTACATTGTCGTTTGGGACTATGTCTCATTCCATTGGGCTGCTCTGGTCCAGAATTGGTTCCATAAGCACCCTGAATTTGAAGTCTTATACCTTCCCCCATACTCCCCCTTCCTGAATCCAACAGAAGAGTTTTTTTTTTCAGCATGGCGGTGGAAGGTATACGACCTGTGGCCCTATGACCGTTTGCCCCTAATTCAGGCCATGGAGCAGGCCTGTGATCATATCGAAGCAGCTTCTGTGCAGGGGTGGATTCGTCACACGAGGCGATTCTTCCAACGGTGCCTTGCCAATGAAGACATAGCCTGTGATGTGGATGAAATCTTATGGCTTGATCCAGCCAGATGGAGAGATGATGAATAGTTACAATATTCTTGTTGCTTTTATAGTAGTTTTTCTTCAAAGTCAAAGTGTATGTACTTCATGCTGTAATTTTTATGTCTACGGATTTTATTTGTTTCATTGATGTCATTGTTGGTTGATTACTGTAACTGATTATGGTAAGAAATACTGAAAGTATTGAAATAAATACTTGAAATATTCAGTCTGCAGCATCAGTGTTGTGCAGTGCTTGGTAAGTTTATAGTAGGCCTATTTGTGTACATTCTCCCTATATCTCAAACTAATCATGAAGAATGTGGGTTTTTCACTTTTTTTTTTTTTTTCCATCTAAATTATCCCTTACATAACAATGTCTGGCCAAAAATCTAGCACATGATATTTCCTAAAATTGGTCTTACGGGTGTGGGACGGCATGAGGGTGAGTAATAAACTACGTTATTTTCATTTTTGGGTGAACTAACCTTTAAGTCATGTGATGCGATAAAGCCTGCTTGATGGCATTTGTTGGTTGTTTGCCTTGTTAATACACAACATAAACTGGCTGACTTTGGTGCAAGTTTGGATGAGGCTTTACGTGGTCACTTTGTTAGTGGAATCCAAAGTGAAGCATGTCAACAAAGATTGCTTTTGGAGGACACATTCACTTTCGCACGTGCACTTGAAATTGCTCTAAGCATGGAGACTGCAGATTGTGACATGCAACAACTGAGGAAAACAGAGGATTCAGCGGCAACAGTAAATGAAAAGACTGTTCATTACCAGAGGCAATTATGCTATCATTGTAAAGGCAAAAACCACAATGCTCAGGAATGTTATTTTAAAAATTCTGAATGTCACAATTGTGGAAAGACTGGGCATATAAAGAAAGCATGCAAAGTTAAAGGTAAGTCACATCTAAACAATAAATATGCTGAACAACAGAACAAGCACAATGTTACAGCCTATATGTATGCTGAACCAGAGCTGGAAATGTTCTCCATGTTAAGTGATACTGAGAAACAGCCATTCCGGGTGAATTTCACTGTGAATCAGCAAGATTTATTGATGGAACTGATACAGGAGGTGCTGTAAGCATCATTTTGCAACAAGTGTATAAATTTGCCTATTTGCCACTGGAGGGAGCTAGAGTAAAGTTAAAGTCCTACACCGGTGAATGCATTCCAGTATTAGGTCAATTCACAGCTACTGTGCAATATGAGGATCAAGTGAATGAGTTACCTCTAATTGTAGTGGAAGGGAATGGTCCAAACCTGTGTGGTAGGAACTGGCTCCAAAAAGTTAAGCTGAATTGGAAAGTAATTTGATATGTGAGTCAAAGTCTATCCAAGAAGTGCTTGATAAGTATAGTGAAGACTTTAAGAATGACCTGGGCACTCTGAAGGACATTAAAGCCACGATTTCAGTGAAACCAGATGTTTCACCTAAGTTTAATAAAAATCAACCTCTACCCTTTGCCATGAAAGAACGTGTTGAGAAGGAAAATGATCGATTGGAAAAAGCCAACATTATATCTCCAGTAAAATACAGTGAGTGGGATGCTCCCGTTCCTGTTATAAAAAAAGATTCCATGATACGCTTATGCGGAGACTACAAAGTCACTGTTAATCAAGCTGCCAATACTGAAGTGTATCCCTTGCCACGAATTGAAGAAGTTTTAGCCACTCTGAGTGGAGGGAAGTTGTTTTCCAAGATTGACTTGGCTCAGGCATATTAACAGGTCTTATTGGATGATGATTCTAATAAGTATACAACGATCAACACACACAAGGGATTATATGTGTATAATCATCTAGCTTTTAGCATCAGTTCAGCCCCTTCCATTTTTCAATGGATTATGGAAAATTTGATGAAAGATCTTAAAGTGATTATTTATTTGGATGATTTGTTGATCACGGGTCAAGATGACCAAGAACATCTGACAAACATCTGCAAAGTCTTACAAGACTCAGGACTAAGAGTAAAGAAATGTAAGTGTGAGTGGGGACAAACACAAATTGAATACCTGGGTTACGCGTTTTTAGGCCTGGTAAATTATTATGGATGTTTTGTACCACATCAGAGCACCATTGTATAGACTGTTGAAAGAACAAGTTTCTTGGCACTGGGAGAAAAAAGAACAAGGTGCTTTCAACAGGTGTAAAGAACTTCTAACTAGTGACAAAGTGTTAGTACATTATGACCCACAGCTACCTTTGACTTTCGCATGTGATGCCTCAGCTTTTTGGTGCAGCACAGAATGCCAAATGGTAGTGAACACCCCATTGCATATGCTTCATGTACTTTGTCCCCTGCTGAAAAGAAATATTCACAGAAAGAAGCTTTGAGTGTGATTTATGGAGTAAACAAATCTTGGGGAAAATCCTTCAATTTGATAACTGATCATAGACCGTTAGTGACCCTGTTTGGTGAACATAAGCACTTCCCAATGATGGCTGCCGCTCACATTCAGCGGTGGGCTATAATTTTGTCAGCATATGATTACCACATCATTTATTGTAAGGCAGAAAATCATGGAAGTGCAGATGGCTTGTCACGAATTCTTTTACCTGAAATTACAGATGTAGGAACAGAAGCCATATCAATATAATATCAACACTCTTCTGACTAACCATCTTCAAGAAGCTCCTCTAAATGCAGCACAGATTGCCAGAGTTACAAGAACAGACCAAGAACTTTCTGAAGTTTTCTGTTACGTTGTGAAAGGTTGGCCAATTGAAGTGTCAGATGATTTGAAAGTGTTCTATGCAAAAAGAGATGAACTGTCAGCGGAACAGGGATGTGTGCTATGGGGCGCACAAGTGATTGTACCATTCAAATTTCGAAAATCAGTGTTACATGAAATTCACACAGGACACCCTGGCATTGTTAAAATGAAAGCTCTGACTCGCAAATAAGTGTGGTGGCCAAAAATGTATACAGATGTAGAGAGTTTGGAAGGAGTGTGAAATCTGTGTGAAATCTGAGTGTTGGAAAAGGTTGCATGTCGATTTCGCTGGTCCTTTTGCTGGTTAGAAGTTTTCCGTATGCCACAAATTACTTCTCAAGCTACAATTACCAGACCGAAGAGACTGTTTTCTGCATATGGATTACCTGAACAAATAGTGACTGACAATGCAACTACTTTCACTTCTGATGAATTCCAAAGATTTGTGAAGCAGAATAGTATTTTGCATACCACGAGTGCACCAAAACACCCAGAATGGATTGGCGGAGAGATATGTCCAGACGTTTAAGATGGGTATGAAGAAATTGACTAATGAACAAATGTGCATTGATGATAAAATATCATTATTTCTATTGTGCCATCGCACAACCCCGCACAACACAGGCCAGTCACCATCTGATTTATTTTTAAAGCGACACATCTGCGCCAGATTGGATTTCCTGAAACCAAACTGTAATGCTGTTCGTAAATCAGGGAAGGAGGCGGGAACCAGTTAAACGAAAGTAAAATGACGGCATTCCCCCACGGACAACTGCTGCACACACAAACATAATAAAAACATAACATAAAATCCAGGATTGGTCCTCTCTCGTCCTTCACTGTCATCGCTCCTTCCTTTATGCTTCCGGAGCTTCCATGAGAGATACGCGACCGGTGCAGTGCACAGGTGATGCTCCTTAGCAATCATGCTACCGGCCTCACGCTGTTCTCCCATGGCTCTCACCTCGCCCTGCTTATCACACAAACATTCATGAAACTGTTCTCAGAAAACAGTATTTGCAGAAAAATCAACATGACTATTGGGCAAGAGAGAGATCCTTTGCTGTGGATGATTCTGTTTTCCTGCAAAGTACGGTGGGAGGAGATCCGAAGTGGCTATCTGGAGTGATTACGCAACAGACAAGACCTGTTTCATACAAGGCATGTGATCTGATATCGGACACTGTGTATAGACAGCATGGTGATCTGAGATCACACAGTTCTTCCTTAGAGACTCCAACGCCACAGAATGAAAAAGAGACTGCTCAATATGCTGAAACCAATGACCAAGATTCTGGGTTTGCTGGAACATCAGCAGGTACATGTGAGTCTGAGGTACCATTCAAACCACCGGAACCCCTGGTTTCAAGTCCAGTGGGTTTGCGACGTTCTAAACGGACTGTTAAAGTACCACAGCATTTCAGAGACTGAGTAAAAATGTATGTATTAACTTTAATGGGAAAGGTAATGTGGTGTATTGGGATAATGTGCATTATTATTATTCATGAGTTATTATTATTCATGTCTAGGAGCTAGTATTTAAATGATGTGATGTGCACCTAGTGATGTGACAGCCTGGTCTCATTGTTAATACGTAGGTATTAATACGTAACTTTCAAAGACACAAAACGTACATTTTTGTACGTTTAGAAAGGTGCTGAAATGTACAGTACTGACGTATTTATAGCACTAAAACGTAAAAATACTTAAGTTTTTATAGCGAAAAAACTTAAAATATTTATGAATCTTTCATATCATAAAGATATATGTATCATTTTGTAGATAAATGTAAGATCCCTAAACCCCATCCTGAACCTAAACATACCCATTTTATACAGAATGTTCAAAGAATAAAACAAAATGGACAGAAATGTGTGGAAAATGACAATTTTAGTAAAAATATAACATTAAAAAATTATGAGCCACTAATCCTACCCCTACCCATAATCCATTTCTTAAAACTACTGTTATAAATAAAAGAATAACAGACAAACAAGCGTAATGACAATTTATTTATTGCAAAAATGTCAAAAGTGGTACCAAAAGTAGTTTAAATTATGATGAAGTTTTTTATATGGTACAGAGCAGAATTTAACTTATTAATCCATGAAAATATAAATCCAGCTTCTCTCCGTGAAGGCGTGCATTCATTTCAAATGTCATTCCACTTAAACACGGCATGTCACAATCTGTGACGAAGCAGGTGAGAACCAATCAGCCTTCGATATCAAGTGCCGTAAACCATGTCGTAAAAGTTCTCGAGAGCGCAACTTTCAAATTTAAATCATAACCAAGCGGCAACCTCCCCCAGTTTCTCATGAAGCCAATACGGAAGTGACTTAAACTGCAATTCATCGACTGGCCGCTTGGGACAGGCTCCAAAAGAGGGCAGAATCTCATTGACCCACATGTTAAAATGGCCAACTTTACAGAAGAAAAAAAAAAAAAAAATTGTTTAGAAAAAACATGTTTACAGGTTGGTACAAATTGCAGTTTTGATCTGTACTGCTAATTTTGCCCTTCATGACAACTCTGAGGGGGGTGAATCCATCCGTTTAAATTATATTAAGCCTTAAAGTTCTGCATAATTAAGGGCGTGGTCACTTGAGTGACAGGTAGATTGCCGCTGCTGTCTGTGAGCCATCATGTCACCTCAGCTAATTCCAGCCGCTGAATTTGGCACCTCAGTCGTATTTGTGCTTTTTTCTGGATTATTTTATACAATTATAAAATAATATGGCTTGCTGCGTTAATGGTCGAGACTTGAGACAGATGTGCACACATGTGGATAAACAGAATACATGTTGTTGGATCGTGGCATTGGCTTAAAGTTTTGTTTGTGAGATTTACTACAATGACAATGGCGGGAGGATATAAAACTCTGACAGCACTGCTTGAATATTATTACTAAAACGGCTGCATTTTGAAAAATTATAATTTGGACGCGTGCTCATTTGTGAGATATATACGATCATATACAGTTTTACAACATAAACGCTGCTCAGATTGCATAATTTCTTGAAAACGATGAAGGAGAGCAGATCATTCATAAGAAATGTGATGCAAACAATGGAATATATATCAATATTTCATGAATTTAACGCTTTTGTGGACAAAAATTACTGTTTTCTGTTTTGCAATGGACACTCATGGACATTTTACCCAATTAAGTGCCACAGATTAAATTAATCTCGCGATCGCTATTTCATTATAAAGGTATGGATTCCCGTTTGATTTTTCGTGTTGTTATTTGCACACCGGACACAAATTAATTACTGGTGTTGGAGCATCTATATCTTAAAAAAGAAACCTTAGATTGACAGTAACCCTTTAGAACTTTCTAATGATATAACTTATCTTTATCAATATTTTAGATAGTATCTTAGATAGATAGATAGCTAACATGATCAGGTCGAACCAGGCGGGCGTGGTTTCAACAACCTGCAGTCACATTGGTTCCAAACATGTCCCGTCTCTTTGCCCATTTTCAGTTATCCGGGAGTGACGTGCGTTGATGCGGCCTCATTTTCGCTTTAAAAATGCTCTTCAGAAATCAACGGGTGATGTCACGTCCATATTTTTTTTTACAGTCTATGATCATAGCGCAGGCTTTGACTGTGATGGTCGCTGCTGAGAATGAAGATAAAGATAGCCGGATAAAGGGCTAAATTTGGACCTGTTCCTTACAAACATATGGATTCTAAAGATTTGAAGTACAGCTAACAAATAAAATTGATGTGATTTGTGAATTTATGTTGTGCTTTGGTATATCTTATGGTTGTATTGTAAGTCGCAGCATAGGAGAAAACGTCATCTGTGTCGCACAGCAAACAAACTAAATATTACAAAATGATTAAACAATTACAGAAATGTTATTCATTTTAAGGTTTCAAAGTCTAGTCTTGTTTAACATTATGTAATCCTCCAAGACGAGTTTGCAGCACAAGTCACGAACAGATTTCATATTAAGTAGATGAGTAAACTAAAAACATGTATTGATTTGACAATTGAATACAACAGATTTAAAACATTAATGCCATGATTTTAATATTAATACATGTGAATTCATACACATTCACACATGGATACGTAAATGATTTACGTTTTATTTCTGTCAATACGCAAGTATTTTTACGTTTTAGTGCTATAAATACGTCAATGTTGTACGTTTTTGAGTGTTTGGAAATGTATGCAATTTACGTAAAAGTACACACGTATTCTCACGAGATCACGTTGGATGTGACGTATGATGTGAACCTGAGCATCAGTAAAGCGTGCTTGATGGCATTTGTTGGTTGTTTGCCTCGTTAATACACAACACTAGTAAAGTCACGCATTACTTTTAAATGTCTCTGCGTTACTTTTTCAAATAATAATTACTTTGTTTTCCCATTTATTGACTGACACCTCTCCTCTCCCCATGTTGACAGAAATCGGGTGTAAGTGCAGAGGCGTTGTGTGCGCTGTGTGAACATGATTATTGTAGCATCTGTTAATTCCATCCCCCACAGCTGCAACACAGAGACAGAATAGGTGTCCTGTTCTTATTTTATTGCTGTCAGGAATGTGCAGAGAAGATAGTGACTCTGACTTCATTCTTTCTGAGAAGGACAAATAAACCCTTTTAATCCTATATATTCTATATATAACCACATGAGAAATGTATAAACATGTATCCAGATATTCCCTCTCATGATGTTCCTTTTATAGGGTTTATTCTATGTATTAATTCTCTCTTTTGAACTATTTTGGTATTAATGTTTCAAAGATGAAAATGTATGGTTAACTAAAATCACATGGGTAGCATGTTTGTTATCTACGGACTCCAATTTTCATTTCCTATTTGGTAATTAATGTTACACGTTGCTAACTCTGTGACACATTAGTATTATAAGAATCTAGAAGGTTCTTCTCTCATACATCCAATCCAATGTCTTATGCTAATATCTTGCTACAGAACAAAGACTCGTAAAACTTCCCTCTAAAGGGACAACTCCTTATTGGCTCAGACACCTCAAGAGGGTGTGACATCTTCACCCTTTAAAATCACTGATCACAAGACCACGGTCTCTTCCTCTTCACTTCTTTTTTCCTGTACTGAAAAATGCTGATGCTGTACTAGGAACTTCTAAGGAACTCCAAGCTTGTGCCAGCCTTCGGCCCAGACCTTCCATTCACCAAAGATCCTCTGAATCCAACTGGTTCTCTTTCATCAAGACAATATCAGCAAAGATTCAATGGGAGCCTCCACAAATTGCATCAGAACAGTTTTAATTCAAATGGGTGAGACATGCAAGTATCAAACTTAGTCTCATTATGTGATACATTAAGTATCCTTAACCCTTTTAAAGAAGGGCCTGTTAAAACTAAACTGATGGTTTGCTCAGGGCTGCTGATCTGCTGAATTTCAAACAATGCTGTAACTTCTTGCTTTCCTGTATTCTGATTAGGCTCTCTTTCCTTTGGTAAACTGTATGCATGTATGTGTGTGAATGTTAGAGTAGTTAAGTGTTTAGTCTAGTTAATAAAGTCTTGTTCATGTCACACGTAAAGTTGTCTGTGTTTCATGCTCATATACTGGAGTCACTAATTATGCTGATCCTGATTACATGCTCTGAGTAGTACTGTACAATAAGATTGTTATTTCCCATAACCTGGAAATGAACATTTCTTAGACTTAATAAACAATTAACACTGAGTGTTCATTGGCAAAACAGGTTAATTGATTGTAATATTAATTTTATTGCATTAAGTTAATTTTATTAACTGATCCAAATATTTATAATTAATTGTAACTAGTTATGATTAATTATTCATATTTCTTTATCGTACTTTGATATTCTTCTAGTTATTTCCCTATAGCGGCTAATAAATCGGTAGTCTCGCACATTTACAGAATACCTTAATTCCGTGTTGACAAATAAGGTGGCGAGACTAAACACGTAATACGCATGTGCATGCTGTCACCGTTTTCACAGATTCACGTTTTTGCAGTTTTAGCTGAAAACGTTGTTGTGAAAACAGCCCTTAAATGTGAGCTTGTAGCCTATTTACTCATCTCACTTGCACAAAAACTGATTTAGTATTACTCAAAATGAATAAAAAAAATCACGAAAACCAGAAATTATTAAAAATGAATGTGACTAAGAATGGTACTGGTGGGTTTCCGTGGGAAAATTCCGTGGGTC
The DNA here is from genome assembly GCA_037101425.1 of Elopichthys bambusa. Taxonomy (NCBI): domain Eukaryota; kingdom Metazoa; phylum Chordata; class Actinopteri; order Cypriniformes; family Xenocyprididae; genus Elopichthys; species Elopichthys bambusa. The sequence goes on along the minus strand of CM074442.1, from coordinate 27,512,905 downwards.
ATTACATCACATCTGTTTATATAAAGTCCCAGCGAGTTTCTCACAGTAGCTGCAATAATTAAACTATCATTTTGATGGCGGATTGTAATCCAGAAAGGTCCAAATGACAATCATCAGTGACAACTGGAGATTCACCTGTAGTCAAAAGCAAAAGACTTCGGACTGCAGAGTGGCTACAGAAATTTAAATCTACAGGTAACGCTAATGAACACTAAATACACAGTCACCAAATGCTGATATTGTTAATATTAACAATTTGAGAACAATGTTTAACAATAATAATTTGCACAGTTTGACGTGATCCGAGCTAAGCCGTTAGATTTAATCACCATTGGTAGCGCGATTTATTGTAATACTTTTCCTCAGTTCGTCGGAACAAAAGTGGTCTTACTTACTTGAAAGACGTAGAATCTGTGATTCTGAAGTACAGTATCCACACCGGTGCGGTGACTGACAGCAAACATTAGATTAATCTGCTCTGAGGAGCCTTGCCGATGCACAACCCATGTAAAGATGATAATTCTGCAAATAACTGCAGATGAATCGCTGGTTAAGGGCTTCCTTGACCTACTCCTACATGGCCTTTTGCTCCGGGATGGACAATGGGTAAACTCTACTCTTGGGTAGAGTAGCCCCAGGTAGCAGGTCGATGGCACAGTCCCATGGCCGGTGAGGTGAAAGTTGTGTAGCCAATCACTTACTGAAGACTTCCTGGAACGCCCGGTACTCTGGAGGAATTTCAACTTTCTGATCAGTTTCTGGACTTTCGATGGAGGTAGAGAGGAGAGGAACACACTTGGAGTGGAAGGAGGTAGATTGGAACTCAGCAGGAGGTTTCTTAATCGGGGATAAGCAGGATGGTCTCCTCTGAATGCAGGCAGCCGATACGGAGCATCAGTGTGCGAGAGAAGTGTGTGATGCGATCACGGCCCAGCGGTTTTCCTTGAATAGTTTGGATCCGTAGATCTTGCTGACATCTTTTACGTACATTGTACATGTTACTTGACATAGGAGTGGAGACATGGAGACATCACCGGAGAGGTAAGGAGTCCAGGTATGTGCAAACAAGACCAGACACAGAAGTGCAGAGAGTCAGTGTTCATATAGTGCTGGTGAGATGAGGTGCAGGTGCCGCTGATCAGTACTCTGGTGAATGGGAACGAGTGGGCGGAGCGTGGAGATCTGGTGACGATGTGTGCTGTGTGTTGGTGGTGAGAACTGACTCTGTGACAGACTTATTGATCATATTATTTTTTACAGTGAATGTATATGTAGCAGTGAACACTAGGGCCCCTGTGAATCAGAATATGTTGATACATGTGTGCATGCTGACAGGAAATAAGATGCACGAGTGTCATAACAATGGCAAAGTGGCACTCATGCAACATTTACACAAAGCCAAAACCTAAAACTTAAACTACCTAAAACGCTGCAAGAAATGCAAATCTAATTTCAATAAAACGTCTTTTGTCATTGCGCAATTCTTAACTCCCTCAGCGTGATTCACGCAGGGGTTCTGCAGTCAAACTGTGTGTAATTCATTTAGAGTGAGCTGAAAAACTGCAAATGTATGCAGAAATGCCAAAACTAATCACAACTAGTCAGACAGCCTGTTTCATTCATATGCCAGGGAATTAAAAATTAAAACTTTAGGATGCTTTGAAATGATTGCTTTTCTGATACGCAGGGACAGGGTAACAGGCCTCCTAAATGAAAGCACATTGATGCTAATTATTATCTTCAGTGAAACAACAGAATCTGTGTTTATAGCCAGCCAAACCCCAATTTGTCTGCTGTAAGAGGCAGCTGCATTATTAAAGTATAATGCAATGCCTCTGAAACACTGTCTATTAAATACAACTAATTATTTAAAAAGTTTGGAAAGTTCTCCAGGCATTTTTTGCTATTTTTTTTTTTTCTGCCTGAGCTCGCGAGGTTCACGTTGGGCAGTAGCAGAGCTGCAGAGTTGGATCCGTTTGTGACATGCATGGTCATCCAGTTTCTCCAGACTTCATGAAGATGTGCTACACTTCACAGAACACTGACAACCCTTCCATGGAGAGTCAGCCTCTGGCAAACTCCCATCAGACACGGGTGACAGCTGCCATTCACCCTGAATCATTCCGGCGTTTACCAAGATCACAGTCCGAGCTGTCTCGATCCAGCAGAATGGAGGATACGGGCTCAGAGCGGTAGCAGAGGAATTCTGGGTAGCATGTTAAACATGGGCTGCGAGAGGCTGTTTATTCTTTCTCAACCTTCAGGCAAAGTGTTGCCCATCTTTGATAGATACCACTTCAGGGACAAACCTGAAAACTGCTGTCTTTCATACAATGTTTTTCACAAAAATACACAATAACTGTCAAAATTGTATATTCTGTGACATCCACTGGTTTTGCGATGTTATACATGCCTGTCTGCACATGTTAGAGGTACAGAGTTGAAACTTTTCCCAGCTAATGAACTTTGGATTTAACCTTAAACTAAACAAGCAAACAGCTGGAATATAAATCATGGCATCACTAAAAAAGGGGGGGGGAAAAAATTAAAAATGTTTTTCAATATGGTATCAAGTACATTGAAGTAACGCATAGGATTAACACATACATACTTGCGCATGTCAAGTAAAACTATCCAAGATGCATTTTCTGAAAACAATTTTTAATGTAAAAATATCTCTGTATACAATCAGGTAAATTTGTTAGGCTACACATTATTTTACTGGAAAACAGGAAGTGATTTAAAAAATTGATTTATTTCTTTATCTGAAGAATTTGTAGAATCATACCAGAAAATTACCTGAAGAAAAGGACTTATACCTTGTTTATAGTTGTTTAATATGGACATATCAAACACATCAATAAATATAAAAAAAACTGCATAAAAAACTCATATTTGCTGTATATTTTGCATATTTGCTAGCATGTTGCCTGATTTTAGTTGACTATTAAGTTTTAAGAATTCTTTAAGAATTAGTAAACAGACTTACTTGATGTTGTGTCTCTGGGTTATGAGTCAACCATGTTATTCTCTTTTTTTAAAAGTAATGATCTATTACATGAAAAATAAAATGAAACTACTTTCTTCAACATCCTTTCAAGAGGCAAACTCTTCAAGTTAAAGAGATTTGTAGAAATATTTGTAGAAATAGCATTAAAATTCTAAAAAGTATATAAAGTAAGTGAGATTAAGGATATCCATTTCCAATGTCCATTTTCTGATAACAATTCTTAATATCGCTGTAATAATATCACTTAGTATACAATTTGTATCTTAGGTAAATGTAGGATGGTTACATATTTTTACTGGAACAATGCAATTGATCAATTTATATACAGCTGCAAAACAACAGACTAAAAAACAGAACAGCAACTGGTAATTTTACATTCACGTTAGTTAAATATTAGTTCATGCTTCAGTGCCCAGTGTATCTGATGAATTTATATTCTGATTGCTTTGTGCCATCTCAAAACTAAATCAATATTTTAATATAGTTTAATATAATTATATATGCAGACTTATACTGACTTATAAGGTCAAATTACTCAGCACAGTTCTTTTTCTATAACTATATTTAAATATTAATTTAGCTTGGCACAATGCAATTTATTTGCCTGACGGAATTCACCTTCTCAAACTGGAAAAGGCATCAACATCATAGAATGACTAAAAAATGACTAATTACTCTATAATAACATGCTAACAGCGTTTGGTCAGATGCTGATGAACTTGTGAACATTGCCAAACTAACAGATTCACACTTTCACTGCAGTGTTCTTTAACTTCAGGGCAGAGACGTGATTTAAAACAACCTGACAAAACTGTGTCCCGTGGCAGCAAGTTGTTTACAAGTTTCGTAAAAGGTTGTGCGAGAAGCGTGGCGAAGGAGGAAATGCAGCGCAGGCCCCGACTGGGCTGTCAGGAGCCGGTGACGCTGTCAATCATGCAAACGGACAGGCTGACTACACAGCCGGCGGCAGAACTCAATCAACTGAAACATCACAACCCCATCCGTAAAGATAACAGACACACAAGACACATTAATTTATTTCAAGCGGCTGTGTGGGACTGTGGGATACATGTGGCCCTTTTCCCTCAAGTTATTACTCTAATAACTCTGGAACATGGTGTGTGTTTTGTACTATCTGGCGTATATGACGATTTTGAGTGAGGGAAGTGAGTTAAGCTTCAGTGCTAAAGAATATTTTGAAATCATAAATGAGTCTTGTGGGCAGAGTTATCTTTTCATATGAGAGTTTCATTTGATGTCTTATTCAGTCTGGATGTAATTGCTTTTTAGTCCCTGGATTTTTAACGTTTCATCGCAACACACACTTTAAACATTAAATACTACATTCAGAAACAATCAGAAGAACCCCTTTGACCCTGTAAAATAAAAGTTTTTTAAAGATGGAACTTTCTTTGCAATGTTATAATGTTAGAACATCTTGGAAGCAGTACGGTTCCTGGAGGACTGACTGCACAAGCGTGACCAGATTTCTCTGTGATTGTTGCATTTCTCACTGTTTACATCTGCCAACTGGCACACTTCTCTAGGTCAGTGTGAGGAAATTGTGACATGTTGGTCTAAAAAAAATCAGGAAAATGTTTATTTGTTTAGTTAGTTGAAATATAACATGAACTTTTTATTTATTCTACATCAGTATTTAAATATATTTACATACATTTACATAAATGTTTAAGAAAAAGTGTATCTCTTCGGTCCTGTACTGTAACTTGAAACTATTTCATTTTTCACCATCACCTTTTTGTCTTTGCTATTCATTTTAATAGTCCTGCAGTGTAAGACATGAACTTTTAAAAATACCATTCCATATATTCTCTAAATTAATAGGAGCTCATAAAAATGCCACATATAATATTTATAGAATGGGGGGGGGATGTTTAAAATAGTTCTAGATGAATTACAGCATTTCACACAGAAGGATACTGCTGAAACAGCCTTTCATGCCAACTATCCATTATTATTACATTTTATTTGAAAATACTTGTTAAAACTTTAACTGTTAAAACAAATCATATTTTTCCACCATCCAATGAGAAATCTGGGTTGCAAAGCACTGATTTATACACTACCATAAGATTACCATATTCACATTTGCATGGTACCCCAAGGCAATACTATGGTACAGTATGTATGAAAAAACATGACATTGCATTGGTTAACATCCAAAAAACATGGGAATACCTTTTATGTTGGTGTACACATACATTTAAATGTGCTGACGCATATCCTCTTTGTGATTTCTGTCATTTGTGCAGCTCACAGTCTTCTGTCCTCCATGTGTGGACTCTGATCTGTCAGCCTTCATAACACTTGTCATCTCATTTACTGGTTCGCTAGCAGCTGTCCCGTACGCTGTCAGTGACACTATAGCGTAACCAATCCCATTGTACAGATGTGGTTTGTGCCCTGAATGACAGGAACAGGATATGGAGGGGATATTTGTCAGTTTTTGGGCAGTGCAAAGCAGACCAGCTTAGCAGTTTTTCTCAACATGATCCAGAGTGCACTTGTTCCAGGGGGTTTGGATGGCATCTGACTCCTAATTACAGCTTATACCCTGCAAAATGAAACAAAAATGTGAGGAAGGATTTTAAAAAACTATACATACTATGACATCATCTCTAAATAAAAGTAAAATAATAATAATAAAAAAATAAACAATTAAAAGTTTATTTTGTAATAATGACTGGCTGACTGTAAATAAGCTCACTATACTATAAAAATACATAAAGGACATGAAACAATGATTTGAGTTGAGAATGCAAAACAAAAATACAAATACAATACCAATTGTACATTTGTATGAAAATTATATAATGGTATTATTTGATGCTGATTTTAATTAAATGGTTTGCTTATATAGAGGTGAATTTAGAATTTGTCTTACAGTTTTTTACAATTGCTAACAAGCGTTTACCAATACTTAAAATACTTTTTCTAAACTCTTAATACCTATATCACACAACTAGCCAATAGTTAATTTTCTGCCCAAAACAATATTTTGTTAAATAAACACAAACTCTACATTTCAAAATGCTAAAAACCTTTTTAAAAACCTATCAAAACACAGCAAACCTGATTCAAAATCGAGCCGTTCTGTCAAAACATAGCACTAGTTTTCTATCCAACATGAACATATAGTCAAAAGTTTGGAAACGGTAAGATTTTTAATGTTTTTAAAAGAAGTTTTGTCTGTTCACCAAGGCTGCATTGAATTAAAAATACAGTAAAAACAGTAATATTGTGAAATACAACGTTCCCTTTCGAAAGGGAACTTCTACTCTGCGTTTGCAACGCTATGGGGAAACGTCACGTGACTCGGTGTTCGAAAGCCAACTATCCAATAACTCCAAATCCTATTGGCCGGCGACAGCCTATGACGTCATACAGGCGCGACCCGGAAGTATAAAAGGGGCGCCTGGGGAAGCAGTCATTATCTCATCGTCTTTCGGGACTGTTTGTGTCGACTGCCATTATCGAATATACTCTTCATAGAGTATGTCTCTGTTATGTCTGAGGGCAAAGAGAAACATTTCAGGAAGTGTGTGGATCCATGCCCGAGGTTTTTAACGGAGGGTTCGCACACCCTATGCGTCTATTGTTTGGGAGAAGAACACGCACGGATGGTGCTTGAGGGCGCTGTCTGTGTGAATTGTGAGCGTCTTCCTATGAGAACGCTCCATTCTCGTCTGGCCCTCTCCTCGAGGGATGAGGCGTCAACATCTGCGCCTGGTCGGTCCGGCCCTGCTCGTGCTGAGGCAGAGCGGCGGCTGCACTCATGGGGCTCGCAGATGGAGCTCGCTGCCGAGTTTGAGAGAGGTGTTATGGTCTCTCAGCCTCCGGTGGCGGCTGGCGGGGATGAGCTCCTGGATGATGATGATGTCTTATCTTTGACATCATCGGATCCGGGAGCGAGTGTTCTTCTGGCTGATAGCCCCCGTGGGCAGGAGGCAATGGAGGAGGAAGAAGTGGCTTTTTCTTCTTTCTCCAAGTCTCCTGGCCCAGCATATGCAGAGTTACTGGAGGTTGTGGAACGCGCTGCTGGCAGACTGAAAAAAAAAAAAAAACCTATTCGTGGCAGACTTGACGAACATTTTTCTTTCCGACCACAACCCTGTGACTCCAGTGAGCCTTCCATTTTTTCCGGATCTCCACGTTGAGATCGGGAAGGCATGGAAGAACCCATGCTCGGCCAGAGTTCATCCGCATCGGCGAGGGAATCTCGCTGATGTGGATGGATTGGGCCAGCATGGGTATGTGTCGCTGCCGCCCATTGACAAGATGTTTGCCAGCTATCTCGTCATGGGCAGAGCACCGACACTAAAAGCTCCAGTTTTGCCATCCAGACCCCTTAAACAGACATCTCGTCTGAACGGCAGAGCATATGCTGCTGCGGGTCAGGCTGGTGCGGCTTTACACACTATGGCAGTGTTGCAGGCATACCAGGCTGATCTGCTGAAGGCGAGGGCGCGCTCAGCAGCTTTTAAGAGTTGCATTCCACTCAGATCCGTTTTTTAATTACTACTGTATGTTCAGGTGACACCTTTGAACAGTCAGGCTGACGGCTGGGCTTATGATGATTTTTTCTGGAGGCCCGCCTTCTGGCTTGATAGTGAAAGGGTTCTTTGGGCCTCTAGAACCATGGATGTTTTCCTTCCCATGTTTGTAAAGGAGCAGTCTTTGGTCTTCGAGCCACAGGAAGGTAAGACAGAGTCAGATTTCATTTCTTAAATGTTGACTTTGTGTCGTTCCTGTATATTTTCTGAACATGTCACAGTGAATGTACATTGAGATATAGAATTTGAAGGGGTTTTTTGGGCAAAACTGGAATGTTGAGACTGACTAAGCAGGTCACAGAATGGCTGCTGCTTAGTTTTCTCTCTATGTTGAGTAGCCTCTCGGCTATTTTCAGTATAGTTTGAGTTGGCACTCATTGCTTCAGTTTGTATGTCTACAGCGGCCCTAACCGGCCGCCTGACTTTTCAGCTTTGAGCTTCACTTTATTTTTTCTCATCATGAGATTTAGAAGTGGAGATCAGGCTGTTTGTTATGGTGCCTGTTGTATATAATAAAGAAAATAGGCCTATAACTTGGCAGCCAGGCTAGAGCTAGGTGATGTGATATATGAAGTAACCCCATATGTATTCACTATCCTTTCAGGATTTGTTTCCTAGTTCTGGTTTTCCTCCCGAGGGAGTTGTTAGGCTGTACGCCCAATTATCCGCTTGCTGGTGTAGGTGCAATTTGAGTTTTACAGCTAGGTTGTAGACTGTTTTCTGACTCCCTTATGCTGTTCCTCAGGTGGTAGGCCCTTATCTTTGCGTAGATAAGTTATGCAGGTGTGTGCTTGGCCCCACTTTCTAGAACTTTCATGCTAAAAGGAATAACTTTCTTCTGAGCCACTTGATAATTTGTTTTATCAAGTTTGAGTTGACGTTGCTAGTTTTTAGCTCCTGTCCTCTGGGGTTTAGATCAGATTTGAGGATCTGTGTGGGAAGTGTTTTTCTTAATAAAAAAAAAAAAACAGCATGTAGATCAAAGTTTGTGTTACTTTGGGTTCTAGACTTTTGCCCTACACTGTATGTGAGCCTATGCTGCCACAGGTTGGCACCTGCTCTCATAACAGTAGGCCCCTTGCTGTGAAAGTAGGCCTTTGTTTTGAGTATTTGGTGACTTGTACTCTCCAGTCTGAGGTCCTTGTCACTGGGTGCATCACCTGTTGGATTGCATATTCAGGGTAGTTAGTGCCACTTTGTTGAAGAAAACTGGTATCTATTAGCTCCCTTTTTTAGTGGTCTGGTTAACGGTTATACTGCTTATAACTCGGATTGTAGGCCTTATGATATTCGGCCTCCTTCTAGTTAGCGGTTGTTCTACTATACTGTTTAACTGATCATAATGTGCTCACATATTTTCACAGGTTTACGCTGCCACAGGCCATGCCGCGTGTCTGTCTGAGGTAGTAGGCTTATATTAGCCTTCCTTAGACCATGTTGGCTTTGTTTGGTTCCCTTTAGTCAAAATGTGTATTTAGGGTACATTGCCTGTTGGAATGTGTAGCCTAGCGCAGGTTGCAGTTAGCTTCCCATAGCTTTTTGGGTTACAGCTGGTTCCCTGTAGCTTGGTTCACTTTAATTCACGAGCTGTAGCCACGTGTTATTGAATTGGCAGGCCCCTTCAGGCCTCCTTTTTAGTTTACGTTTGGCACAATTTGTGTTTTAACCTGTGAGTAGGCTGATCGCCACCTGTTACTGGAATGGAGGCCCCTTTAGGCCTCCTTTTTCTAATCGACTTGTTGGCAGGATGCCTGGGAAACCATGCCACCGTCGGCCACACCCCATCACTGACGGATAGGCCCTAACAGGCCTGTTCTCGGTGTTTGGCAGTGTTTTTCATGTGTTAATCATGACACTGTTAATACATGGCCTCTGGGTGGTATGGTTATGGTAGCCACTTGCTGATGCCACGTGTTTACTAAGGCAGGCCTACTTCGGCCTCCGGTGTAATATGTGGAGTTCAGTTATATACTCCTCTCGCTGTGAGGGTGACAAGGTGCTTTTTACCGAGTATTTCGAGTGGCTAGCCCCTCAGGTTGGTTTGGCAGCAAAACCTTACTGAAGGTTGTTTTTTACCTATATCTGCCTCCCTGAGTCCTATTCTAGTTGAGCTAAGGGCCACCTAGCGCCTAGGGTGGATCTTTTGTGCTTCTAGAAACGGCCACAAGACTACGCCGTGTGTATTAGAGGTTGCTAGGCCTACGGGCCGCCTAGTTTTAACACACTGGAGTATGTTTGGGTGTATTTCTCTTTGAGAGTTATCTTTATACACTTCTGTTGGCCAGAGGCCTAAGTGATAAACCAACCTCCTTTTGTCTGGTTGTTTATCGTCCTTTGGGCCTAAACACTGCCACGAGCTGATGCCACGTGTCTGTTGAGGTTATAGGCCCCTCCAGGCCTTCCTTAATGCGTGCTGGCGTACGCTGTACTCCTCTTGCTTTAGAGAGTAAAAGGTGTTTTTACTGAGTACACTGCTCGGTGGATCGTGTTGGGTGGATTGTCATGTGGGCACTTTGCAGCCTCTTAGGCTGCCATTGAAGTCATCTTTCTACCCCGGAAAGAAAGCCGGGCCACTTTCTGTTTGACTTCTGTTATTCACTTAACTCTATCATGCTGTAGGCCTCTTTCGGCCTCCATGAGTATGTGCCCATCGCATGGTCTACCTGTTAGGTGAGTTTCGTACTTCCCTTTTAGGGTTATGTTTGTAATAGTGCTTAGCTCCCTAAGCTGGTCATGGGGTAGGCCTTAATCAGGCCTCCTCTTAAGGATCCAGCATCAGGCTGGTTTGTGCTCCCCTGCATCAGGGTTCTGTAGCGCACGGCCTCCTCAGTGCGTTAATTAAGCACTGGGTAGATCCTAGGATGAGTGGATTATACTCCCCTCAATACGAGGGTTCATAGCACTTAGCTGAGTTCTGCTCTCCAGGATGCCCGTCTCTACGTGTGGGTTTGAGTTTGTTTCTGCCTCTTTGCAGTCACTCTTACTTACTATCTTCTGTGAAGAATGCGTGTTAGGAGGCTCTGTATTCAGACAGGGTTGGCCCAGACTGAGTTTGTCTCAGGTCAGACTAGGTCGGCCTCCCTGGTGGCTTTGGGGGTGACTTCGTTCCCCTCTAGTGACTGGCCGAGGTTCCCTTTGGTTCCTTGGCCACATTCCCTTGAAGGGACCACTTTTTCTTCTAGAAAGGTTGGTTCCAGACGCCTTAGCACCTTCCGTAGGGCCTTTGAGGAGGTCCTTCGTGGAGTTCAGCTTGGGCTGTTGGCCGAAGGGAATGCTGTCACTGACAGCCTGGTGTGACCCGAGGGAGAGTTGCCAAGCAGTTTCTACTGCTCTGGAGCCTTTGTCTTAGCCATTTTTCTTGGCAGGCATTCTCCTCAAGCATGGCGGCGTGGGTATATCGTTCCCCATAGCGTTGCAAACGCAGAGTAGAAGTTCCCTTTCGAAAGGGAACGTCTCAGGTTACGAATGTAACCAGGGTTCCCTGAGAACAGGGAACGAGACTCTGCGTTACCTTGCCATACATCGGGCTGCCTGCTGAACAGTCCCTCAAGACGATGGATAATGACTGCTTCCCCAGGCGCCCCTTTTATACTTCCGGGTCGCGCCTGTATGACGTCATAGGCTGTCGCCGGCCAATAGGATTTGGAGTTATTGGATAGTTGGCTTTCGAACACCGAGTCACGTGACGTTTCCCCATAGCGTTGCAAACGCAGAGTCTCGTTCCCTGTTCTCAGGGAACCCTGGTTACATTCGTAACCTGAGACGTTTTTTTTTAACATTATACACTACCGTTCAAAAGTTTGGGGTCAGTAAGAATTTTTATTTTAATTATTTTGAAAAGAAATTGAAGAAATTAATACTTTTATTCACCAAGGATGCATTAAATCGATCAAAAGTGACAGTAAAGACATTAATGTTACAAAAGATTATATTTCAAATAAATGCTGTTCTTTTGAACTTTCTATGAATGATTTCTGAAGGATCATGTGACACTGAAGACTGGAGTAATGATGCTGAAAATTCAGCTTTGCATCACAGAAATAAATTAGCTTATAAAATATATTCAAACAGAAAACAGTTATTTTAAATTGTAATAATATTTCACAATACTACTGTTTTTACTGTATTTTTAATTAAATAAATGCAGCCTTGGTGAGCAAACTTCTTTTAAGAACATTAAAAATCTTACCGTTTCCAAACTTTTGACTGGTAGTGTATAAACTATAGGAATTGAGAGAAAAAAGTCAGATTGTGAGATAAAAAGACACAATTACCTTTTTTATTCATGGCAGAAATTAGCTTTCATAGATTCCACATGTGTAAGGGGGGAAAACCATAGAGATGCACAATCCAGAACACATTCTTACTCCTCTCCCATATACCTGTTCTATATATTTTTTCCAATACTTTTGAGCTGCTGTTGTTGCAAAAGTATAGGTTTTATATTATATTTAATGATTGGAACATTGGGTCTTCATTTCTGACTTGCTGTGTTTAAGCATTTGCAAATAAGATGAGAAAGATCCATGCTTTTGGTAAGGGGTAAGCTTATATGAAAAGAAAATTTAAGCATTTTAGAAATGTGTTAATTGACTGCATTTTGTGTGAAAACGACATGAATTGTGTTAATGGTATGGACACAACAGATGGATGTTGTGCTAATTGTGTCTAGAGTTTTGAAAATGTGACTACAGATTGGACAAAAGTATGTTAGCAACTGAAAAAAACTAATTCAGATACAATGTGAACATTGTATCTGATGAGACATTCTACTAACCACATGTCAAGTGACTCTCATTAGGGTATTACAGTTTTTTTTTTTTTTTTTTTTTCTCGATTTGGTACTATTTTCACAAGTAAGGTGTACATTTTCAAAACTCCAAACTGATCACACTTGTAACACAGCTAGTCATTCTTTCAAAACCTGATCTCATGCTTTCATTCTAGTTGTACATATTTTCATTCTACATAATCACTGTTTCAAAACACAAGATCATTGTGATATATAATGAGAACATTTGGTTTAATCACCAAAACAACAGTATGTTCTTCTTTCAGTTTAGTACTGTTAACAATCAGTTCATTCAATAGCAAACAATGCAAGATACATGTTTCAAATCACCCTTGTTGCTGAAATAATTACACAGGCTACAGATGCCACAATATAAAATACACTTACATTACAGTTTTTGCCCGTTGCTTGAACACTATAGACACATGCATAAACCAAAGTAACATAACTTGAAGTTGTTGTTACTATACCTTAAACAAAGTGTAACCATACCTTAAACAAAAGCGCTGCTTTGCACTTTAGTTGCAATTCTGTAACACACTTGCTCCTTTCTGCAACACACTTGCTCCTAGACACTATGTACTATTTCATACATAAGACACTTAGTTCAAAAATGAAATCTCAGGGTACCATTGGGAAAACACATCTATTCAAAATACAACACACACTGGTTAATTGAAAAGACGTTGACACACACCTGAAAACACTTACTTACAAAACTGAACACCAATCAGCCAGCTACAAAAAGGCCTCAGTTAAGCCATTTTGAGAACTTTGCAAGCATGGAGGCAGGGAGAGCTAGAGGCAGAGGAAGAGGAAAAGACAGACAGACAGACAGACAGACAGACAGACAGACAGACAGACAGACAGACAGACAGACAGACAGACAGACAGACAGACAGACAGACAGACAGACAGACAGACAGACAGACAGACAGACAGACAGACAGACAGACAGACAGACAGAGAGAGAGAGAGAGAGAGAGAGAGAGGACGTGGTCGAAGAGGCCACGCAAGGACCATTATTTCGGATGACATAACAGCAACTTTGGTGGACCATGTCATAAACCATGGCCTGACTGTGAGGGAAGCTGGGCAGAGAGTCCATCCTAATCTAAGCCGTTTCAATTTCATCCATAATAAGGACATTCCGACTGGAAAACAGGTATGTCTTCAACTCTCTACTCTACTCAGACTGTATCTAGAGTATTTACAGTACTGTACAGTACAGTACAGTATATCACGTTACTGTATCACATGTATTGTATTCCAGGGTGGCTAATGCTCCTTTTCCAACAAAAGTGGTCGTTTTGTGAAACATACCGTGATAACGTGTTGAGATGTTTCAGTACTGTGTATGGTAAATACAGTAAAGTTCAGTATACACAGTACTGTAAAAAAGAAGTGAACGAGAACAATTTGTGGTTGCATTTTTCTACAGAATGGCTGGGGGTGGACGCCAACGCCTGTTCACCCAACAGCAAGAACCTGCCATATTGAACCTAGTCAGAGCAAACAATGCAATCCGTCTCCACCAGCTACAGCAACAAATACTTGCAGATAGGCAAGTATTCAACAACATAAATCGAGTAAGCATTACAACTATCAAACGCATCTTGGTAAAACACAACATGACCATGAAGCAATTGTACAGGGTCCCATTTGAGAGGAACAGTGTCAGAGTCAAAGAACTTCAACATGAATTTGTACAGGTAAGTGTTTCAGTCCTTTACATTTACAATAAAGAATGGGTGCAGTCCAGTAACAGATGAATATGTACCATTGGATTAGTACCACATAGATACATTCAGAAAGCTACACAGGTACCTGTGTAGTGGGATGGGTTGGTTCTGTATATGTAGTAGTGTAAGTGTGTGCTTTGAGTAAAGCCATCCACAATATGTATTTTTTTGTTACAGAGAATCATGGACATGGATTGAGCTGCCCAGCCACATGAATGTATTTACATTGACGAGGCTGGATTCAACCTTAGCAAAAACAGATGATGGGGACGTAATATAATTGGCCAAAGGGCAATTTTGCACGTCCCGGGGCAGCGTGGGGGAAATATCACATTGTGTGCTGCCATAAGTCTTTGAGGCCTACTGCACCATCATGCCAAACTGGGTCCCTATAATGCGCAACACCATCACATTTCTAGATGCACTTCATGATGCAGTTGGACAGGATGGACCAGCCCAGGTTTGTTGTTGTCTGGGATAATGTTAGTTTCCATCGGGCTGCTCTGGTCCAGAACTGGTTCACCAACCATGATCACTTTGAAGTTCTGTACTTGCCCCCTTACTTGCCATTAGAGGAATTTTTTTACGCTTTGAGATGGTGGAGATGGTCACGCGTATATGACTGTCAGCCACATGCCCGTATGCCTCTTCTGCAGGCAATGGAACAGGCCTGCGGAGACATTGAGGTGAGGTCTATCAAGGGATTGATTAGACACACAAGGGGATATTTTCCCCGATGCTTAGCGAGAGAAGACATTGCTTGTGATTTTGATGAGATCCTGTGGCCAGACCCCAACAGACGGCAGGATCCATAAGCCCACTTGCGCACAATTGTGTTTTTCTGTGTTTACAGTAGTGCATTGTTTGTTTTATTTTTGATTTAACTGAATTTACTGTACTGTAAAATATACTACTGTAATGTAATGATTTTGAAATCGGTATTTCATTTTTTTGGTTGTTGTGAAAACATGCCCTCTGTGGAACTGAATAAAAACACTGAAAACAAAAGACTGCAGTTTTTTTTTTTTTTTAATATAAAGTAGACTAGTGTTGCTGCTGATCTGAAAGTGTATTCATATGATGCAAGTTGGTATCATTTTGTCATCAGAGTGACATTTTGACAAATGATTGTTAGGTTTTGATAGCAGAGTTTCAATTTGACATAGATGTGAATGGTTTATTTCCCAGTGTTGTGTCTTATTTGCTTGTGTGTAGAGTTTTGACACAATGAGCCAAATTTAGCAAAATGTGTGTAAGCAATAGGCAAAAACTGTAAATTACATAACTGACATAAAAGCCATAACCTTTGTAATAGAATCTATTCAGTGTGTTATCAAAAGGTGTGATGAAGTATGACACGGTCATTAAGTTTTTAGCTAGAACAGAGTTTGCTGCCAATACAGTAAATGTTCTCACTGTACCATATGACTGAATCTATACTGTAGTTGACCTTTATAAGGGTGAGTTATAGTAATGTGGCAGTCTTTACCATGGTAATGCCTGTTTACAGTTTCACATGGCATACTATAATGTAAAATAATGCCATCTGTCTGTCTCCCTTCTTCTGATGCATCTCTGATCATTTTGATGTTATACTGTCATTGACTGTTTCTTTTCCCTTGTACTCTGTCCTGCTCTCTTCACAAATTTCAAATCCCTCTGTATCTGTATCTCTCTCTCTCACACACACACATTGGTTTTTCCTTGTTTTATTGGGACTTTCCGTAGACATGATGATTTTTGTACTGTATAAACCAGGGGTGTCCAAACTTTTTGAAAAGGGGGCCAAATTCGATGTTGTGGACACATCTGGGGGCCGCTTCCTTCTCAATTTTATCTATATATATATATATATATATCTATCTATATATATATATATATATATATAATACATGTTTTGTTTCTTGAATCTGTTACATGACAGATTTGATAAAAGCTTGAGCTGACAGTGGAGTAGCTTGAGATAAGACACAGAGGTAAATTTAATACACAAACAATATCTGTAAAACTTTTAAAAACCTTGTTTTTAAAGGGTGAAATTTAAATATTACTCTATTATTATTTAAATTAAAAAGTACACTAATTAGATCATGACAGGTAAAACCAGGGGTTAAATTGGGATTTGTTATGTGGGGGGCTCTGTGGTTTCAGGCTTTCGAGGAGTGCATGTGTACGCAAAGACTACAAAATCATATAATTTGACAAACGTAAAATATAACAAGTTGAGAGAGCCCTCTGCTAAGAACTATAAAATGCTGATCGAAATCATTACTATGGATACTAGTAGTGTGCAAAGCTACATCTGATGACAATAAAATCTTTCTGTAGGCCTGTGCCTTCTTTGTGTCAATATCAAATGAGTGATGCTACCATTAAAGGAGAGAATATAAATACAAAATACAGTGCTCAACATTAAGTCTTGTTTTATGCTTGTCCTTTGGACAACTAAATTGGTCATTTACTTGTCAAAGTAATAAAGTAGCTTGTCTGAAAAAAAAAAAGAAAAAAAAAAAAAAGGATTTTTTTGTATTGTACTGTATTGTACTACATGGTATATCTTTATTGTCCACCAAGATGGAAACAAGCAACATTCTCATCAGTGTTTTATCAGCAGTGACATTTTTAAATCTGTATATTTTTGTTATTTATCCTGGGGGCATTTTATTAACTTTTATAAAAAAACAAATAATAATAAAAAAACATCTAATTAAATTTATGTTTCATCTTTTATTTCAGATTCTTACATTTGATAAATTAAAATAGTAAGACACTAGGGCTGTTACCAAATTAAATAATTTACACTGAAAAAGTACAACTGCATTCAGTAATGTTATGAGATTCTTTAAATATTTTTGAATATACAAATAAGAAATGTTGGTGGGAAATTTATACTTTTAAACATGAAATTAAACCGCCAGTAGATGGCGGCAAGTGACCGTCTTAATGAGTGAGCCACTGAGTAATTTATTCAAACGATTCATTCAAAAGGCTGCATCAAGAGTGAAGCAGTTGTTTGATTGGGCCACTGAGTCTTCACTCAACCGATTCGTTCAAAACGCTGAATCATTCAAAACGGCTGAGCGTAGCTGCGAGATGCGCTGGTTCTGCTTTGTTTGGAACTATTTTCGCTGCTACAATAGAACAAAAAACAGGCAATTATGCACCTAAAACGTAAGTGATTAATATTAACTACTTGTTTATTGAACTGTTGTATGAAATTAGTGTCAATTTCAATCGAGGTGATCTTCAGGATTTCAGCACTTTCGGTCGTGTGATGCTTAACTTTATCATGTTGTAAATAGCAAGCTATAAAAACCCCACATATTGAATTTGTATTGCAACATGATAACTGAGTTTCTTTGTGTGAGCAGAGCTCATTTGTTTTGAATTCTCCTCAAGAGGTTACGTGAGCCTCAACGGCGCAATATCACAGCCAGTACATTAGCCTACTAGTATCCACTATCAATCGCCACTTAAGCTAAATGAATCATTCTCGCGTTTTGGTTGTTATTGACATTTTAATCAAGCTACTTATCTGGTCAGGCAAGTAAAATTCTCTTTCACTTCAAAAAATCCACTTGTCCCTCAGTCCCGGACAAGCTATGTCGAGCCCTCCTAAACTTATTCTGTAGTGAAAAGCATACTTTGTGATTTTGTGTATTGTACTAACACAATTGAAAATATGCTGAAATGTTTGGGGGGAAAGTGCACATTTGAAGATCCTACAGTTTTTTACAATTGCTTAAGCACAATTTTAAAAACAAGGCTTATTTTGTCAAAACACTACACACAATTCACAGATCCACACACACAAGTAGCAGAACACCTCAGTTATTTTGCAAAATGAAACACTTCATTCAAAACGCTGTTTGATTCATTTACACACTGCTGTGCTCAATCTTAACATAATCTTTTCTAATGAAAAGTCTGAGTTTGATTTTTTTCAGAGATATTGTTTGAGTAAAGTACATGAATATTTTGACAAAAAAAATAAATAAATAAATAAAAATACACACAAGATCATTACTGCACATTGATGAAAATATTTATTTCTCACCACATTGTAAAACCATCCAATACATCCATGCCTTTCCAAAGGTTACATTTTGCACTGAAAATCAGAACATATTCTAAATACAATATATTACTGTTACATGTTCACCGTTATGTTTCGTTAGTTTGACCCAGTTTTCCCCATTCTGTTTTATCAGTCATCGCTTTCACCTGTGTCTAGTCCAAAGCACGCATTCCAGTGGGCGGTCCAACAGAGGACTTCGCCGCATTCGTGGAGTGAGCCCCACTCCACTGCCAGAGACCAACCAACCACCACCAGCGTTCGATGCAACGGAGATGTTGTTAGAGCCCACCCACCGAGACCGACTACCAGCAAGATATGAGCCAGTGCCGAGGATAAGGACGGAGTCTTTCATCGCCTTGGAGCCCGGACCACTGACAGGTTCTGACCAGGTGCGCGAACCGGCAACACCAGTCGTCGCTGAGGGAGTGATTGTGGAGCTCGAGGGCTGGGAGGAAAGCCCCGCCCACACCACCACTGCTGTAAATGTGAGTTCGTTGAGCTCTGGACATTATTTAGATGAGTTGAAGGATTTGTTTGAGACCGATCTAATAGACTTTTTTTGGAGAGGTGTTTCCCGATTCCCCTGTATCTCCAGCACCCCCTGTATCTCCAGATTCTCCTGTTTCTCCGGCGCCTGTTTTTTTTCGGAGTCCCTCATGTTTCCTGAATTCCCGCCCAGCCTCCCTCTCCCGCCTCCTCTTCCAACCAGTTCCTCGGTCCCACCATCACTGCTGTCCTTCAGCCCTTCATCTTCATGCCAGATGCCTACGGTCTTCTGTCCATCAGCTCCATCCCACACAGAGGGTCCCCTGTCTCCACCTCAAGCCTCTGTGCCCCTTGCTTCACCTCGGACAGTCGACACTCCGGTTCCACCGAGGCTCCTCCCTCCCTCGGCTCCACCGGACACCATTGACCATACGGTTTCTCCGAGCTCCCTCGTCTTTCCGGCTCCGCCTTGGTCAGTCGTCCACCTGCCTGCACCTACGGCGCCATCTGGCTCCTTCCCTCCAGCTCCGCCTACATCCTCTGTCCCACCGGCTCAACCTCTGTCCTCTGGATGTCCGGTTCCACCTCGGACGCTCGTCGCCATGGTCCCACCTCGGTCTCCTGTACCATCGGCTGCACGTGGGCTCTTCGGCTCATCGGCTACATCAGGGTCTCCATCACTAGCCACGTCTCCGTCGGTCGTCCCCAGGGTGGTGTCTACCACTACGTTGACACCACCACGGCTCCTCCCACTTGCGACTCCACCCTGGGGCCTCATCATGGTTGGTCTCTGGACCAACATCTGGCCTCTCCTGCTCCAGGTTTCCCCTTAGCTCCTCCCACCCTCCACTCCCCCATGGACATTTTTTGGACTCTTTTTCTTTTTGCCTCCTCAGCTGGACTTCTACGGCGCGAGGACGCGCCTTCCCGGGAGGGGGGCGATATGTTACATGTTCACCGTTATGTTTCGTTAGTTTGACCCAGTTTTCCCCATTCTGTTTTATCAGTCATCGCTTTCACTTGTGTCTAGTCAATTACCTTGTTAAGTTCCCTTTGTTTGCCACGTGTGTATATATACCCTGTGTTTTCCTCCACTCCTTGTCCGTTCTCGTTAATGTTGATGTGCTTTGTGTATACCTGCTAGTTTTGTCATTAAATGCTAATCTATGTATTCTCCGTCATCCTTGTTCCTTGCTACACAGCCAAACGGTAACAATTACATGAACAAAAACATTTGTGGAGACAAAACAAAAGCATGATTTTAAATGGGGGGAAAAAAAAAAAAACCTTTTCTCAATGGGTTTAAGGAAGGAACAGTATAGTGGGAGGTATTGGAATGAAAATTGTGGACGCTAATGAAACCAGTTTTGGACCAGAGCAGATAGCTGGAAATTTACATTGTCCCATATGACAGTGTATCTCATCTGCTTTGCATCCATTTGGTCTTCTGCTGTGACGATTTTGTGTAGTCTTTCTAAAATGTGAATATGTGGGCCGTGTTGTAAGGGCCTAAGTTGGCATGCTGGTGGAGGACCCCATTCTGCATGATTGCAACATACATTGTGAGGTTACCACCACGTTGTCTCGGGACATTCAAAATGGCTCTGTTTCTCCCTCTCCCTCTGACTGCAACATTGCCTTCCATTTTGTTGAAGACCCATAAAGTCACCTTTTGCCTTTTTATAGTACTTGCACCTGATTGTTGAGCTTACTGTTAAGCACCTAAGTGTCTGCACACCTGACAGCCATATTTGATCAATTGATTTATGGCAAAGAAGTGACATTATGTTAGATTTCTGTGTCTAATGTAGAGAAGTGTGTTTAGTGTTGTGCAAAACAGTGTGTGTAGTGTTTTGCAAAAAGTGTGAGGCTGAGCATGTGCTTATAGTTGTGCAGATCTGGGCTAAGGTTTTGCTCCTTCAGTGTATAGTTTCAGTAACTGTGTGTTATTTTTAATTTTAGTGTGTAAGCAATTGTAAAAAACTGTAGTACTAAGAGTTTTGAAAATTTACCAATTGCTTTTGAAAATTGCACCAAAACTGTAGTAGACTGTTAGGTTAGGGTTTAGAATAATCAATTATTTATTGTACTTCAGTAATGAGAATTAAGACCTTCACATTGTAGTAATGAGAATATTACAGGGTAAATGTCTATAATTTTCTTTAAAACAATTCAAAAAGTCTTAATGGGAATAAATAATGCAGAAGTCATTTTTTACAATTGCTAGGAAACATTTCTCAATACTTTTTCAAAACTCTTTAAACAGTTCTCCTAACCAACTTTCATCTTGGCACAGCATTTAATTTCACATTCAAAATGCACTAAATCTACCAAAACAGTTCATTCATGTCTCAGATCAACTCATTCTTCCAGAACACTAGCAAAGATTTTCACCCAGCAAACACATTTTGTCAGTTATAAAACACTGACCTAAAAAAACACTAACATCAGGTAGCATTATACAATGTTTTCTTTTGTAACATTTCTTAACAAAACAAGAATAACACTATCTATTGTTTATAATTCACTGCAGTTTGTTACATGAACCATGGTTACATAACAGTACAAAATTACTCTGAAGTTTTCCCCTTTGAATGGATGATAATGAAATTGAAAGACTAATGCTTGTGTAGGTGTTCAGTTTTATCTAATTGCTTTGATAGTATTTGATTTTTTAGATTCAGAATATATTTAATTACAATATTACTGTAGAAATGCAGCAGATTTCTGTCTTATTCAGTTTTTTGTTATGTTATTGTTTTGAACTTAAGTTTAACAGTTTTGAAAACAGTATGTAAGCATGTGCAAATTGGCCTGTAGGTACACTGAGTTTTGGCATTTGTTGTGTCGAAGTGAGAAAAGAATTAATGTAATTTGAAAGATGTAGTCATTGAATGCATTTTGTGCCAAAGCAATGATAAATGATTCACAGTTTAGCCCACATAGATTTCTGTTGTGCTGCTCATTGTGTGAATAGTTATGCAAAGTGACCTAAGTATTGAGAAATGGGTCCTAGCGACTGTAATACAGTTTTTTTTCAACTGCTTACACACAAAATCCTTACTTGTCACACAATTTCTGAAACCTGACACTCAAATGCTAGAACCACACACACAAATCTGCAAAACCATACACTAATTCTCGGCCTTTGACTCAGTTTTCAGTTTCATAAAACACTTTTTGCAAAACACAACACACAATTCTCTATGTAACACACAAAAATCTAACAGGAAGTATCTTGATTTCCTTTTTTTTTTTTAAACACAACCATTGTTTCTGTCCAACTACACATGGTTGATGTATTTCTTTTCTTTCATACTGTGTAATACTGTAATCACAACCACAAATGCTTACAGTAAAAAAAATAAATAGTTTGGTTTCAATCTTGCTTTCGTGTTTACTGTGAATTTTTCAACATCTGTCTGCCAGTTACTTTCAATCTTATACAGAAATGAAGCTCATGAAAGAAGAGCTTTAGGTTTTGAATAACTGTGTGTATATGATACAGTATATCAAAAAATAGAATATTATGGCAAAGGTGTTTGCAACGTAAGACAAATGTTTGCTTTTGAGATGTGTTTGTGATATTTTGAATGCAGTGCTTCATTTTGAGACTGTCCTCATTTTGCAAGAGATGTGAGGCATTTTGCATTTTGTGTGTGCAATTCTTGGATTTGTGTGTAAAGTTTTGAAAAAAAAGAGGGGAAGTTTTGAAAATGTGTGTAAGCAGTTAAAAAAACAAACAAAAACTGTAATATTTATTCTTTTGATATGAACATGACCTGGACATGTTCTGCATGAGAAAATCTTGTTTGACTCTGAATCATTTGACTCAGAATATTTATGATGCTCTCTTTTGAAAAACATATTGTCAAGCTCTGAATCACAAAGTATCACACTGTTCTCATCTGGAGTGTGTCGAAATCTCAGCCAGATCAGTGCTTCAATGCTGTCTGATGACTTACTCTCAGGGACTTTTGAAAAGATTAGCTGGGCCTAATGTGGCCTTAATGTATTCAGTCTATTATTATCAAACCGCTGGCCTGCACTCTGCCAGAGAGAAGCAGACTGATAAAGTGTCACATCCACAAGGATATTAAAGTCCTTTTCATATAAATACTGTTATGCAGCGCTGATTTTGATTGCCATTAACTGGCTGATAGTTGGTAATTATAGCCTAATAATGATTATGCATTACAAATGTATGACTGCTGGATGTCTATCAGTGCAGACAGATGATGTTCTAAGTGTGAGAGGAAGTCTACAGTATTATTAGTGTGAGATTTTGTCTTTTGCATAGCCATCTGTCGGTTTATCCCTCATTTTAGCAGAATGTATTACAGAATATAAGGTTGATCTTCCTGGATATGCTGTAGTTTTAGTTCCTCTGGATCACAAGGCCCTGTTAGTTCCAGTTCAGCATTAGTTAGGAGGATCATCATATGGAGATGTTCATTTAAGCATCAACATTTTCTGAGATTGTACCTCATCACTGAGGTGAGGCCCTGCAGTTTCTAAAGGTACATTTACATGACAATGATGTTTTATATATTTAGATACACTATATTGCCAAAAGTATTGGGACACCACAGGTGTATAAAATTGGCCACAGGTGTATAAAATCAAGCACCTATGTATGCAGACTGCTTCTACAAACATTAAAGAATGGGTCGCTCTCAGGAGCTCCGTGATAGGTTGCCACTTGTGCAATAAGTCCATTCATGAAATTTCCTCACTACTATTCCACAGTCAACTGTGAAGCAAATTAGCTCAAACAAATATGATAATTAATCATAACTAGTTATAGTTAATTATAAATATTTGGATCAGTTAATAAAATTAACCTAATGTGATAAAATTAATATGACAATCAATTAACCTGCTTGGCCAGCAAACACTATTGATCGTCTATCAATTTTTCCAGACAGAAAAATAACGTTTTCTTAGCACGTAGCTGTGATCGAATCGTTATCAGGGACATTGGGTTTATAAGCAGGTCAGAATCAACTTGCAAGAGTATGCACACAAGTTTAATTTAACTAAATCACAAACACATAACTACACTAACAAACACATAACATACATACAAATCACACATGTACATAGGTAAAAATGAGCAATGATAGAGTTGAATTGGAAGTGGGACAGGAGATGGAGCTATGGGAAAAGTCAAAAACAATCTGGAACAGATCATCAGTTTTCTCAGTAATGAAGCACCTTTGCTAACAAAGTTGGTTCACAAATTAGTACTAAATCGCTGTTTAGTGTTTAAAAGTACGATACTTGCAAAATGCCTTTAGGTCGAGTAGCATCAGATTTGCAGGCTGAGGAGAAATCCTTGATGATTCGGTCCAAAGTTGTAGTCAGTATCTTCTGCATGGATGAAGAAATATGAAACAACTTAAGCTGTTAATTTGACTCTTAGTGGGGAAAGAGTTCTTTCTCTCTCTCATAGATGAGCACATGGCTGGGTTGCAGGCCCACAGGCCTTAGCCTGAAGACGCCTGCAGCAAAGGGGTCTCTTCAGTCGTCCAAGAAGCAAGAGAGAGAGGGAGGTGCATTGTGCACTGGCTTTTAACCTCTGGTCAAAGTCACACCTCTTAGGGTTGACCTGACCAATGAAAAGGTTGAATTTCCGGGCGACAACATCCCTCCTGTCGGGGCTTTTACGACGTGATTAAAATGGCTAAGTTGCTGAAGAAGAACTATTAAAGATTCTTGTAATACTGATGTGTTGCACAGGTATCTACCTATCGTATACACAAGCATTTAAATCTTCTCGATACGAACCCATAGACACTAAACATGGCATAATTGAAGTTACATTACATGTATCATAAAACATGTGAATACAACACTGAGTACAATACAACAAACAGTATAAATGGATACCATTTCCTGGGGATATGCATGTTCATTTATAGAACAGTCTGTCTATAAATGAAGGCAGGAAGGTCTGTTTTCAGGCTTTGTGTGCCTTTTCTATGGGCCTGACTCAAAATGACTTTTGGATGCAGAGTTCTGCATAGCTGCATAGTTTCGGATCATAAAAGGCTTATCTGATCGTGTCCAAGAGGCCCTTGCCCAGACTGGTCTTCTCGGGGGATGGGGACAGAGTGAGTTTAAAGATTATTTGTTCAATATGACAAATAATTGTGTCTGATTTGTCCCAGTCATTACAACTGTTAGTATAACAAAGTGGAAGCAATTGGAAACAACAGCAACGCAGCCACGAAGTGGTAGGCCACATAAAATCACAGCGTGGGCTCAGCACATGCTGAGGCGTACAGTGCCCAGAAGTCGCCAACTTTCTGCAGAGTCCATGGCTACAGACCTTCGTGTGGCCTTCAGATTAGCTCAAGAACAGTGCATAGAGAGCTTAATGGAATGGGTTTCCATAGCCTAGCAGCTGGATCACAAAGTGCAATGCAAAGCGTCGGATGCAGTGGTGTAAAGCACGCTGCCACTGGACTCTAAAGCAGTGGACACTTGTTCTGTGGAGTGACGAATCATGCTTCTCTGTCTGGCAATCCGATGGACGAGTGTGGGTTTGGCGGTTGCCAGGAGAACCGTACTTGCTTGATTGCATTGTGCCAAGTGTAAAGTTTGATGGAGGGGGGATTATGGTGTGGGGTTGTTTTTCAGGGGTTGGGCTTGGACCCTTAGTTTCATTGAAAGGAACTCTTAATGTTTCAGCATACCAAGACCAGTGCACAAAGCAAGGTCCATAAAGACATGGATGAGCGAGTTTGGTGTGGAGGAACTTGACTGGCCTGCACCGAGTCCTGACCTCAACCCGATAGAACACCTCTGGGATGAATTAGAGTGGAGACTGCGAGCCAGACCTTCTCGTCCAACATCAGTGCCTGACCTCACAAATGCACTACTAGAAGAATGGTCAAAAATTCCCATAAACACACTCCTAAACCTTTTGGAAAGCCTTCACAGAAGACTTGAAGCTATTATAGCTGCAAAGCGCGAACTGGACAGAGCAAAGCCAGGGCTGGGTCTGCCTCCTCCAGGGACAGCGCTTGCAGGCTCACTACCTGGTCCCTGAAGGGAGTGGTAGGAACCTTGGGCACATAGCCAGGCTGGGGTCTCAGTACCACGTGGCTGTTGCCTGGCCCGAACTCTAGAGGCACGATTCGTCGACCGAAAATGCCTGCAGGTCCCCTACCCTCTTGATAGAGGCCAAAGCAACTAGCAGCAAAGTCTTCATAGACAGAATCTTCAGGTTTGCTGACTGCAAGGGCTCAAAGGGAGCATTCTGGAGTGCTCAAAGCACCAGAGCAAGGTCCCAAAGGGGGTATGGAGGGGGGTCGAAGAGTATTTAACCGTCTCGCCCCCCTAAGGAACCTGACGACCAGGTCGTGCTTACCAACAGACTTGCCATCGATGTGGTCGTGGTATGCAGATATTGCGGCAGTCTCAATCGCAACTCCGAGATGGTCATCTTCCCACAATGGGTACATGACTCATCCACGAACGCTGCCTCAGCATGCTTTAAGCCCAGACACGTGATGCAGCGATTGTGACCATCCCTCGGTGCCAGGTAACGACCGCATCCAGAAACACACAAGTAGAATGTCATCTTTAAAAAGATACTTGATACTCTACTTGTGTAAGCTCTTTCAGGGACTTGCTTTTTAAAAGCAGGGGAACGGCCGTGGCAACATTGACAGGGATTGTGTGCAGCCTGTCGTGTGCTCTCCTCTCTTTGTAGACGCTGCTCTTACCAGCTGTGAGAACAGCTATTCAGTGCTCAAAAGTGCACCGTTACCGGCCGTGAAAAAAAAGCCTTTTACAGTTGGGAACAAAAAGAAAAATAATCAAAAGAAAGAGAGGATTCGACCCCGCTGCTATGCTGTCCGCCCGCACTGAAGAAAAGAGAAGTATGAAGAGCTGGACTCGTCTTAGAAGACACTTGCTTGCAGAAACACAGACACATACATTCGGCTCTGAAGCAAAAAGCTGAAGACGCAACGCACCTGCTGCTCATTAAATACCCGCGCTACTCGCCTCGCAGCTGCTGCATATGATTGCTTGCCAATGTGCATTGGCTCATTTTAGTTACACTTGAAGCAGATTGTCCTCTCTAGCAATATTTCTATTCGTCGGTCTGTCTGACGTACCTCGAACGTGAACGACTGAATGGGAACCAGGGTTACAGTCATAACCTGAGATGTTTTTTAGGGCTGGGGTGCGTTTCAATCAGCTCCCTTGTTCAGTAGTCAGGGCAGATTTTATTAAATAGCACTTTTAAAGCCACAACGCACAAAGTGCTTTACACAATAAGAACACAATCATTAAGAATACATTCATGAGGAGTTATACACAATATGAACAAGCAAAACGTAATATAAATATAAAATATCAAACCCCAAAACACACAAAAAGACATCACAAAATACTTAAAAGCATGTCTATACAAATACGTTTTTAAACGACATTTAAAAACAGACACAACAGATCGAATATCCACTAGCAAACTATTCCATAACTTTGAAGCCCTTACTGCAAATGCTCTACCTCCTTTACATTTATATTTGGTTCTTGGAACAGCCAGCAATTTGTTAAAAGAAGAGACATCTCACTGTTTCGTAAGTTCTCAAAAGCTCAGCTAAATATATAGGCAGCAAACCATTTAATGCTTTGTATGTCAACAATAAAATTATAGAATCCATCCTAAAATGAGCAGATATGTAAAAAATGTAAAAAAGCTAAAACAGGTGTAATGATTGAATAATTAATGATTAAATAACTTTGTTTGTGTCAATAGTCTGTTTGGCGCAGCATTCTGTACTAATTGTAACAGCGACTGAAGTACAATGATTTAAAAAGAAAGGCATTACAATAATCAAAACTGGATGAAATAAAAGCATGAATAAGCTCCTCTATATAATTAAAACTCAAAAATGTTAAGACTAGTGTCAAAATAAACACCCATATTTCTTACTACATGCGTAATATTCAGAAAAATCTTATTAAGAGCTAGCTCAATCTGAATATTGCTCAAGCTCTGACCAATTATCAAAACTTCGGTTTTATCAGTGTTTAACTGCAGAAAGTTTGAGGCCATCCAATTTTTTTGTGAAGTTTCTAAACTTAATTTAGGAAGGAGCGAGCCCATCCAATCATCAGAGTATATAAGCAGCTGTTTACCTCTCTTCAGTCTCAGCTGTTCCAGCATCCCTCCAACTCCCCGAACTCCACCTTCATCTCAGGTACCTTGCCCTATGTAACCATATCTTATATTTATTCACTGCAGGAGTATATCAGAGTTTCAGTTGCAGCTGCTTCATCAAGCCCCTCATCAGTGGACAGCAAGCCAAATAAGCTAACCTAATACCTTAAAGATTATATGGGCAAACAAACTTTTTAAATATCTGTTAAACATGCACACCCAGACTAGTCAAATCCTTGTAACTCAGTGATAAATATAACTTTAGGTCATCTGCATAGTAGTGAAAATGTATATTATATTTTCAAATTACAGAGCCAAGAGAAGCATATAAATTGAAAACAGAATTGGTCCTAACAAGGAACCCTGTGGAACACCACAGTTAATTACAGAACGATGGGATGCTTCATCTCCAACTGATACTACCAATGTCCTATTTGACAAGTAAGACACAAACCAATCCTATGCCCTCCCAACTCATGTTTTCAACATATTCATTAAAATAGAATGGTCAACTGTATCAAAAACTGAACATTCTCCAGCATCCTCTGCCATCAGTGAATCATTTGTCACTTGTAAAAGCATAGTTTCAATACTATGATTTGCTCTAAAACCAGACTGAAAATTCTCAAAAATATTATAATATATAAAATGATAATTGTAACGAGTCAGGACACGAGGTGGGATCCATGTGCAAGCTTTTATTAAACAGCGTTCGTAGTCAGACAGGCAATGGTAGAACAATAGCAGACAGGTATGGCAGAGAGCAGGCAGAGTCGTGGTCGGAGAACAGGCAATAGGTCAGGACGGGCAGATAACAATCACAAGTCCAAGACAGAGCAGATAATCCAAAGGGCAGGCAGCAGAGAATCGTACACGGGAAACAGACAGGATCAGTAACAGGCAGGCAGACAGGCAGACAGACAGACAGCATCAGTGACAGCATCAGTAACAGCATCAGTAGACAAACAAGATAACTAACACTCAGAATTGCAACCAGAGTATACAAGACCTCGCCCCATATGTGAGGCTGTGAATCGCTTAAATAGTACAGATAATGTGCTACAGCTGGGTGTGGTGATTACTGACTGGTGGAGTGAGTCCAGGTGATTTGCAGGGAGGATGCTGGGAAATGTAGTCCAGGAATGACTGGGAACGTGACAATAATATTTCAATAAATATTATTATGTATATGTAATATGTCATCAGTGTCCCAATGTGTAGTGAGCCAGGGTCCTTACCATTGTCCAAATGTGTGACACAATATAATGATTCATATGTCCTAAGAAGCTAGGGAGCTGATGCACCCCGATATTTCTGGCCCGGAACCCTCTTTTCTGCAGTGGTTTAAGAACGGACACTGACTGGAGTGCATTTGGTTTTCAGAAATAAGATCCCATTCATTTTGTGTAGAAGGATATCAGAATATTGTGTGTATCAGAATATTGTGCATTAAACTGAAAACATTTTGTTTTAGACTTATAATCAATGACTTTAAGTTAAAAGTTTCAACTTTTATCATTGTTTTCAAGTTGATTAAATCATTTGCAATGAATAGGGTGATTCAACTTTTTTTAATGTTTGTACATGCATATGGATAATGCGTTATGCAAATGGGGAAATACTAATTCTAAAAAAGTGGTCGTCACTGTTGTGCTCTATTGGCTTCATGATTTGCATGAACAGTTAAAAAGCCATAAGTAGTCATTATAAAATCATTATATTCCAGCTACAGGTATATAATGATTGTTTGTTTGTGGCCCAGCTAAGAATATGTATGTTTTTGTCTTGTTTGGTGAATATACAGTGAAACCAAAATGTATTCAGACACCTTGAACATTTCATTCATTAATACAGTTTATTCACTATAGTTTAAAAAATGGTAATAAAATAT
Source organism: Elopichthys bambusa (assembly GCA_037101425.1). Classification (NCBI taxonomy): domain Eukaryota; kingdom Metazoa; phylum Chordata; class Actinopteri; order Cypriniformes; family Xenocyprididae; genus Elopichthys; species Elopichthys bambusa. The sequence goes on along the minus strand of CM074442.1, from coordinate 27,483,148 downwards.
GACAATATCTGTCAGAAAAAAGTTAAACTGTCAGAAAAAAAAAAAATCTTAATTATGTTAGATAACACTTAAGCAAAACATGGTGTCTGAATAATTTTTGGTTCCAAATTTTTATCAATTTTACTGGTAGTCAAGTCAAGTCACCTTTATTTATATAGCACTTTTTACAATGTAGATTGTGTCAAAGCAGCTTTACATTGATAACTGGTACATTATTTTGGCTGCACAGCAGCTCTTAAAGAATAGCGTCAATGCAGGCAGATCAAAGCACTGCTGAATATCAAATGTCAAGTCAAATGTCAAGTGTCCCCAACTAAGCAAGCCAAAGGCGACAGCGGCAAGGAACCCAAACTCCATCAGGTGACATCAGGTGGCAAACAGGTGGCAAACATGTTAAAATGGAGAAGAAAAAAAAACCTTGGGAGAAACCAGGCTTAGTCTGGGGGCCAGTTCTTCTCTGGCGAAGTGCTTTGTTACGACTCAGGTTGCTATCATAAGTCCGATAGGATCGCAACATTCAAAGTATTTAATTCAGTTCCATCCAGTTGAGGATCGTATTCATCACGCCGGTATGGACGGTTGTTGAGGAGCTGCGCCACTGGTTGTCATGTTGATGAGGCCTTCACAGTGGATGATCTAGTTGACTCAATCTCTGCTGATACGTTGCGTTGTGGTTATGTCAAGGCGCAGGTCCTTGGTCTCACCTGGATACGGCCTGGACCCGGTTGACTACGGTAAACCTCGGGATAAACAGAAAGACTAATATTAGCGTAGATGCCATTCCACAGTGGACTACTGTATGAAGAATTTTTGGGTATAATATGTCACAGTTTACTTTATTTTGCTATCCTCACTTACATAAATGAACTATAGTGTCCTGCACCCACTAGTAAAAATAGATAAAAAATATCAAAAACGTCTGAGTAAATTTTGGTTTGACTGTATGTGTGTTTCTGAGAGCAAACAGAACACCTTATCTGAACTTGTCAGGCTTGCAAGCAGCAAAACCTCAACAACAAATCCATGTCCTGCTGGTAGACTGCTTCAGGGACAGCTGCACATGCTAGTCCAGGAGAAATTCACACTCAACGGGTGAATCTCACAAAACCTGTCAAGAACAGGTCAGATTTATCCTAAAAATCAAAACAAAGAAATAAGTCTTTCAGTTTTGTTTAAAACAAATCCTGCTTTATAACAATTAAGATTTTTTTAATTGAGTGACATGCATTATTTTCCTTACAATTAAAACACATTTCCCCTCCAACTCTCATAAAAGTAATGTGGAAAAATAGTGATGAAAGAATGCAAGCTTTAGAAACTATTAAGAGGTATTGCCTATTACATAATACAATATAACTGCAATTAAAGCTGAAGCGGCGATGATGAAAGGGCCATTGCACCTGTGCCACCGCCACCCGGTGGCTTTAGGAAAATAGAGCACGGTGGGCAATATGCATTTAAGCATATAAATATAGGAGGACTACGTCAGTCATTTGTATTTGCCACACTTCCTGCTGGTGGCGATATGACTATAACTAAATTTTATGACTATAACTAAATTTTGGTGTGCAGATGTCTTCATGCCAGGGGGTATGAGGGCAGACACTCCCATAATGAAAAGCACAGGACCCCAAAACTCACACTTCCAAGGGAGGTTCCACAAGGTTTCCACAAAGAAATAGATGGACTAGTAGATCAGCCTGCAAAGACAATCACACTGACAATTTGTGTAAGGGAAGAATGATGACATTTGCATGTCATTGAGCAGATTAATCCAATCACCATTTTCCCCATTCTTCACCCCCGTCCCTCAATCCTATGACCTGAGGTGTGAACCAAATGGAGCAAATCTTCTCCATTGCTATTAACAGAACTGGAAAAACTACAAAAATTTTGCAGAGAAAATTCTAAATATCTCACTTCCTGTTGGTAGGTATTGGGCTGTTACATGTGTCTACACTCAAAAAATAAATAAATCTGGGTGTTGTTTGATAAAAATAGAGTATTTTGAAACAAATAATACTAATCAGTTTAAGGGATGTACACAGTTATTTCAAATGCTCTGATGACAGGAAATCCATGTGACCTAGTCAGTTACCGCGGGAGCCATTAACGTGGTGTAATATTGGTAAGTTCAAAAATCTTTTATCATCTTTGTCTGTATTGTGTTGATAGAGAAGTAAAAAGTATTTAAATCAGTCAGATTTCAACATTAAGCAGATATTTGACCACTTCCGCTTAGTATAGGAAAGACTAGCCACACGTTGAGACTCGATACAACATAGTAAATCGATATAAATGCCTGCATTTATGTACATAATTTGACATTAATGCAGTAGTCGCATAGTTCTAACTCATGTTGTAAGAGTTATTTTATTAGATTGGTTTAGTTATATTATTAGATAGCCATTTCACTGTTGCTGAGCATGCTGTAAGTGATATTCCTGTTCGGGTAAAGACGAGAACACTGCAAATTTATGTAAAAACTAATGAACAAACCGTGATATCAATAAATACAACCATTATATGCTTGATGTAAACCAACCAGGCAGTGTGGAATATAGAGCACAAGCGCACTAGGCCTATGTCGTTTCTACGCTAGACAGTGGATGCACGCGTTACAATTTTGCCCAGATACGCACCGTGACTGTAAGTGATTCCCTCGCTCCTGTTACAAATTCGTAAAGTTTCATAGTTATAATCATAAACGTAACATTTATATTTTAAACTTATCACAGTGTTGTCCGTTCTATTTGCTAATGTAACGTTACATTATTGTATTACACCACTGTATCATTGTTACAGATGCTGTAATTAAATGAGCTGTATTTAAACCATGATTTTAAACACACAAATTAATTTTTGCTTGTATGAAATACAATGATCGAAACTTGTCTTCTGGGGCAGCAGCACTCACATTCACATCTTATATTGATTTTAATTATAATGCATATAATGCACAGGAAAATGTAGTTTAGGTAGCGCCACTAAACATTACATGATAACACAGTCATAGTTTAATTGAATGCCCTACATCTCATGCTAATTTTAAAATATATATATTATATATATATTATATTTACAGGTTTTACAAGAATTTAATTAATAGCATCCCATGCTTGGCTTTTAGTCTACTTTTTCATGAGGCAAGTCCATATGGCGCCAGGGGGTTAATAAAGGCCTTCTAAAAAACAAAGTTTTTAAATATAGCCATATTTAAAACTTTATAAAGTAAAATGTTTGGCTTCCAGCAGATGGCCGTACTCATCGGAGAAAGAGTAACCCCTGACCTGATGCACGACGCAATAACGAACACAGAAGTGCAGGGGATAGATTAGAAGTCTAAAACGAGAAATTTTAAGAGAAATATCGGAGGATTTCAATATAAGAGAAAAAATTTAAGATATAAGGTAAGAACTCGCTTCAGAGTTTACTTATTTGGCACAAGTCGACTTGCGCAGTATGCGTACGGTTGTCTGGTGGAAGCTAGTTATTTTAGTTTATAAAGTTTTTTCTTACAAAATCCCATAGCTTCACTTCAGATGGCCTTTATTAACCCCTTGGAGCCATATGGATTATATTTATGATGGATGGATGCATTTATTTTGGGCTTCAAAACACACACCCCAGAACACTACCATTATAAAACTTGGGAGAGTCAGGATATTTTTAAATATATCTCCATCTGAACGAAGATAGTCATATACACCTAGGATAGCTTGAGGGTGAGTAAATCATAGGGTAACTTTCATTTTTGGGTGTACTATCCCTTTAAAAGGTTAGTTTACCCAAAAATGAAAATTCTGTCATAAATTACTCACTCTGAGAGCTTTCTGTCCCTCCATAGACAGCTATGCAACTGATACTTTGATGCTTCAAAAAGTTCATAAAGAAATCATAAAACTAATCCATATGAATTGTGCAGTTTAGTCCAAATTTTATGGAGACACAATTGCTTTTTATGATGAAAAGATTGAATTTAGGCTTTTATTATATAAACATTGATCAGCAAACATTAGCAGAAGCTCAACTGAACCTAAGTGACACACGAGAACAAACCTCTTCCGGAAGCTCAAATGTGCTGCGAGGTTTGTTCATGTGCGAAATCAGTGTTTATATGTGAATAAAAGTTCAAATTAAATCCTAAATTAAATCTGTTCATCATAAGAGCAATTGTGTCTCTTCAGAAAATGTGGACTAAACCACTCAATTCATATGGATTAGTTTTACGATCTCTTTATGAACTTTTTGAAGTGTTTCAGTTACTTCGCTGTTTATGGAGGGACAGAAAGCTGTCAGATTTCATCAAAAAGATCTTTGTTTGTGTTCTGAAGATGAACGAAAGTCTTACAGGACGACATGAGGGTGAGTAATTAATGACAGAATTTCCATTATTGGGTGAACTAACCCTTTCATACAGATTTTATGTACTGTTATACTTGGTTATCAATATGCTATGGTTAAATAATCAATGTTTTTGTGCTTTATTTTAACAGAATAACAGCATAGACATGCAAAGAGAATGCATCCTCAAAGCATTGTGTGTAGGAGTACATTGTAAGCAATTGCTTATCTCTTTTTCTCTTTCATATGTTTACGTTATGTTTTATATGTTTGTTACACGTTTCATATGTTTACTTTCATTCTTAAAGATTGTTGTCCTACAAATGAAACATTTTTTTTAAAATTGTTTTGCACAGAATTGCGACTGGTTGAATGCCAAAGAAGCAGTAACTGAGATCTACATTGTCGACCCGAAGGATACAAACTAGGGGATAAGCCTGTGGACATTGGTATCGTGATTGAAGGGACTGAGGTTCTCTGCTCTTCGAAGAATGTAGCTGTAGCAGTGGCCATGTTATTTGGACTTACTTATGCCTTGAACCTCAGCTACCCATGAGAACTCAAAGCTATATTTGGGGTCATCCAGAATGTGTTCCTCAACCTGGACAAAAAACTTTCACCAAAGGTGCATGCCCTCAAGAACAAGATGCTGGAGTAAGTCACCTTATGTGTGTGGACTCAAAAGACTAAATCTTGATGCAAGAAGGTAGTAGTTGTGACCTGCCCATTGCTGTGTTGCAGTCTGTTCAGTGCAATGGATTTTTGTTCAGTCTCGTTTGAAGAAGTTTCAAAATTGTAGCTCAACATTAAGCACAAATTTGTTTTGTTTTTTTCTCCTTTAAAATTGATTTGTCAATTTGGCAATGGCATTGATTAACAGACATTTCTTGCAGATACATTGAAATATCAATATTGTTAATCTTTCTTGGATGATTGTTTCTTGTTCCCTTTCGAAAGGGAACGAGACTCTGCGTTTGCAAACGCTTATGGGGAACGTCATGTGACTCGGTGTCCGAAAGCCAACTATCCAATAACTCCAAATCCTATTGGCCGGCGACAGCCTATGACGTCATACAGGCGCGACCCGGAAGTATAAAAGGGGCGCCTGGGGAAGCAGTCATTATCTCATTGTCTTTCGGGACTGTTTGTGTCGATTGCCATTATTGAATATACTCTTCGTATCCTGTGAGTACGTCTCTGTTATGTCTGAGGGCAAAGAGAAACGTTTCAGGAAGTGTGTGGATCCATGCCCGAGGCTTCTAACTCCAGAAGATTCGCACACCCTATGCATTTATTGTCTGGGAGAAGAAAACGCACGGATGGTGCTTGAGGGCGCTGTCTGTGTGAATTGTGAGCGTCTTCCTATGAGAACGCTCCGTTCTCGCCTGGCCCACTTCTCGAGGGAGGAGGCGTCAACATCTGCGCCTGGTGGGTCCGGCCCTGCTCGTCTTATCTTATAATTGTCTTATCTTTGACATCATCGGATCCGCGAGCGAGTGTTCTTCTGGCTGATAGCCCCCGTGGGCAGGAATTGGCAATGGAGGAGGAAGAAGTGGCTTTTTCTTCTTTCTCCAAGCCTCCTGGCCCAGCATATGCCAAGTTACTGGAGGTTGTGGAACGCGCTGCCGGCAGGCTGCAGCTGCCGTGGGGACGCGTGAGGAAAGAGCCCGTTCGCAGCAGATTTGACGAACGTTTTCTTTCTGACCACAACCCCGTGACTCCAGTGAGCCTTCCATTCCTTCCAGATCTCCACGTTGAGATCAAGAAGGCATGGAAGAACCCATACTCGGCTAGAATTCATCCACATCAGCGAGGGAATTTCGCTGATGTGGAGGGATTGGGCCAGCATGGGTATGTGTCGCTGCCGCCTATTGACGAGACGTTTGCCAACTATCTCGTCACGGGCAGGGCACCGACACTAAAAGCTCCGGTTCTGCCGTCTAGACCCCTTAAACAAACATCTCGTCTGAACGGCAGAGCATATGCTGCTGCAGGTCAGGCTGGCGCGGCTCTGCACACTTTGGCAGTGCTGCAGGTGTACCAGGCTGATCTGCTGAAGGACCTGGATCAGGGGCAGGGTTTGTCCCCTGATGCGATGGCTGAGCTGCGCCGCACCACAGATCTCGCTCTCCGGGCCACCAAGCAGATGGCTGCCTCGATTGGGAGATCGATGGCGGCCATGGTGGCCACGGAGAGGCATCTGTGGCTGAACATGGTGGACATCGGGGAGAAAGAGAAGGGCTCTCTTCTCGATGCCCCAGTTTTGCCAACTGAACTTTTCGGCGGCTCCGTTGAGACGGTGGTTGGAAAGTTCAGGGAGGCGAAGGCGCGCTCAGCAGCTTATAAGAATTGCATACCGCTTAGGTCCGATCCTGGGCCCAGACAGCTGGGAGGCCCTGGCCCGTCTCGAGTCGAGGCTCTGAGGCAGGGCCAGAGGTTTAGTGTCGCCGCTCGAGTGCCTCCTCCACCTCGGAGCAAGTCGCAGAAGCGCCAGCAACGCCGCTGATCGATCCCCTCTCTTGGCGAAGGTAATACTATTTGTTGCCTTCGCCCCTCTTCCTTGGCCTCCCGGGGCGTTTTTTAATTACTGTGTATGTTCAGGTGACACCTTTGAACAGTCAGGCTGACGGCCGGGCCCATGATGAGTTTTTTCTGAAGGCCCACCTTCTGGCTTGATAGTGAAAGGGTTCTTTGGGCTTCTAGAACCATGGATATTTTCCTCCCCATGTTTGTGAAGGAGCAGTCTTGGGTCTTCGAGCCACGGGAAGGTAAGACAAGGTCAGATTTAATTTCTTAAATGTTGACTTTGTGTCGTTCCTGTGTATTTCCGGAACATGTCACAGTAAATGTAACATTGAGATGTAGCATTTAAAGGGGTTTTTGGGCAAAACTGGAGTGTTGAGACTGACTAAGCAGGTCACAAAATGTTGAGTAGCCTCTCGGCTATTTTCAGTATAGTTTGAGTTGGCATTCATTACTTCAGTTTGTATGTCTACGGCAGCCCTAACCGGCCGCCTGACTTTTCAGCTTTGAGCTTCACTTTATTTCTCTCATCTTAAGATTTAGAAGTGGAGATGAGGCTTTTTGTTATGGTGCCTATGCCTATGGTTTACCTATATCTGCCTCCCTGAGTCCTATTCTAATCTAGTTGAGCAAAGGGCCACCTAGCGCCTAGGGTGGATCTTTTGTGCTCCTAGAAACGGCCACGAGACTACGCTGTGTGTATTAGAGGTTGCTAGGTCTACGGGCCGCCTGGTTTGAACACACTGGAGTATGTTTGGGTGTATTTCTCTTTGAGAATTATCTTTATACACTTCCTTTGGCCAGAGGCCTAAGTGATAAATCCAACCTCTTTTTTGTCTGGTTGTTTATCGTCCTTTGGGCCTAAACACTGCCACGAGCTGATGCCACGTGTCTGTTGAGGTTATAGGCCCCTCCAGGCCTTCCTTAATGCGTGTTGGCGTATGCTGTACTCCTCTTGCTTTAAAGAGTAAAAGGTGTTTTTACTGAGTACACTGCTCGTTGGATCGTGTTGGGTGGATTGTCGTGTGGGCACTTTGCAGCCTCTTAGGCTGCCATTGAAGTCGTCTGTCTACCCCAGAAAGGTGGGGTGGCCCCTAAAACCGGGCCACTTTCTGTATAGACTTCTGTTTTTCACATAACTACTATCATGCTGTAGGTCCCTTCTCAGCCTCCATGAGTATGTGCCCATTGCATGGTCTACCTGTTAGGTGAGCTTCGTACTTCCCTTTTAGGGTTATGTTTGTAATAGTGCTTAGCTCCCTAAGCTGGTCATGGTGGTAGGCCTTAATCAGGCCTCCTCCTAAGATCCAGCATCAGGCTGGTTTGTGCTCCCCTGGATCAGGGTTCTGTAGCGCATGGCCTCCTCAGTGCGTTAATTAAGCACTGGGTAGATCCTAGGATGAGTGGATTATACTCCCCTCAATACGAGGGTTCATAGCACTTAGCTGAGTTCTGCTCTCTGGGATGCCCATCTCTACGCGTGGGTTTGAGTTTGTTTCTGCCTCTTTGCAGTCACTCTTACTTACTGTCTTCTATGAAGAATGCGTTTTAGGAGGCTCTGTATTCAGACAGGGTTGGCCAAAACTAAGTTTGTCTCGGGACACACCAGGTCGGCCTCCCTGGTGGCATTGGGGGTGACTTCGTTCCCCTCTAGTGACTGGCCGAGGTTCCTTTCGGTTCCTTGGCCACATTCCCTTAAAGGGACCGCTTTTTCTTCAAGAAAAGCTGGTTCCAGATGCCTTAGCAGCTTCTGTAGGACCTCTGAGGAGGGCCTTCGTCGAGTACAGCTTGGGCTGTTGGCCGAAGGGAATGCTGTCACTGACAGCCTGGTGTGACCCGAGGGAGAGTTGCCAAGCAGTTTCTACTGCTCTGGAGCCTTTGTCTCAGCCATATTTCTTGGCAGGCATTCTCCTCAAGCATGGCGGTGTGGGTATATTGTTCCCCATAAGCGTTTGCAAACGCAGAGTAGAAGTTCCCTTTTGAAAGGGAACGTCGCAGGTTACGAATGTAACCAGGGTTCCCTGAGAACAGGGAACGAGACTCTGCGTTTCCTTGCCATACATCGGGCTGCCTGCTGAACAGTCCCTCAAGACGATGGATAATGCTGCTTCCCCAGGTGCCCCTTTTATACTTCCGGGTCGCGCCTGTATGACGTCATAGGCTGTCGCCGGCCAATAGTATTTGGAGTTATTGGATAGTTGGCTTTCGGACACCGAGTCACGTGACGTTCCCCATAAGCGTTTGCAAACGCAGAGTCTCGTTCCCTGTTCTCAGGGAACCCTGGTTACATTCGTAACCTGAGACGTTTTTTTCTTCTTTTTTTTTTACCAGAAAAAATTGCCTTGAAATTAGAATAAAGATAGACTTGTGACATTCACTTTGAGAACATTTTATTATTTGTGCATTAAATTAAATTTTGATAGAAAGTCTGTAATTAAACACTTGTTTAAAGTAAATAAAGTTGTTCAATTAACTTTAACGGTAATAGTTAACAAAACATTTCTGGTGTCACAGACACGCCAAGCTCCAACAACCAATCACAGCGCACTCCATCTCCTAAATACTGATCACACACACCTGCACCTCATCAGCTCACTCATCAGCACCAGTATAAAAGACACTCACACACTCACTCCCATTGTCTGGTTTCGTTCGCATTAAGGATCTTACCTCTTGCTTACCGAAAGGACTTCCTGAACTACTTACCTGTTTCCAGTGTCTCCTGATTACCTCCCGTGTTTCCCAGTCTGTGTGTGAGTGTCGTCTGCCTTCCTCGTCTCCTCCCTGCTACCACCATTCTGCTACGTTCATCCTGCATTCTACAAAGGACAGTATCATTTATCATACCTCTTTCACCAATACTGCTTCAACTACTCACCAGTCATCACCTATTGCTCAGCTTGTGTACAATAAACTATCTTACCTGTCATCTTCTGTCTCCGGCCCGTCTATATTGTAACATCTGGTTGTCTAAATTAAGTGATTAAGATTAGTTGGCTCAACAAGAGTAAATTGTTTGCAGTTAAATTCCACAAGACAGTTCAAATGAAAATGATTTGATCTCTTTGGTTCAAGATGAATTTTGCTCTTAGGTTCCATTTGCCTAAATTAAGTTAACAACATTCAAATGTGTGGAAATAGGTGTCATAATTATATTAAGTTAGTCCAACGATTTATTTTTTTGAGTGTACTGAATTTCATACTTCTATGTGCAACACAGCGAGAAGGGCGCTTAATTGAAATTTTCTAGGTGTCACTATCGAGTTATTTTGCCACACCTAATTCTGAAACCCACATCAGATGTAAATTTTCACCATTTCAAGAGTTTTCAAGCGTGTTTAGATAGGCGATTAATTTCTGAGAAGAAGAATAATTGACAGAGCAATTACAATAGGGTCCTCACACCATCAGTGCTCTGGCCCTAATTAATAATGAGGTTTTATGCAGACACATCCATATGACACACACTCTCATGCATTTGTTTCAATATATTAGTAGGACATTGCATAGATTTCCATTGATTTTATATCAGGTTAATGATATTTTCTATGGCCTAGTCCAACACCTAAACCTAAACCTAAACCTAAACCTAGCCAACACAGGAACATGTGCAAAATACTAGAATTAAGTAAAGACATCTTTTGGCCAATTTCTAAGTCTTTTTTTAACTAGTGAGAACCAGTAAAATGTCCTCACTAGTCAGTTGTCATAATATTTCAATAAATGAGGACATTTGGCCCTCATAAGTATAGCCAAACCTTTACGCACCAATGGTTCAGTCCAGACAACTGTACTGTCATTACTGTACACTCTCTCAGCTTATTTCCCTTGGAAATAGTGGCTACAGTAAAATGACAGACTGAGATCATTCTTCAGACCCGGCCTCACCACTGAGACCTGCTGCTCCGCTCAGAAACTTCAGTGTGCGATTTATGGCACTTCTTCATTTCATATTGAATTGAGTGTTTTGGGAGGGTCATTCAATAATGAAGCTGGCAGCACTGCATCTTAAGCAAACCCAAGGTGTTCCCATAGCAGGCGATCAAATTTCATATCACATACTAAAGGCCGTTCACACAAAGAATAATAACTTGAAAAAAAAATAACTATCATAACTATATTGGCATTCACAAGAATACACAAATAATGATCACAATGTTCTGTTCTGTTTATTGTAAGCACGCTCTGCAGTTTTTATGCCTCTTTAAGTGCTTGAGCTCTTTAAAACAGGATGGATTCTGATGGCTATTGGTGGAAAAGAGGGGCCTAGCAACCAGTCAGGACTCCTTAGCAACAACTCCAAATATTTTAGCAACACTTTTTCGAGGTTAAGATCCCTTCAGGCATAAAGTCGGCATGAAACAGCTATTGGTTGATCTCATCTGAGTGAAAGTTTGTCCTGAACACGTCATCAGAGAAGAGATGTCGCTGAAAGAGGGAGGGGAAGTTATTTTAATTAAATATTACAAGGGCACGTGAATTAAAAACAAAATAGTGATGCACACTGATAAATCATTTGTAATAAATACTGCAATATTTCATAACAAAAGTAAGAATTGTCAATTTAGATTTCATGGTGACTTTAACAGTGGTGGAAATACCTAGCAACCAGCCAGAAGGGATTCCTTAGCAACAATTTAGAGTATTTTAATAACAATTGATCAAGGTTAAGATTTCCATTCGGAATACTGTTGTGGCCGCTGTACTCTAAACCTCCACAGGGTGGCGCATCTCATTCAGACCGCATCTGTATGTATTAACTGCTGACTGACTGTCTGTGTATTTGTGTTTGCACGTGGGTTGAGCGGCAAATGCATAGACTTGATGAGATTCTTTGGGCCGTTCTTACGCCGAGGCTGTTGGGAATACAGATTAAAGTCATGCTTTGGGCTCTTGAAGCAGAAAGCCAGGTGTACTTAAGCTGTTTAAATCAAACAGGATCATACTTTGATTCTAAAGAAATGCACCTTTTGGGGATCTTCCAGGTTCCTTTAAAGCTGCAAGGCTTGGAGGCAGAATTTTTTAAGAATTTTTATTTGATCCAGAGGCTATTCATGATTTAAAGTTCAGGCATAGCTTAATCAAACTTCAAAAACAGAGATGATTTATGTTTTGTTTCTGGTGACGTTTACATGTTATTTTTGATAAGGCAGATCATTTGTACTAGTATAGTAATTTGTACTATTTGTAGAAGTTAAATATCTAATAATCTGCACTGAATTTACAATGAGTTCAATGCGTCCAAGTCGAGCAAAATCCTTCTAGTAAAGGTTTATTAATTTATAATTATATATTTTATAGCCTATATGATTTCCATGTTAATTAGTCAAGCTTATGCTTATTCCTTATATATAATCATTTATACAGTGGCTGTCATTTTCATGACGGATTTATTTACACATGTAGGCTATTAAATAATCAAGACATCATTAACAGGTTAAGTAAAATATAATGAATATATAGGCTAATATATTGCATATATTTAGAGAAAGAATTCATTTCTCTGCAAACTAACAAGCTGTGGACACTGAATGACTTGCCTGAGGTAAATCCTATGTGACATGTTTCTTTTCTGGTTTATCTCCAAGTCTGTCATGAAGCTACTGCCATGGCTGCATAAACCTGCCAAAAGAAAATGAGCAACATTAATCAGTAAATAGCTGGTGCTGTCATTTAGACACTTAAACAAGTATCAAAGTCACTGATTTAGACAGCACAATATCATGTACTGGAAAATAATTTAAGCATACTTCAAACAAATGCTGAAGAAATGTGATGTTAAGAGCTCTTGCAGCATTTGAAACACACAAATATAAACACTTGATCTCATGAATAACATTCACACATTTATAAGTGTGCCTTAAGACTTTGCAAAATGGCATTTCTGTATAGTGATATCATTTGAAAAGGTACATCACACTAAATAGGCTTCCTACAGATAAAAAACAAAACAACAAAAACATCAGATGTGGAGTGCAGTCGTTTGGATCTGTGCTTGAGCGGCCGTGTGACTGCAGACAGATTTAATGTAAGGGCTGTTGTGGTCTATAGTTCGGCTCAAGTTCTCTCAGCTGGACATAAAGCCCATTGCTCTCGGTGGCTTGTTCTTCTTTTCTTCGCCACTTAATAAAATCCCTTCTAAGTCTGACTGGGAAACATTCATTCCAGCCTTCATCCAATCAGCTCACAGGATGTTTCGGCCATATTATTTGCCCTTTGAAGTTGGAGACATGAGAACAACAATAGAAACAGACCTCAAGGGTCACCGAAGCTTGAATGAAGGCTATTTCACCTTTAAAATCACATTGAATGATAGCATCATAATCAAGGGTTGCATCCCTACTGAGCTGTGCATTGTAATTATGATTTATTAAAGGGTTCAAATCACTCCTGGCAAATAACATTCCATATGGTGCTGATGTAGATGCTGTGCATCTGGAAAACCTGAAGGGAAATAAACTATACATAATTTGGATATTGTTAAAGCTGAATATTTTTCTCTTATTATAGCCTATATATACATATATAGGCTATTTAGTTTCCCATTAATTACCTAGACTCTGCCGGCCCACCATAGTTTTATAGTTTTATAATGAACCAAAAATATTTTAAAACTTCTCATAATAACATAAAAGTTCTCTAAAGTTGTTTTGCGCCATTGAAGAAAGTGCATAGTCCAATCCATGACTGCATTACTTTTATATTTAATACTGTAAAGCTGCTTGCTTTAAAGCAGTCTATTGTATAAAGTGCTATATATACGGTAAATAAATGTGCCTTCACTGGAGTGCTGAACTGCAGAGCTGGTGCAAACATATCCACATTGCTATGATCAGATGCTTTCTTGCTGTTGCCACCGCTGTCATTTTTGTTGTGTGTTTATTTTGTTATTGAGAGGAAAGCATGCAGTACATATTTATATACTCTATCGAAACCACTCCCAGTAGCGTGGATGGTTGAGTTTGCTAATGCTGATGCTAGTAATGCACCCTTGTGCATCTCCGCATAACAGTTTAAGTTCTGAGATAACACTACCATAGCGGCCGGGTTTCAACTGAACACAAAGCCACGAATCTTGGATGTAAACAAACAAGACAAATAAATAAATAAATATTGATACAGTGTAACATATCGCAATATTCACTTGTATTGATATTTTCTTACACACCTAGTGTAAACGGGGTCTAAAACGTTTTGAGCTTGTCCACTTTTGACCACTAGTTGAAAACACATTCGACCGGATTGCTTTTGTAGTGGAAACGCTCATGTGGTTGAATGTGTTCGAGCTGCCACTAAAAACTGCCTACTCTCCGCCTACTGACCTAATGCGTAAACATTATAGAAAGTGCACCAGCCAGACAGGATTTAAACTTTGTCGGCTGAAGACCCAAGTTTGGTTTAAAGATGTACCAAGCACAATGTTCTCTCACCATTCCTGATTTCTAACAGGCATTCACCCCCGTGCCACGCCTCTAGACATGCCCCTGTTTATACGACACCGTTTTTAACTAAAAATGGAAAACTTTTGGCTGTTCATTTACATAACAACAGTGTTTTGGGGGTCTGAAAAAAACAAACATTTAAAAAAGAGATTCAACGTGCAAGTTTTTGAAAACGATACCTTTATCGTCTCTGTGTAAACAAAGATGCGAAATTTGTGAAAGCAGTGATGTCATGCGCATGAGTACTATGTGTTCAATCCATAGGTGCATAGTGTTTCTTTACAAAGTGAGATCGCCAACAACTACTATGTCAACAGCGTAGGAGACTGACAGGGAAGAGGAGAAATTGTTGAATTAAGTCATTATTTTTGTTTTGTTTTTGCGTACAAAAAGTATTCTCGTTGATTCATAACATTAAGGTTGAACCACTGTAGTCACATGACTATTTTAACAATGCCTTTATTATCTTTCATGGGCCTTGAAAGGTGCAATGACGTTGCTGCCTATTTGTGGTTCAGAAACCTCTCGTATTAAATCAAAAATATCTTAATTTGTGTTCCGAAGATGAATTAAGGTCTTACAAGTTGGAAACGACGTACTTAATGACAGAAATTTCATTTTTGGGTAAACTAATCCTTTAAAGTGAAGGGTGTCATTTCCGTGGCCCTAGTGCAAATGGAACTGCAAAAGTGTTGTTTTCCAAAAATTCAAACAGTTCCAAACTCTTGCTGTGGTAGTTTTGATAGCAGCATATAGTCCAAAGACACAATCTTTAATATAATGGACAAATATAGTATATTAAAGAGAAGTATATTAAAATCATTTGTGATCATTAGTGAATATTTCTTAATCTTATATTACAAGCAAAATCATTGCAAATACTCTTACGGACATTTATAACTCAGAGCAACGTGCTTCTTACAGTTGCTGTATTGCTGCCATACACCAAGCATCCAACACGCATTAAACATGTGTCATGCACAGCAACCGTGTCTCATCTGTTGGACATTCAGATTTCCAAATGTTCCAGCCTCCAGCACTCGGTCAGGCCAGGAGCCAATTTAACATTGATAATTGGAAACTTGAGCCTGGAATGAACAGCGGTCGGTGACAAGTTTACTACGGTGATAAAAATAGACTATCCGACACTCACAATGAGCCAACAGAATGGCTATGTTTGACCAACGCTGCTGATGATCCACACCATCTGCTCATCCTCGGGTTTGATCATAAGATGAGCTGGAGAACCACACAAAATCTGGTTAATAGCTCAGTCATTTATTCTAGACAACAATGAGATTGCATGGAGAGCAAATAGAGACTTTTCTAATAGGCATTGTTCACCCAAAAATAAATATTATATCATTATTTAGTCACCCTCATGTGGTTTCAAACTTGTATGATTTTCTTCAGACACAAAAGCAGATGTTCAGTAGATTGTTACAAGAATTTCAAGCTCAAAAGAGACAAAACAAACCATCATAACACAATATTTGAATACTGGCAAATGCAATTTCTCATTTGTTTCTTTAAAATATGATTTTTCGAAGTTGGAAATAAAACAAAGATGAGTGTTTTAAAAGAAAATACTTTCTACTTTCTACTTCAAAATTTCATAGTGAATTCAATGTGTTACTTGCTTACTTGCTTTCTTATAATAACTACTTTTGTTTAATTTTATGAAACAAATAAATTTTCTTTTGCCTGTTATTTTGCTTTTAACATTGTTGCTTTGTTGCATTTTGTAACACTTTACAATAAGGCTCATTTGTTAACATTAGTTAATGTATTAACTAACATGAACTAACCATGAGCAATACATTTGTTACTGTATTTACTAATCTTCATTAACGTTAGTTAATGAAAATATAGACGTTCATTGTTTGTTCATGTTAGTTCAAAGTGCATTAACTAATGTTAATGAGATTTTAATAATGTTAAAATTAACAAAGATTGATAAGTGCTGTATAAGTGCAGTTCATTATTAGTTCATGTTAACTAATGTAGTTAACTAATGTAGTCAACTAATGTTAACTAATGAACCTTATTGTAAAGTGTTACCATATTTTGAATAGTTTTATAATATATTTTGTTTTCTTGTTAATTTTATTCATTTCATTACAGGATTTTGTCATTTTATTTATTTATTTATTTTTATTCCAGTTTTAGTTTTTATTTATTTCCAGATAATAATTTTAGTGCTTCAACTTAAAGTTATTTCAGTTTGCCCAGGCATTTTTTTCCCCATTTATATATATATATATATATATATATATATATATATATATATATATATATATATATATATATATATATATATATATATATATATATATATGAGCTTAATTTTGCTCTCAGATGTTTTTAACAGAACCCTGATTTCTCCTAAAGAATTCAGAAGACGAAGACACTCAATTACAGCACATCTGAGCTGTCTATGATTTTTTTAAAGGAGCAGAATGAATGTTTCTCTCCTATGAGGAGCAAAATTCAGACATGAGGTTGATCAGTCAGTTAAAATCATTCTGCATTAACCATCCACAAGTTCTTCAGTAAATGTGTCAGCACTTCATTTCGAATGGCTCCAACATGCACAGATAACTGAACTAACTTTCTTTCTGCTGTGGAACACAGAAACTGAATTTCTGAAGAATACACTGGCCATTCTTCTTAGAAGCTATATTTAAAGTGAATGAGGACTGGAGCTGCAAGCACTAAAAGACAAAAAAGCACCATAAAAGCATCATAAAAGTAGTCTATATGTGTCATGCACTATATTCAAAGTCTTCTGAAGTCAGTGTGTGAGGAACTGCTCCAGCTTCTGTCTTTGGTGAGTTAGTGAACTCTTCACACAAAGCGAATATACGGCTTCAAAAGACTTATATTGAAGAATATATAATATCCTATATCTTCTATACTGTATTATTCTAAGGCAGCATCGCATGTGTCCTTCACAGAAAGAGCAATTCTATCAGGACCACTATCAAGTCAAAGATGATTGACTACAGTTTGGTTCTGTTCTAGGCAAGAACTCCCTGCCCATAAGAGCAGGGGGAGCAGTGATAACCTCCCTAAGGTAAACAAAACAGAACCAACATAAAGGTAAGTAGATATCATTAATTTTCTCAGTGACAATAATTTAATGTAACAACATAATTCAAGAAAAATTAGTCTGATTTGAGAGGAATATCAGAAGGCCAAATCTTGGCTGGATTAGAAGAGGAGCTGGGGATGGAGGAGGGTAATTAGCAATAAAGCTGATGATAATACTGAATGGACCTTATATAGGGATGCTGTGATAGGCGTCATAGGTAGACGTGGATCAGCTGAGAGTCAGCTGACGCGAGCTTGACTGATGTGACCTGCCAGAAGTAACGCTATGCTTGATTTCTAAAATACGCTGAAAAAAAAAGTTCAGTGAAAAAGTCAATGCAAGATAGTGGATAGTGGAGTTTTGGGGTCAGTAAGATGTTAAGAAGTCTCTTCTGGTTACCAAGGCTGCATTTATTTGATCACAAATACAGTAAAAACTGTAATATTATGAAGCATTACTACCATTTAAAATAACTGTTTTCGATTGTAATATATTTTAAAATGTAATTTACTCCTGTGATCAAAGATGAATTTTCAGCATCATTACTCCAGTCTTCAGTGTCACATGATCCTTCGGAAATCATTCTTAATGTGCTGATTTGCTGCTCAAGAAACATTTCTTATTATTATCAATGCTGTGCTGCTTCATATTTTTGTGGAAACACTGATACTGTTTTTCAGGATTCTTTGATGAAGATTCTTTCAAAAGAACAGCATTTTTTTTTTTTTAAATATATAACTTGAGCTTAATAATGACACACTGCAAAAAATGCTGTTCTAACTTAGAATTTTTTTCTAGTTTCCAGTCCAAATATCTAAAAATTATTGGATCAAGAAGCATTTTCTTGACAAGTAAAAATTATTTTCTTGTTTTTAGGAAAAATAAGTCAAAATTAAGTGAGTTTTTCCTTAAAACAAGCAAAATAATCTGCCAGTGGGGTAAGCAAAATAATCTTAAATAGTTTAAGATTATGTTGCTTACCCCACTGGCAGATTATTTTGCTTGTGTTAAGGAAAACTTATTTTTTCTGAAAACAAGAAAATAATTTTTACTTGTCAAGAAAATCCTTCTTGATTTAAGAATTTTAAGATATTTTGACTAGAAACAAGACAAAAACTCTAAGTAAGAACGACATTTTTTGCAGTGCACTTGTTTTCTGTAGAGTTGCTTTACTGCTGAAATTGAAGTTGTTTAATAATTGATAAATTTTACAACATAAACACTGTTATTTTTCCTGTTTATTGCTGTGTTACAAAACGACAAATGTTTATTTTCACGAGCCATCAAGTATTTGCAAGACTGGGAACCTCTCAAGTGAAAACAAGGAATTTAAAGCTTACAGGCTTCCGTACGTTGTCCTCCAGCAGCGTCTTCTAGGATTTCTTCGACGTTTCGATGCATCCTCGATATCAAGAACACATCCGTGCACTTTCATGCATCCTCTGTACTTGCGTTCTGGAGTACTGTGCTGCATCCAAAATTGCATACTTTCTTGAGTAGTTACTTATTTTGAATAAGTAGTTACTTTACGACCACTAAGATGTATGATCTATATAGTATATAGTATAGCATTACATCCGCCATGTTGTCATTAATACATGACCTACCAGCGTCAGTTGCGTCACTTCACTGCCATTCACAAATCCTCTCCTGTGGCCTCATGGGGTAGTATAGTGTCCATCATATGCACATCAGAATCTCGCCAGAAGCAATAGTCATCTGGGAGGCTTTTTTGCTTACTCTTTTATGAGTACTGTGAATTCGGACATACTACTTGTCACATACTGTTTTCCACCTACTATTTAGGAAGTATGTGATTTCGGATGCAGCCTTGGAATTGAACTTGGTTGATGATGACGTACGAGAACACAAGGATGCAAGAACACATATTGGAAAACAGAACAGATGTCTATTGTTTTTGTTTTCCATTGATCGTTCTCCACGCACATCCATGTAATTAGCAGTCTGAGAGGAGAATGCAAACCCTCACGAGAGTCCGGTGAGCACACTCTCTTTAATCAGACAGACGTGCTTCATCTCAACTCAAATCCAACACAAACAATTCTATCTGTTCTGTCCAAATGTGCACCATATAACTATGTCTTTTCCTGCCATTATTGTCTGCCATTCTGACATTTTGTCGCTGTAATGAGAGAAATCAACATGTGCACACATCATGCAAATGGCCAGGTAATTTTATGTTTGTCTTTTAGGCTTTTCAGATGCCATATCTGCGTTTTACAACTGTTGACAAAAAACCGTGGTCTTCAAATCGTGATCAAGGTTCAGTAGAGCGAGCTAGACAGCGGAGCAGAGGGATTTGTAGAATGACAGACATGTCTGTCCAATTTATTGAGCAGAATTTGACACTGTGCAAAATCAATTGTGTGTCTCCGGCATGTCATTTTGTGCTCCCTTCTGAGACGTTTTCAAGAAAGAATTGCTGCCCACTTTCACTAGGGTGGCAATTATTATCTAATATACATATAAAGAAGGAAATCTGCTGTTGACTTGCCTTTTCAGATTGACAAACACAGTTTCGCTGCCTATCCTTCGACATCATTTTTTCTGTCTTTAATATGCAGAGTCAACTATAATTAAGTCAAAGACTGTGGGGGAGGAAAATGTTTTTGGACAAAACATTTGCATACGCCCCTTAGTGCATGATGAGTCATCAATGTTTTTGGTCTGTTTTTCTAGGAAAAGAACATTTTTAATTTTAAATGCATATATCTGCGAAAAGTCAATTTTATACACATTTAGCAGTTCTTCCTCAATATTTATCTAAACATTGTTTAATCAAGGTACATTTACTTGAGAGGCAAAATGACAAGATATTAAGTCTTGTTTTATGAAAAAATTCAGCAAAATTAAGCAAGTTTCTAATATGTGCCAATGGGGTCAGAGAAATTTTCTTGATTTCCCTTTATATTAAGTTTATTTTTTTATTTAGGTCATTTTTACTTCTCCAGTAAATGTATCGTGATTTAAGAATGTTTTGTACCGGAAAACAAGACAAAAATACTAAATAAGAAAATCTTTTTTCCCCCCTGCAGCATAAAAGCCACAAAACTTGATTTGGATACTCATGTATTATGCTGCAATTACCAACTAAATGATGAGTAACTTTGTTTTATTTATTCACCAATGCCAATTTGTACTCTCATTTGGAGTTTGACAACTGTAAATTGTGGACCCTGATGGCCACAACTACTCGTCTTTGCATAAGAAGAGAAGTAAGAGATGTGAAATTGTTTTGTTGCCCATGGCAATGCCGTATAGCAGAGAGAAATGGAGAAAGTATATGAGAGAGAGAGAGAGTAGATGGCAGGATAATGATTCTGCTGAGAATATCTGCTATTTACAGAAATACACAGAATGAAGATGAACATGTAAGCAGCATTTTAGGGTTCCATTTTCCAAACCATTAGCCTTGAACACTGCATCAAGATATCTAGTGTCCGTCTCAGTTGGACTGCTCACAGACCATCTGATGAATATTACACAAAAATGAGAGTCTTTCTTCAAACATCAAGCTCTAATGTGATTGGCCTTTCCAGGAATCAGGCTGCACAGCTTTAAATCAGCCCATCGGGAATGTCTGAAAAGTTCCTGGCTGCTACAATAAACATTTCTGATCTGCCAAATAGATATTTTTAAGATTTATTTGAGATTATTTTAAATTAAAACTCAAAAAAGCAGAACTTAAAATGGATGATAAATGCTAAATGTTAAATATTAAAATTCTATAGTATTGTGTATAATTAAAGCTGCTGTCTTTATTTGGTTTATTTGGTTAAAAATTATTTTTTGCGTAAGTACATAACCAGCCAGTGTTCAAAACTATCTCCTTACCTTAGCTTGATTCACAACAGTAAGGTTGTAATAATGTTTTCTAATTCGGGTGGTACTGGTTTCCACCTGAAATTCAAGCATAAAGAAGGAGTCCCAGGTAGTAGTCTATATCATGTGAGGATGCTGCATGTGGCGGATCATTTATAGCCTTTTCTCACAGCAGCTGGAATAATTACATTTATAATTTTGATGGCAGATTGTATGTTGTGATGAATTAATGTTAGAGATTAGACTGTACAGAAATTGAAATCTACAGGTAACGCTAATACACACTAAATATACAGTATAATATATATATCACACAATGCTGATGTTGTTAACAAAGTATAACAATAATAATAATTTCCACGGTTTGATGTGATATTAGCTAAGTGATCATTAGATTTGTTCAGATGACATTCTCTGGTGAAAATTCTTATTTATATTTCCAAGACTACAAATCTATGATTCCAAAGTACATGTACAGTATCCACCAGTGTGGTGACTGACAGCCACACATTCTCCTCAAAACATTAGATTCATCCAATCTGAGGAGCCGTGCCGATGCACAACCCATGTAAAAATGATAATTCCGCAAATTACTACAATCGCAGTTTTCAAACAGAGATGGTGACAAAGAGGCAAAACTTAGGGTGTAGCTTTAATTTAAAAATAAAACAGAAAAAAAAAAAATATAGTAAAAATGATCATGCACAATATACCTAATATCAACTGATACTGATAAAAAGTTAAAAAAAACTTACTGTAATTAAAAATAGATTACAGACACATGATATCTTTGTAGTATTAATGTTTTTCTATTGTTGTCAATAATGTAAAATTTCTTAGAAGTCGTAAAGAAAAAGTAGCAATAATAGCCCATTTCATTCTAAGAGTCAAGGGAGGGTGCAAACCAAAAACGAAAACGCAAGGTGAAAAGGTGCTCCTTTAAGGTCATTTACAGACAACATTAAATTAAATATTTATTAACCTGTGGTTGGCCAAAATGTGGTTGGCTAGACGGCCTTTTCCTGTCTAAGTGGTTGGTTTTGGCAAGAATAATCTATGTGCGCAAGATTTTATGCCTATACAAGAAAGTCTGCATGAGACTTTGATATCAGCCACAGCTCTCTCTATCTCTCTTTTGTCAAGTTGTCGACACTAAACTCACCATGCAGAGGGCATTTACACGCTGACAGCGGAGAAGAGCCACTGGCGTGCAAACATTCCCCTCAGAGAGAGCAATCATTCGGGTGGCGGGGTGCTGGACTGCCCCTTGTACTCTGTCCATGACCTCTCCACTTCCTCGTCTCCGACTGCAGTCGGAGTGACCGTTGGAGTGTAGAGAGGATTTTTTCTGGCCATCAGCTTCCGCTGCCAAACTCTGTGGGCACCAAACTGCAGCCTTCCGTCTGCCTGGGTTGATTAGCGCCTTGGCATGCGCTCACCCGCCGCTTTCTCACACGGGAAGCTTGGCTGCATCGGTCTCTGTGGGTTTCTTTCCAAGTAAACACCTTCCGCACTGAATTTAAGAATGCAAGCGCAATCGCACACACAAAACACACATCACGCCATGGCCCGTGTTGTAACAGAGTCGTTTTCAAGAAGGGAAATCAGGTCTCTCTCAACTATAAGTCATAGTTGTACCAAGTACACGGAAACTATATGAATTTAAAGTCACCATGAAATCAACATGGACAATTGTTTGTTTTCTTATGGAATATTGCAGTATTTATTATAAATTATTTATCTGTGCACACCATTATTTTTTTTTTTATTTATGTGTCCTCATAATCTTTAATCAAAATAACTTCCCCTTCCTGTTGCAATGACATCTCTTCTGTAATTAAGTGTTCAATTGCGTGTGTTACAAACATACTGGAGTATTAAGCACACGAACAAGGAGATAGAGTCTTTACTAGAAAATCTGATTGGAGAATACAGGAACATACACCAGGATAAACACGAAACAGTCAAACGTCCAAACGAGACCCAACAACACAATCCACAGAAACAGGAACTTAAATACACAGATGACTGAACTCAAACGACGAACAGCTGAGATGAATGTGATTAATGTCCATGGTGACAGATTGTGGCGGGAAACTAGAACAAAGGAACACGTGACAGATGAAAACAACAAACAGAAAGTCCATGTGAATGTAACAGCGTGAGGATGGGACATTTTTCCTTGTTCCAGAAGCAGTTTCCTTTGTATATACGTCACAATATAGAGAAGAAAAGACTATCGTAACATACATTTCATGCTGACTTTAAATTGTGTATACAATTTGTAATTTACTACATGGTGCATAATAAAACAAACTGGACATAATATTAGCCACTTATCCACCGTCAGGCCAAACAGTTCTAAGAATGCTAAGGAATGGTTCCAGTTATATTTCCACTTGAGCTTGGTTCTGTAATAATATTGTAAATAAAGGTAAATAATGTCTGATCGTTTTGCTTCATAAGACCTTGATGTATCGTCAGGAGCCATGGGTATTAATTTTGTTTTGCCTGTATATGTTTTTTTTTGACGCACAAAGTGACGGTAGCTATTGACTTCCATTATATGAATCACCAAGGACCACAGTTTCAGCTAAAAATATTCTTTACTGTTCTACTGGAGAGAAAAAAAAAAAAAAAAAGTACTTCTTGGATGTACTTGGATGGACTGAGGGTGAGTAAATTAAATGCAAATTTGTATTATTAGGTGAAGCATCCCTTTGACGAATTAAACCTTATTCTACAGTGTTACAACAAAACATATAATAAAAGATAACACAATTTTGTGACTGGCTTACAATGTGTTTTTAAATAAATCTTTTGGGTGAATGATACAATGACTCACTCATTATATCCAAAGTTAATAGTGCTGACTATAATATAATGTCTGACATCAAAATGAATCATCAGTAAATTAATATTTTTGCTGAACAGAATCAAAAGATTTGAGATAATGAGATGAATCTACTGTACATCAGATTCCTGCTAGCAAAGACTCCTGGGATGATAGCTGTTTTGTGTACTGTACCTTACACACAAATGTTCAGGCAGACTGAAGCTGTGATGTCTGTCACAGCTCTGTCGCAATGTTGAGCTCATATTGATCTATGCTGAGATTCATTAAATATCATTGATATGATGCTCTGAGCATGTGGGCCACGCTTTGCTGTTTTCTATCCTTAATAGAAAGAATGTGTCAAGCTCTCAGCATGTAATGACCAGAGGTGCATCTCACAAATAACAACCTGCCTTTTGAGGGTCAGCCAGCCCAACATCATTTCCCTCTCTATATTCTTATCCCTGCTAAACTCGCCACACGCTATTAGATCTATTTGGAGTGAAATAAGAACGATTTCTAAAAGAGGCACTTTCAATGCACCTCATCTAATGTTGTAAAAATAGAGAGCAGGGAAAGTGTTCTTGTCAGGATTCAGTCCAAGGCAATAATAAACACAATTTGCCATCACAATATAGAAAAGTGGTTTCAATGTACTGTGTGCAAGTTTATTTTCACTTATACCTCATATCTGATATCAAAGACATTGAGAATTCATTCTAAAGGCAAAAACTAATAATAAATAAATAACATGTTCTCAAAAGATGGTTATATGCTAGAAAAATAAGAGTAATCTTGAAGATATGATGAATTCCATATGGTGGAAAAAAAAAAAAATGTCAAAAACATGCCCAGGTCATATTTCAATATGATATATTATTAAATGTATTCAATTATATTATTTTTTTAGGCTTAAATAATATTTTTGCATAATAAACTTTCTTCTATTTAATAATAATTTAATAATAAATTTATGAATAAATAAATGAATGAATGTTAAATTATCCAAAACTATGAAACTGCATTAAAATGCATTAAAATGTACTAAAATGAGAATTAAAGAGGAAAACAATACTTAAATTTCTTAAGTATATTTATGTAAATATAATTTTTTTTAAATAATTAAAAAAATAAATGGCTATGAAAACAAGGTAATGCAATTAAAAATAGGCCACATAGTAGCCTACACATGAAATTTGGAGTTATGCATGCTTTCTGTTGTAGGCTATTAATGTTTTTGCATTAATTTCAATGTTAATTTTTCTCTATGTAAGGTTCAAATTATATAAAATATAAAAACATGTAAATATAACTTTACCATTCAAATGGTGAAAAATTTTTATGTAAAACTAAAATGCAAAAATCTTTCAAATGCTCCAGAATATGGCCCCTTTAAGGTTATTTACATCAGTCAGTATTATTGAATGACTTAAACTAGAACGTTAAAGTTGATAAACAGCAGAAGCCGTGGCAATTCACACCAGAGAAGAGCTTCCGCTCATGTGAAATTATAGATGGCATGTCTGCATACGCTAAACGCTATTTAGAGCGTGCTGAATATCATATTCATCAAACACTACAGACAACTGGCCATTTTTGTCAAGCCGACAATGACATGAACTTATCAACAAGATCAGTCAATGAAATGCACAGCTTCACCACAGATAAGTTTGGTGCTGAACATTCACATTAAGGGCAGAGTAGAATCAATAGAGCATTAATGCATCACACACAGTCCCAGCATGGAGGAGATCCCGTCCATTCCGATGCATCCGCACCTTCACAAGAGACAATGTTAAAAAATAGCTGTTCACCCAGTGGAGTGCTGCTGGTTTAAGATAAAGCGGCTGAGTAATGCATTGCCAAAAGATTGACTTGTCAGCGCATTCGCAGAAAGGTGTCCCAGGATGAGGATGGAGTGGAACTCTCAATAAATTATTCCACCCGCCGCAGCCACCGGACCACAGCTTATCAAACTAATGCCAGCAGCTGTACGGGTAGTCCGTCTTATGCTGTCAGCATGCATTGTCGCACCAAACGCTTCTGAAAAAACTCTTGTGTCTAAAGCACCTTAATGCTCCAGGCATTTATCTGAAGAAGGGTCGTGTGACACAGCTGAAGTGATGATGGCAAATTCAGTGCCTGAGTTTAAATGGTCTAATCAGTAGGGGAAAATAATTAGAAAATTGAGTGATTTATAAACATAGAGTAAATAGACACAATTAGTGAAAAATAATTAATGACACATTTATATTTTGTGGTTGATGGTTACTAGGATGTCTTTGTTGGTTGCTAAGATGCTGATAGGCAGTTGCTAGGGTGGCTGCAAGGACATTAAGGTTTCTTAATTATTTTTGTACACGTTTCATTGAACACCGTAAGTCTTATCGCTTAATAAATAAACAGCACAACTCTCCTCAACAAGCTTGAATAAATGACTATCATTCTTGCCTTAGCCAACTCCACTGATAATGCTACGCTGCTCAACCGCAAATGCCGCTAATACCATGTCTTTGTTTTTTTTTTATTAAAGGTGAGACAGTTCATGGTCACCATATGGTCAATTCAGTGTAAGTGCATTAAGAATTACTCTACGGATTAAATTTAATCAGGTCTCAGATGAGCCGGGGGGCGGCGGGGAGGCAGTGTCATTTCCCCCACATTAATAATTCACTAAATTTATAGTAGCGCAGAGAGCACAGTGCTAATCTACGGTTTGAAGTGGGAGAAGATTCATTTAACCCTTCCGTCATATACAGTGGGTACGGAAAGTATTCAGACCCCCTTAAATTTTTCACTCTTTGTTATATTGCAGCCATTTGCTAAAATCATTTAAGTTTATTCTTTTTCCTGATGAATGTACGCACAGCACCCCATATTGACAGAAAAACACAGAATTGTTGACATTTTTGCAGATTTATTAAAAAAGAAAAACTGAAATATCACATGGTCCTAAGTATTCAGACCCTTTGCTGTGACACTCATATATTTAACTCAGGTGCTGTCCATTTCTTCTGATCATCCTTGAGATGGTTCTATACCTTCATTTGAGTCCAGCTGTGTTTGATTATACTGACTGGACTTGATTAGGAAAGCCACACACCTGTCTATATAAGACCTTACAGCTCACAGTGCATGTCAGAGCAAATGAGAATCATGAGGTCAAAGGAACTGCCTGAAGAGCTCAGAGACTGAATTGTGGCAAGGCACAGATCTGGCCAAGGTTACAAAAACATTTCTGCTGCACTTAAGGTTCCTAAGAGCACAGTGGCCTCCATAATCCTTAAATGGAAGACGTTTGGGACGACCAGAACCCTTCCTAGAGCTGGCTGTCCGGCCAAACTGAGCTATCGGGGGAGAAGAGCCTTGGTGAGAGAGGTAAAGAAGAACCCAAAGATCACTGTGGCTGAGCTCCAGAGATGCAGTCGGGAGATGGGAGAAAGTTGTAGAAAGTCAACCATCACTGCAGCCCTCCACCAGTCGGGGCTTTATGGCAGAGTGGCCCGACGGAAGCCTCTCCTCAGTGCAAGACACATGAAAGCCCGCATGGAGTTTGCTAAAAAACACCTGAAGGACTCCAAGATGGTGAGAAATAAGATTCTCTGGTCTGATGAGACCAAGATAGAACTTTTTGGCCTTAATTCTAAGCGGTATGTGTGGAGAAAACCAGGCACTGCTCATCACCTGTCCAATACAGTCCCAACAGTGAAGCATGGTGGTGGCAGCATCATGATGTGGGGGTGTTTTTCAGCTGCAGGGACAGGACGACTGGTTGCAATCGAGGGAAAGATGAATGCGGCCAAGTACAGGGATATCCTGGATGAAAACCTTCTCCAGAGTGCTCAGGACCTCAAACTGGGCCGAAGGTTTACCTTCCAACAAGACAATGACCCTAAGCACACAGCTAAAATAACGAAGGAGTGGCTTCACAACAACTCCGTGACTGTTCTTGAATGGCCCAGCCAGAGCCCTGACTTAAACCCAATTGAGCATCTCTGGAGAGACCTAAAAATGGCTGTCCACCAACGTTTACCATCCAACCTGACAGAACTGGAGAGGATCTGCAAGGAGGAATGGCAGAGGATCCCCAAATCCAGGTGTGAAAAACTTGTTGCATCTTTCCCAAAAAGACTCATGGCTGTATTAGATCAAAAGGGTGCTTCTACTAAATACTGAGCAAAGGGTCTGAATACTTAGGACCGTGTGATATTTCAGTTTTTCTTTGTTAATAAATCTGCAAAAATGTCAACAATGCTGTGTTTTTCTGCCAATATGGGGTGCTGTGTGTACATTAATGAGGGAAAAAAATGAACTTAAATGATTTTAGCAAATGGCTGCAATATAACAAAGAGTGAAAAATTTAAGGGGGTCTGAATACTTTCCGTACCCACTGTACATTAGTGATATTACAGTCCGCTAATGCATATTGATAAAATGCAGCAGGGGATGTTGTTACCGCATGTTATTAAAGAACCTCGTCAAATGAAAACTGATAGGATAAAAGAACACCGAATCCATTTCTATTACAAGATCAGGCTGATAACAAACAGAGGGCGGCGAAGCCTTGAAACCGACCGTTTGTTCTGACAATTACAACTCCATTGATCTCCGTTCAGCTCAGCTTTAAATGATTACTCCCACACCGGCCCGCCTGAGTAAACGACTCTCGGGTGTACTGCATGTGTCGCTTAAGTGCTCCATTAGGAGCAGGTTTACAGCAAGAGAGCCCTGTTCGCCAAGTCTTCTTAAATGACCAGCTTCTCTGCATTGATCCCCCATAATGCTCCAGAATCTTTTGGAAGATGGAAGAATAAAAGTAAGGATTAAAGTCGGCCACAGGAATTGTGTCACATCCCAATTCTACACTAAGCTGACAATCAACAGGCCCCATTTTAGATAAAAACCCTCCCAAGGCTAGACCCTGTCATCTAGAGACATCTGTCTCCATCTGGGTCAGCCATAGGGTTAGAGACTAAGAACTGGTTCTTTATTCAGAACTGGTTTTATTGTTTTTTTATTTTACAATTTTCAATTCAATTCACATTTATTTGTATAGCGCTTTTCACAATACATATAGTTTCAAAGCAGCTTTACAGAAAATGCATGTCAACATTACAATTTAGAGTAATCTGTTATAATCAGAGATGACTGTCCAAATTATGTAATTTCAGAAATGTACATATACAAATCACGTAGTTAGCTAACAATGTATTAATTTAAGCAATGTATTAATTTAAAGCAGAAACAATGAGCTCATTGAAGTAATGAATACATGTTAACAATGATTAGGATATATAGCAACATTTGGAATGGTGCATGTTGAGAGTTTGCGTCATTTAAAGTCCTAGCAGAGGTTGGGGGTGATCTCTCTTCATAGATGTCGAGGCATCTGAAGTTCTCATAGGAGGCTGGATCCAAACTGGAGCTGATGTACTCTCTAGTTACCTCAGGTTGGTCATCCCGAGATAAAACAGAAAAGCAAATGGAAAATAATTAGCGTAGCTGCTGTTCATAACATTAAAGGGGTGATGAACTGAGAAATCAAATTTTCCTTGAGCTTTTGACATATAAGAGGTCATCATACTATAAGAATATCCTGTAAGTTTCAGAACTGAAAACTTCCTTGTTAGTCCAATAAAAGCTTTTATTGACACCAGACCCAGCAAACGACAGGTTTTTCAAAGTGGGGATCTATGACGTCAAAGGGCAGTAAGCACCGCCTCCGCATCACTGCCTGTTTAGTCCCGCCCACCGATTCGCGCATGACATGCAATAGAATAGGTAGCCTAAGTAACATAGGCCTACGTGGTGCTAAACCGGATCGAGCTACCAAGCAATAAACATGCCGTTGAGGATTACAAAATATTGTGCAGTGCCTGGACTTGACAGTAATGCAACATGTAAGTAACTGGGTTAATTCTAATGCCTGATCCAAAATGTAATGATTCATGTACAGTCAGATGTTCTTTGTCTGTGTGTCAGTAAATCAAACCCGTGACTAAACGCCAACTTGCGTTGTTTCTCTTAGTAGGATGAAAATAATCTGTTATTTAACGGTGATTAAATTATATAAAAAAAGCGATCAAAGAAAGCTCTTTTTCAGGGGCGGTTTCTTCATTAGGGCAATAGGGTGATGCACCACCAAAGTGAGAAAAGGACAGATTTTTTCAATCACATACACCACAGTGTTACGCTAGCTGTCACTGTTAGGCTGTTTGTTCTGCCTCTGGATATAGGCTATAGTTCAATCAGCGTCATTGTCTTCGGAGTACCGCCTCTTTTTGGGCGATTTTGCTCTGGTTGAGAATTGCCCCGAGTGCTCTCATATAGACTTCCATTCAAAATACTTTTTTTTTCGAACTGCAGGCACTGCAATGCAATCTCTATGGGTTCCGGGAGGGCTAGCACTAACATGCTTTCGTCATCATACGTAACCTTAACTTGTGCAGCGATTGGTGGGAACGTCTCTATTTATAATCTTTAAGCTAAAGTGACATCCAGTAATTTCCTCACTGCATAACTTACATTTCAAAGACATTTTCTCCATCTGTACATGTTAGAAAGTTGAAGAAATATTTTCATTTCGCTGTCCAGGAGACAGGAGTGGAAGCACAAACTTACGTGAACGAGCGCCGCCGTGTGCATGCGCACCACACACTAAAAATACATGTAGCTAAAATATTTGTTGTTGAGTATTTGTTTTTGTTTGCGAACATAAATGTGCCATATATAGAATTTCAAACCTATAACTAAGTGTATTTTTATGATAGCAGTAACTGTAAGGTGACTATTGTAGAGTAATCAAAATAGACTAATAATTAGTCTGTGCTTTTGTTTTTATTTATTTTCATTTTTAGTTTAGTGAATTTAACTAAAAAAAAAAAAAAAACATTTAGTTTTTAGATTGTAGTGTTACAATGTTAGAATGTAGGCCTAATGTAATTTTACCCCCTTTTTTTGCACATAATATAGCCTACACGGTTAATTTCATGTTTCAGATTGTCGATGGGATGTCTGCTGTAACAATGGTGTCATCAAAGTTCGGAGAGGTCCCCAAAGGTTCACTGCTTTCTTACCAGTGTCCTGCTGTGCTGCCAAAGGATGTGGTTAATCATCCAAATGCTCCACAATTCCCCCCATTACCTGTCCCACAATTTTGTCCCTGGCAGCTGGGCTGAACTCCTGCATATGCAGAGTCTGGAGGGGACACCTGAAATGTCAGGGATCATTGAGGAGGGAACACGGGATCAGTCCAAAAGCCCCCTCTGGGTAAAGCATGTGCCGTCTATGGCTTACAGCAAGTAAGTTTTATGAAGCAGCTCGTGTAAGATCTGAAACCACTGTGAAGACACTTGCTGGACGGATCATTAAAGGTGCCAGTCTTGGTGCAATGTCCAGATGGCAAAGTGGTGGACCCAAATGAAAGACCTCCTTATGGCCTGGTAGAGGTTAAATGCCCTGATGTGGAAGACACTGGAGAGGCATCACACATTGAGTTTGTTGGGGGCCAACCAAAGCTAAAGAAAAAACACACTTACCACTGGCAAGTTCAGGGTCAGCTGATGGTCACTGGCTTAGCTTGGTGTGATCTGGTGACAGATACTAGGGGTGACTTTACTGTAGAGAGAGTGTGGAGAGATGATGTGCTGATCCAAGAAATCAAGGCTAAAGCTGATGAATTCTACTTTGGCACATACATTCATGTTTTGCTAGGGAGAAAATAGGCAAGAAAAGGTGACAAACCAATGATGTTATTATTCACTGTTATATAATTATGTTCGGAAGAAAAATCAGTTAGCTGATTAGTCACGGCTCATTTAATTGTTTATGGTAGTAGACTTTAAGATTTAAATATAATTTGTTATTATTCAAATTTAGATTTATGATATGTGTTATTCAGATCTTTATTTTTGAACATTAAAAATATATTGTTGCAACATACATTTCCCAAGCTGGAAAGATGAGAAGTCAGTCAATGTCATTGTGTTCAAAATCTGAAAGAGGATGTTGCAGGTCATAAAACAGAGTTAGTTTACATGTTAAAACTGAAAAATAATATTGATAAAAAATTTAAAAAAAAAATGATAAAAAGGTAAAATGTCATACATATAATGTAACTTAAAACCCTGTCTGAAAAGGGTAACAAAAACTTACCAGAAGATAGACCACAGTGTCACAAAGTAGGCTAGCTCAGGACAAGCTCTTCTCTGGTTCTGTTAAAGGAAATTAAGAGATAATGTGTCTGTCATAAAATGTGTGTAGGTGATGTATTAATGCTAAGTTCTACGTGACCACAATTAATAAGAATATTGACCAAAATACAAAATAAAGAGAAGATGAAAATTAGAGAAATTACTTACCTAGCAAGGGATGAGGTTGAATGAAGATTTTTACGGTATATTTTACACACACTGTTGATAAAAAGAACAATGTTACTGGCTATAGATGAGGAGGAAGTGACCAATATTACTGGCTGGAGATGAAGAGGTGGCAGCCGATGTTATTGGCTATAGATGAGGAGGAAGTAGCCGATGTTACTGGCTGGAGATGAGGTGGTGGCCGATGTTACTGGCTGGAGATGAGGAGGTGGCCGATGTTACTGGCAGGTGAGTATGAGGAGGTGGGCTGATGTTACTGGCTGGAGATGAGGTGGTGGCCGATGTTACTGGCTGGAGATGAGGAGGTGGCCGATGTCACTGGCAGGTGAGCATGAGGAGGTGGGCCGATGTTACTGGCTGGAGATGAGATGGTGGCCGATGTTACTGGCTGGAGATGAGGAGGTGGCCGATGTAACTGGCTGGAAATTAGGTGGTGGCCGATGTTACTGGCTGGAAATGAGGTGGTGATAATGTGTCTGTCATAAAATGTGTGTAGGTGATGTATTAATGCTAAGTTCTACGTGACCACAATTAATAAGAATATTGACCAAAATACAAAATAAAGAGAAGATGAAAATTAGAGAAATTACTTACCTAGCAAGGGATGAGGTTGAATGAAGATTTTTACGGTATATTTTACACACACTGTTGATAAAAAGAACAATGTTACTGGCTATAGATGAGGAGGAAGTGACCAATATTACTGGCTGGAGATGAAGAGGTGGCAGCCGATGTTATTGGCTATAGATGAGGAGGAAGTAGCCGATGTTACTGGCTGGAGATGAGGTGGTGGCCGATGTTACTGGCTGGAGATGAGGAGGTGGCCGATGTCACTGGCAGGTGAGCATGAGGAGGTGGGCCGATGTTACTGGCTGGAGATGAGATGGTGGCCGATGTTACTGGCTGGAGATGAGGAGGTGGCCGATGTAACTGGCTGGAAATGAGGTGGTGGCCGATGTTACTGGCTGGAAATGAGGTGGTGGCCGATGTTACTGGCTGGAGATGAGGTGGTGGCCGATGTTACTGGCTGGAGATGAGGTGGTGGCCGATGTTACTGGCTGGAGATGTGGAGGTGGCCGATGTTACTGGCTGGAAATCAGGTGGTGGCCGATGTTACTGGCTGGAGATGAGGTGGTGGCCGATGTTACTGGCTGGAGATGAGGAAGTGGCCAATGTTACTGGCTGGAGATGAGGTGGTGGCCGATGTTACTGGCAGGTAAGTAGGTGAGAATGATGGCACTGGGTGACAAGGATAAGAGGATGTTACTAGCTGGTGTTATGATGATGTCACAAATCAATGTGGAGATGAGACACATGGCACCAGATTTGGCTGCAATGAATGAAATATAGCAGGCTGACAGCATGTTCACTCTATCCAGTATTTTATCTCACCTTCAAGATCTAAAGGACCCTGGTAATTTGCCATCATGCAACAGCAGGACCACATCTGATTGACAGTGACTGCTAAAGTGAGAGGAACCGGAGAATCCCAAATGTGGTACTCTTTTACTCATCTAATTGCATGTTCAACAAGGATGCCGAGTCTGGCAATGGCCTGGGTTCTCTCAGTTTCCTCTCTGCTAAACTGGTCACTGTGCTTGAAAGGGGGGTGATTAATTTTGCTTTAAACAAACTTTTTGCCATAACCTCATCACCTGGCTCCAGTAAGTTCAAAATCACTGACTGCCTTGTCAACTCCTTGTCAGAGATAGAGCCAATGAATAACTTGGATGCAAATGTGATTGCACCACAGGGTGCCACTCCAATTAAAGCTTTGAAGGTGGTATAGCTCTTGTAGGTTGAGAATGTTTCAGAGTGGAGGGTAATCTGGCCTCTCACATCTGAACTCTGTGCAGTCAATAATGACCCTCACATTTGGGCAGTACTGCTAAAATTTCACAGGCATTGTTTGTCTCACCTGCTCCCGGGTCATCCAGATTTGAACCGATCCCAACACAAGGTACAGGTAGTTTGATCATGTGATGGTAATGCGACCTACTGCTCACTTGAAAAATCTCGGCCAAAACTCTCTCTCTAAGGCCAGCAGTGACTCGCAAACAAAACATGAAAAACTCATCAATGAGCTGCATCTTGTGCTGGGGGCTTGGCTTCACAACCTCTTTCTCTACCATTGAAATTCCAAACCGCTTGGCTTTGGACCAGTACACAATCCTGGATGCAGAGGGCTCAACTGATCTCCAGAAAACAAAAAAGATGTTTTTGTTTGTGAAGTATCTGAAGTCTTCATCAGAAACACACCATCGCAAAGCTCGAGAGATGGTAAGGCTTGACACCAGTTCTTCCAGCTCCTTTATTTTTTCTAGTGCCTCATCAAGAGCACCTAATTAAAGAGAAAAATTAAAATAAAAAACTTTAAAAAAAAATATTTTTTAAAACATGATACTTTATAATTAGAGGAAACTTTCTAATGAAAAAAAAGGGTAAATTACAATTACAGGTTTATGCAGTTATATAATAGTTAAAACATCACTATAAATTCTTTATTCACCCCAATATTCTCACATGCCATAATTAAAAATCTGTATTTTGTGTAAAATTTGCTGTATTTTATGGAATTTGATTATTGTATTGTCTCCATTGTTGTACATTTATTAATAACTTTAATGGTCTTTGCTGATTTCTGTCCCTCTCATGTACATTTCCCAACATTACACATGTTGCATGTCTCCTTAATCAAATACACATGATTTCATGTCAGACAAAGAAATCATGCTAATGTTACATGTCCAGTGCTGGAGGGCTCCAGAAAAGTGGTTGAGAACCACTGAGCCAAGCCACAGAGCAGTATAATAAATAAAAATTAGAAAATAAAATAATAATAATTATTAGAAAAGAGTACAAATTAACAGTCAAATCTACCGTAGACAGTAATAATTTAATACCACATTCACCTCACTAACATGCTCAACACTGTTAGCATAACTGCGATCGTAATTGTATATATAATAAAATTGTATACTGTCTATTTAATTAATAATTATCTACTATTTTATTGTAATTATTTAGCTAACAACATGCTACACTCACCCGTGGGAGTGCGGCTGTCGTAATCGTGCACCAGTAGTGCCGTATCAACACTCTCCATTTCAAGATCTGCTTCCTCCTGCTCACCACAGACACCTCTTTTTGCTGCTTTTGTCTGCCGTGATTTAACATTTCCCCAATTGTTCCAAGAAAACCTAGAAGGCACAGCCTGCGGTGTAAGGTATTTACAACCGGACTCTGGATGGACGTGGACTTCATCCTCTGTGAAGTGCATAGCACACACAAAAGTGCTGCCTTTCCTCACTGTAAATGACTCATCTCTTTGTATAGCCCAAATCCAACGCTTTTTCACATTTTCATCGCTCGGAAGTAGGGTTGTTTCTTCTTTGAGTTGTAACACAAAGGCACGCTACAAGACTGACTACTTTTAGTCTCCGCCATTGTTCTGAAAGCGCCTTCACCGGAAAAGCGTTTTCCCTACTTCCGGTCTCGGCCACCATATTGTGAAATAGGCCTATTAGTTAACCTTGAGAGCTGTAATAGTAATGCTAAAAGAGAAAGTAATACTTAGCTATTTCAAATGGAAAGTTGTTAGCCAATCACAGCAGTGGGCATTTACATTGAAGTCTCACAGCAGACATGCCCCTTAAAACAGAGCGTCCAAACCAGAGGGCTAATATCAGGCCTTTTATTTTTAAATGATGACAATTTTGGATGTAAAAAGCATACTAACATTATAACTGCACCCCAGAAAACATTATAAAACAATAAAACAACGCAGTTCATGACCCCTTTAAGAAAAGATAGTCATGTGCATTTGATCTGATATACAGTGCATCCGTAAAGTATTCACAGCACTTCACTTTTTCCACATTTTGTTATGTTACAGCCTTATTCCAAAAGGGATAAAATTCATTATTTTCCTCAAAGTTTTACAAACAATACCCCATAATGACAATGTAAAAGAAGTTTTTGAAATCACACTTTGAAATCTTTGCAAATTTATAAAAAAAAAAAAAAAAAAAAAAAAAATCACATGTACATAATTATTCACAACCTTTGCCATGACACTCAAAATTGGCTCAGATGCATCCTGTTTCCACTGATCATCCTCGAGATGTTTCTACAACTTGATTGGAGTCCACCTGTGGTAAATTCAGTTGATTGGACATGATTTGGAAAGGCACACACACCTGTCAATATAAGGTCCCACAGTTAACAGTGCATGTCAGAGCACAAACCAAGCCATGAAGTCCAAGGAATTGTCTGTAGACCTCCGTGACAGGATTGTATCGAGGCACAGATCTGGGGAAGGGTACAGAAAAATTTCTGAAAAAAATCACCAGGACTCTTCCTAGAGCGGGCGACCCAGCCAAACTGAGCGATCGGGGGAGAAGGGCCTTGATGGTCAATCTGACAGAGCTCCAGTGTTTCTCTGTGGAGAGAGTAGAACCTTCCAGAAGAACAACCATCTCTGCAGCACTCTCTATCAATCAGGCCTGTATGGTAGAGTGGCCAGACGGAAGCCACTCCTTACTAAAAGGCACATGACAGCCCACCTGGAGTTTGCCAAAAGGCACCTGAAGGACTTTCAGATCATGAGAAACAAAATTCTCTGGTCTGATGAAACAAAGATGAATAACAGCATCATGTCTGGAGGAAACCAGGCACCACTCATCACCTGGCCAATATGGAGCAGTCCACTAGATTGTGCGCACAAACTCTTTCCGCGCTCAAGGCCAGAGGAGTATAGGCTACTTTGAAAGGCTTGCGCGCTCAACTGTGCACGAGATGGAGCGGGACGCGGAAAATGAAGTAGCCTAAGGCCTATACCCGCGCCTTAAGACAACTTTTATTTTCTTTCAAACACAGCACAGAGAAACAACTTTCTAATAAAGCGACCAAACTGCCTGTAAAGTGATAGACGAAACTGACAATGATTTTATATTTTTTAAACTGGAATGAAAGGCAATGTGGATAAACATTCACAGCCACGATGTACAGAACACCACACAAAGATATAGAAGAAAATGAATAAAAACATTTAGGATCAATAAACCTTAAATATATATATATAAATAACTGCAGAAAGGCCACACTGAAGATAGATGTGCATTTCACATGTCAGCAATTCAAATTAAATTGGCTAAAGCGCCTGTGTGAGCAAGCTTTAACCATAGACATAATAAATACATAGACGCCCTATTGGCCGCTGGATCGCACGCCAGCGGCGCTGCTACATTGTGCGGGGGCAACATGCCGTAACTCTCATAAGTGGACTGAAGAAAAGATGCCTGACTTTTGAAGTTTTACAAATCGTTGCACAATCCAAGCCACATATCAGAGAGTTACCTTTCACATGTAAGTCTGAACAGTTTCTGGTTGTATTTGGTCATTATAACATTGTTTTGACAGCTAGTTGTCCACCAAAGTCAGACTGTTAAAAGCTAATGACAATGCTAGTTATCTATGAAAACTGAGAGTTTATAAGAAATAATTTAAAGTTTACATGATTCTTAGGAAGTCTGAGATTATATTGTAGTTTATATCATTAACTAATCAAAATCGCAAGTGATTCATTCTTTGATTCATTCTGTGCAATGAAGCCAGAAGACAACTGTCAAAATTACAGATAGACCTAAACTGACTCATCTCCGAAGAGCAGGTGATTTGATTGATCTAATCGTGGCTCATTTATATTTTTTCCCCAGTTTAGCCAGTAGAACCAGGACAACACAAACCTCAAGGAAGGCTGAAGAAAGTCTGTCAGCGGACTGTTCTGTGCTTTTCCAAGAGACCTCGTCTGCCTATTATTATGATATTATTACGACTTATATTATTATATGATTGTACTATTCACATACTGTAGTATTTATTGATTATATTATTTTACATTATTTTTATGATATACTGTCTGCTATTTTATTCATAGTTATTGTATTAATACTACATTATACTATATTTTACTGTTTTTATACTCAATTGTAAGTTTAGGCTATTTATAATAATAATATAGGCTAATTGTCAGGACACAGATGGAGGCAGACAGGTAAGTGCAAAACAGTATGTTTATTGTAAGTAGCAGGTAAGAAGCCCAGGTACGTGTGACGAGACCAGACACAGAAGTGCGGGGACTGTGAGTCTTTATAGTGTGTCTGATGATGTGCAGGTGCAGGTGATTAGAACTCGGGAGACTGTGAACGAGTGGGTGGAGCGTGTAGATCAGGTGACGATGTGTTATTGGGTGCTGGCTGTGACTCCGTAACAGTACCCCCTCCTCCACGGGCGGCTCCTGAAGACCAGAAGGGGCGACAGCAACGGGGATGTCCTGTCAAATTGGCCCAGGAGCATTCCTCCCAGTCAACAAGGTACTCCAGTCGGGCACCCCGTCGTTGTGAGTCGAGGATGGCCCGTACCCGGTAGATGGACTCCTCATTAGCGATGTCGGGAGGAGGAGGTACCGCATCGCCACCAGAATCTGTGGTTGGAGGAGACAAGGGTTCAGTGTGGGGTTTAAGCAGAGAAACATGGAAAGATGGAGATATATACGATACTGTGCTCAGGGGAGGAATTGGCTCCAGCTGTCCTAATTCCGGTGGCAATACAACCTCAGGTATCTCCCAATTTCCTGGATCTTGCGCTCAGTCTGGCCGTTGGTCTGCGGATGGTATCCTGATGATAGGCTCACTGACACTCCTAAGAGCTTGAATAAGGCTTGCCAAACTCTGGATATGAACTGAGGTCCGCGGTCAGAGACAATGTCTTCAGGAATGCCGAAATTATGGAAGACGTTGGTGAATAGAGCTTCGGCAGCTTCGAACGCCGTGGGAAGACCCTTGAGGGGAACGAGCTTACAGGCCTTGGAGAAACAATCCACTATTACCAACACACAGGTGTAATTGTTCGATGATGGGAGATCTGTCATGAAGTCTATAATCTAGATTTAAACTGGGAGAGTGAGTCTGAGCCCCGAACATTATCAGGAAGGCTATTCCAGAGTTTAGGAGCAAAATGTGAAAATGCTCTACCTTCTTTAGTGGACTTGGATATCTACTAGAAGCCCAGAGTTTTGTGATCTTAAAGAGTATGAAGGATTGTAGGCCGATAGAAGATCGGTTAAATACACAGGAGCTAAACCAGGGCCCTTTTAGGTCAGTAGCAATACTTTATAATTGATATGGAACTTAATAGGTAACCAGTGTAGAGACAATAAAATTGGTGTTATGTGATCATATTTTCTTGACCAAGAAAGGTGCTGGTTGTATATAAACACACAACGAAGAAGATAACGCTCAAATAAGTATTTACTTGATAATCCAAATGGGTAAATACAGATCCAGGCAGGAAGAGAACACAACACTCTGAACATATGAGACCCGACCAATACACACCAACTGAAATGAACTAATATACACAGACAATTAACTAAAATGACTAACAGCTGTGATGATAGAGATTAGTGTCAATAGTAACAGATTGTGGTGGGAAACTAGAACAAAGGAACACACATGACAGATTAAAACAAACAAACTGAAAGTTTATGTGGTGTGAGGGTGTGAAAAGCAGCTGCATTTTGGACTAATTGTAGCTTGTTTATTGAGGATACAGGACAACCAGCTAGTAATGCATTACAGTAATCTAGACGTCATGAATGCATGAACTAACTTTTCTGCATCAGAACCAGATAATATATTCCATAGTTTAGCAATGTTTCTGAGGTGGAAGAAGGCTGTTTTTGTAACATGTGAAATATAATTTTCAACGGAAAAGTTGCTGTCTAATATAACACCCAGGTCTTTAACTGTAGAGGATGAAGTAACAGTAAATCCTTCTAAATGCAAATTGTAGTCAAAGAGATTCTTTGTACAGGTTTTTGGTCCAATAAGTAATACCTCAGTCTTATCTGAATTTAATCGAAGAAAAAAAACTGGTCATCCAATATTTTATATCTTTAACACACTCTGTCAACTTTCATCTGATTTCATCTGTTCGTGATGAAATATATAACTGAGTATCATTGGTAAAGCAGTGGAAACTCATTCCATGTTTTCTTAAAATATTATCAAGTGGCAGCATATATATTGAAAATAGCAGAGG
This sequence comes from Elopichthys bambusa, assembly GCA_037101425.1. NCBI lineage: Eukaryota > Metazoa > Chordata > Actinopteri > Cypriniformes > Xenocyprididae > Elopichthys > Elopichthys bambusa. The sequence goes on along the minus strand of CM074442.1, from coordinate 27,442,585 downwards.
GCCTAAAACAGATCCTTGCGACACTCCATAATTTACTGACGTTATCCTAGATTTTTCCCCGTTTAAATAGACAAAATAGTAACGGTCTGATAGGTATGATCTAAACTTCCTTAATGCCTGTCCCTGAATACCAGTGTAATTTCGTAGTCGGTCTAAGTATTTTATGATCTATAGTGTCGAACGCAGCACTGAGATCAAGTAAAACTAGATACAAACTTGAGATACAGCCTTGGTCAGAGGCTATAAGTAATTTTAATTTTAACGAGCACAGTTTCTGTGCTATGATGAGGCCTGAATCCGGACTGAAATTTTTCAGATATCTTTTCAGATATCAACCACCCTAGCTATACCCTAGCAACTGACTCACACCAAGGGTTTCACAACACTTGCAACAGTTTGGAAACACCATAGAAACCAGATTGAGCACCCTAGTAACAGCCTACCATGCACCTGTCCTCAACACCCTGCAACTACATAGAAACCATCCAGAACACCTTAGCAACTGTCTTTCATCACCCTAAGCAATCACCAAACAACATCTAGGGATCCACAACACCCTGGCAACAGCCTACCAACACCCTTGCAACCACCCAGAACGCCATAGCAAAAGCCTAACGAGACCCTAACACTGCCTACAACACCCCTGAAACCACCTAGCAACCACCCAAAACACCCTAGCAAACACTGGCCCACATCAAGGGTTCCACAACAACCTTGCAACAGTTTGGAAACACCATAACAACCAACTTAAACCCCCAAGCAAAAGCCTACCATGCACCTGTCCAAAACACCCATGCAAATACATAGAAACTACCCAAAACACCTTAGCAACTGCCTCTCAACACCCTAGCAACCACCAAACAACACCTAGGGATCCACAACACCCTTGCAACCACCCAGAACACCATAGCAACAGCCTAACAACTGCCTACAACACCCCTGAAACCACATAGCAATCACCCAAAACACATTAGCAACCACTGGCTCACATCAAGGGTTCCACAACACCCTTGCAACAGTTTGGAAACACCATAACAACCAACTTAAACCCCCAAGCAAAAGCCTACCATGCACCTGTCCAAAACACCCATGCAAATACATAGAAACTACCCAAAACACCTTAGCAACTGCCTCTCAACACCCTAGCAACCACCAAACAACACCTAGGGATCCACAACACCCTTGCAACCACCCAGAACACCATAGCAACAGCCTAACAACTGCCTACAACACCCCTGAAACCACATAGCAATCACCCAAAACACATTAGCAACCACTGGCTCACATCAAGGGTTCCACAACACCCTTGCAACAGTTTGGAAACACCATAACAACCAACTTAAACCCCCAAGCAAAAGCCTACCATGCACCTGTCCAAAACACCCATGCAAATACATAGAAACTACCCAAAACACCTTAGCAACTGCCTCTCAACACCCTAGCAACCACCAAACAACACCTAGGGATCCACAACACCCTTGCAACCACCCAGAACACCATAGCAACAGCCTAACAACTGCCTACAACCCCCCTGAAACCACATAGCAATCACCCAAAACACTTTAGCAACCACTGGCTCACATCAAGGGTTCCACAACACCCTTGCAACACCCTTGGAACTACACAGCAACCACCCAGAACACCTGCCTCATAACAGCCTAGCAACCACCAAACAGACCTAGGGATCCACAACACCCTGCATGGTAACAATTTAGAAACACCCTCGCAACAGCCTTCCAACACCATAGCAACTGCCTCATAACACCCTAGCAAGCAACAACCAGGGTTCCACAACAACCTTGCAACAGTTTAGAATCACCTCAGCAACTGCACAGCAACACACTAAAAAAAAATCAGAACAGCAGTTGCTAATTTTACATTCACATTTTCTTTAGTTAAATATTAAAATGTAGTTCATGCTTTAGTGCTCAGTGTATCTGATGCATTTATATTCTACACAAGATCCTGTGGGTATCAGTTCACTGGTTGATGACTGTGTTTTGTAACAAGTGTGATAGCATATGTTCAACGGTTCCTCAAGCAAGACGACATTGAAATTCCCTCCGTGCGACACAGAACCCATTTGCCTTTTGTTTTCCATCAATTCTAACAATAGCCGCTTGTCCTTTTCACATTGTGTATATAAACAGTCCAAAGAAGCAATTAATTGCTGTGATGCAGATGATTCCGGCACAGGAAAACACTCTGCGCCCGGTGTGTAATATCATCTACATCTAAAGCAATGGAAAGGTTAGAGTAACAATTGGAACAGCACTTGCAAAGAACAGACATGAATAATTACTAGATTCTTCAAGGTGACATTTAAAAATGAATCTCAATGGGAAAGGGCACATGCAGGAAGTCAATAAAAAGAGGCTAGGACAGGAACAGGAAAGCAGGTAAAAATCATTTTTACAGACTTCTATAGCATGCCTCTGTGTCATTTAGGTAACCAGCTGACATTATCAATATACAGTAGTGGCCAAAACTGATGTCATGCGGGGATATTTGTTTTTAATGACCCTATATGAGTTCGATCAAACAATCAAAATATTGGAAACACTTTATTTTGATGGTCCACTTTGCACATTTTACTATCTATAAGTAATTTTGCAACTAACTCTCATTAGAGCATCAGTAGACTGTCTGCTTAATATCTGCTAACATTTTATTTTGATGCTCTAATTTGTAAGTCGCTTTGGAGAAAAGCGTCAGCTAAATGACTAAATGTAAATGTAAATGCTCCCAACAGACATTCTACTGAATATAAGTAACTCTGCAACTATGTCAACTTCTTCTACTAACCCGAACCCTACTAATACTCTAACCCCTTCAGACCCTGAGTCCATTGGAATGGACATCACATAGATTGGTTTAAACCAATAAGATTTTATGTTTTTATAATATAAGTACTGCCTGGTCACTGATTGGTCCCTGATCTACCAATCACAATGAAAGAATGACCCATAACTTAATCTGATTGTGCTTCAGGTATCACAAAAGACAGGCATGGCTAACCAACTAGACAGGAGGAGGAGGAGGAGGAGCTGCTCCTTTTTTTATCTTTTATATAAAGATCTATGTTCATGGCATCATCAACTTGCACTTATTATAATCTTAATAATATCAAGTGATAATATTCAAAGTTAATTTGAAAATCTTTCAGAGCTGAAGAACACAGGGTTTTTTGATGTCCATCACAATGAGTTTTCACAAATCTTTTTTTTTTTTTTTTTTTAGACTCATTTATACATTAAAGAAGAGCAAATATCAAGTGGATAATTTTTTTTTTTTTTTGCTCAGTGGAACATAATTCAGGTCTGAAGGGGCTAATGAGAGTTAGTCGACATGTAGTTGCAAAGTTACTTATATTTACAGGAATGTCTAAATAGATGATCAAAATAAAGTGTAAGCAAATTATTTTAGATTTTTTAAATATGAGGGAAGAACCAAGCACTAAACTAGAAAAACAAAAAGCTCACAGGGAAAAGCATACATTGACTGCAACAGAATCAGTTATTCATATTCCGTTGTTCTCTCTGGTTTATGCACGTGTTCATAATTTTGTTGTATAACAGCCTGGCAAAAAATGATGTCTGCACAATTTGGCATGATAATATATATAAATATAATAATATTTGAATAAAGGGTGTCAATTTTTCTGGGCTATACATCACCTTTGGCCACTTCTGGGGATTTCTGCTTCTGGATGAGCTACATATCGAAGTTTAATACTTAGTGTTAAAGTTTGTTCAAATCCCCTCAACCTTAAGCATGAGCAATACTTATGCCTTAGCAAATACCACTAAATATAGGTGACTGAAATAATCAGAAGCTGTCAGCGAGGAGGAGAGAGCACTTACATTAAGATAATCCTGCTAAGACTTACATTCATATTTTACATTTACATTTAAATGAGTCTTGGAAGCATCTTACAAATGTAGAGGTGGGTAATTTAAGACCATTTAAATGGCAATAACAGACAAAAATGCTTTGTGCAGGTATTCTGGGAATTTGTGGGTGAAATTAATAAGTATGAAAGCAGTCTCCAAACAAAATCTAAAAATAAAGCCAAGGCGAAATTGAAATAAATTACAGTCAAGTCCCAGTGTAATCATTCTTGCTAAGATAAGCTTAACTATTACTTATTGCTCATATTATTACATTTTGACATCAAACTTAGTGCAATACCTTTCCCCTGTAGCAGATAAATGGGTGAAATCACATATTAATGCACTTAAAAACACCCAAAATCACCTAGCGACAACACAGCAATGCTGTAAATATACTGAGAACATCTTACCAACTGTAATTTTCTGAACACTATTCACAATGCAACATAAGTATGTCACTTAGTCATGATGGAGCAACAGAGAAGGGTATGACGGGCTAAAAGCAGACTTTAAAGACTATTATGCACCTTTTTACAAGTTATAATATAAGGCTCAGGTTTCCCCAGAATGTGTCTGTGAAGTTTCAGCTCAAAACACCCCACAGATCATTTATTATGCAATATTGTAAATGCCCATTGTGGCAAGCAGGACGAGGCCGAGGGCAGAGGGCCGTGAGCGTGAATGTTAGTAAGTGTTAATCTTGGCCTCATCCTGCCCGCTACACTCATTTTTGAGAGGAAGGAAGAAACACCCTAACCTAACTCATTACCCTATTGCTAAACATACACTGTATCCACCCATTACATCAAGAGAGGGGGAGCTGGACGTCATTTAGCTCTGCAGTGAGGGCTCTCCACTTCCTTTACCTCGGTGCACCTTTAGCCATTTTGCACCTCGTCTTGCTAAGCAAGTTAATTAAAATTAGTTAAATTGATGACATTTATAGATAGTTTCTTGCATCAAGTTTACATGCACAATAAACTCTACTGGGGTTTCTTACCACCAAGGTAATGCAAGAATGCATGTTAAGTATGAGCAAATGGATTGCACACTTTAAGCGTACACATACTCGCTCACATTACCAGCCCAAGACAGCTCAAATGCAAGATCTGGTGGTGTTTCTCTGATGAAGGGCTTTGGATTCCCTGGACAGACTCAAACCAGGTCAACAAAAAGGCATAAAAAATATCCTAGTGTCAGATTTTGCACCCAGCGAAATGTCTTTCTTTCAGGAGTGAACATTTGAAAACACTGCTTTGTTGTTTACCTCTTTGCAATTCATGCATCCCATTCTGGAAACCAGCATGCATCTTCTGCTGAAACGCTTCAGTTCTCCATAGTTCATGGAGGCAGTCCATCTCAAAGGCACAGCTTCCCATCTCAGCTGGCCGCCTGCCTTTTGATTATATGTGGAGGGCACTCTGAGCAATGCAATCAATTTCTAGGGTGGTTGAAGAAAGAACACAAAGTGAGAGGTGTTTTGTTTGGCGGACCCTTTAGAGCAGCTGTTCAATTGCTCACCTGAAGACTGGAGGGTCAATAGACTGTTGACGGTGCCCGTGAACCCGTGGGACATCAGCGCAGCATCGATCTGAATGGAAAATATGCTTGCTTATTTGAGGAATCATTAATTTTTGTAGCACAGACACTACTGGAAGAGTTTTGGGCTGAAGAGTAATGATGAGCAATAGTAATAGTGATAGTGATGCTAGCCCCACTAACAAGCAGTCCGTGCATCAGAAATACAGTACATTTCTCATCCCAGGACTAGACTACCCCAGGACAAGCACACATTCAGTCTGTTGATTGCCATAAATGAATTTGGCCATGTTTCAGCCCCGTTGGAGATCCAGAGTGTTTTGGAGTGGCTGAGAAACGCAATTAGACAGTTTAATGTGACAGAGGGAATATTTACACTGGATTCTCGAGATGGCTGACTGTGACAGCGCTGAAGCAAGACACATTAATTCATTTCTCTTCTCCACAGAGACAGACGTGTCGACGATTGTGGTGGTTTTCTCCTAACAGCTAACATCTCTGAATTCTTAACCCTGTAGAGCCTGTATCATATTTGTACACAATCTACTACATGCCTTCTGTCATCTGATTGATAGTTCATATTTTTTAGCAAGTAAAAGCCTATTTAGTATCATTTTAAAAACATCCACCTTTAGCTTGTGGTTCACATGTCTTTTTGCTGTGAAATCTTTACTGATTTTTTAACATAAGAATAACATTTATATTGTTAGTAATGTGTCAAGATGAAAACTTACTGGACTGAAGCAGCTTGAGGTTACTTGATTATCCATCCAGATAATACAATAAATTAAAATGTAAGTATCAAATATGATCCATGAGGCTTTTGAGGAACATTTATTTGTTTGATCTCTCAATCATCATTGTATTGTATTATATGTTTTAAAACGACAGAGCTTTAGTTCATAAAACTAAGCATTTAAATATCATCATACTATGACTAATTATTGGCATATATAGAGTGCCAACTGATATTTATATGCATTTTATGTAAGTAGTCTGTTATTCTGTTATAAAGATCTCATTGATTTACAAGCTCACCAGAATTTCATCCATCAAATATCAGTAAATGCACCAAATTGTATAATTTCGCACAGTTTGAATAAAATTGAAGTGTTTTTCCTCCTCTAGTATGAGCTCCATATTCTCATGATATCAAACTATATGAGCCATAAAAGCCTGAATATGATATTTAACAAAAACACATATGAAAACTTTAAAAAAAAAAAAAAAAAAAAAAAAAAAATGAATTTGTACTTGTCTAAATAATAAACTGTTCCGTTAAAAAAAAAATTGACTGTGTCAAAAATTGACTAATCTGACAATTAGTTTATATTTTAGGCTTTACATAGTTAAGACAGTTTCAAAGATGTCATAACATGAAAAACATTTATAGTGCAAAAACACCAAATCATCATAGTTATGGCAATGCAACAATAAATTAAGCTTTCTGCTTTATAGAAATTTTCATTCAGTATATCATATGTTTAGATTTTAGTGACCTTTCTAAATACATATTATTAATACAATTAGATGAAATATTCAAAAAGTTAATTATAAAGCTGATGAACTGTATTGGGCTGTCAAGCTTGTGCCACCTCAAGGCACCGTTACACCACAAATAAAAAAACAAAAAAAACATTTCTGATAAAACATTCATGGCACCGAATTCAGCCGTTATATGTGATGTTTAAATGATGAATCTCTGTGGTACATTTGAGGCTCGCAGGAGTCCAGTCTGACAGTTGAACATTGAGATGTTTTGTGTCTGTTTGCAGATTGCAAGCATGCTCTCAACTAAGTTCTCCCCCCTCATCTCTCTCTATTTCTTCATTTGCCAAGTCTTTTCCTCTTTCCCTCCTTCCCAGGATGCTTCACTTCGAAACCAGCCCATTAATTGGGCAGCGAAAGCCGTACCATCTGTGACGAGCCCGTCGGCATCACTCCGGTTTGATTTATGACTGCATGGCCCAAATCATAAAGAGCTAGGCTGAACACAGACTGTGCACTGGCCGCCCATTTCCTGCTTCCAATTCACACAGGCAAGAGGTAAATCAGAGTACGCAGACTGTCTGCCACGTCTCCTCTTGCTCCCATGAATTACATTACGGTAACGGCACAGGCCTGTTTGTTTTAACTCACTGTGCTGCACAATGTCCACCTGTGATCGATGCGTCGTGCTGCATGGGGTGATAACCGTTCATTGTGGTGTCAAACAGACTGGTGCTGGGTAATTTATAAAAACAGGCCACAAGTGTCCCTCGTACAACTCTAAGACTCAGAAGTGTTCAGGGAACGCTTATGTTAGCCTTGATTAAGTTTCTCCAGAAAAAAAAAAGCCTGTAACTTTAGACACTTTGGCCCTGTTTACACCTGGTATTAAGATGCATTTTGGTTGATCGGATCACAAGTGGACGATGCTAAATATAGGTGTAAACAGGGTCTAAAATGTTTTGAGCTTGTCCACTTTCACTTCCAGTGGTAGTAGAAAACACATTCGACCCAATTGCTTTCGAGGTTGAGACGCTCATGTGGTTGCGTTCGTACAGCCTCAAAAGACCCCCTGTATGGAGATAGAATCATTCCAATATTCCAGATAAATAGATTATGATCCACAAATATATGTCAAGAATTTCACAAAAATGAATAAAATTCACAAATAAATAAAATGGGATTTGCTAATCAAAAACATTCACAAATATGTTTTTATGTCACAAGCACAGTTCTGCCTGGCATTCATTGTGAATTGGCATTCACTTGAATAGTAAAAATGTGCTAAAAGTTTTAGAGAGAGTAATACTAAGCTATTTCAAATGGAAAGATGTCAGCCAATCACAGCAGTGGGCGTTTACACTGAAGTTTCACAGCAGACACGCCCCTTAAAACAGAGCGTTCAAATAAGAGGGCTAAAATCAGGGTAGAAAAAATGCCTTTTATTTCTAAATTATGACAATTTTGATGTAAAAAGCATATTAACATTATAAGTGCACCCCAGGAAACATTATAAAACAATAAAACAATGCAATTCATGACCCCTTTAAACTTTGTCAGCTGAATACATTATTTATATTTACATTTATGCATTTAGCAAACACTTTATCCAAAGTGAATTACAGAAGAAGAACAAAAGCAGTTTGTCAGAAACTCAACAATATTCAGAAAATACAATGCCAGGATTATTAGACAACCAGATTAGGAAGCAAACAAGATAAAGGGAGAAATGCAGAGAAGAAAAGTAATTTTTTTATACTTTTATGCTTTTGTTGAGATTTTAAAATATAAAAAATATTTGAAACAAGAAAAATTTACTTGAAAAGCAACACTGCATTAGATTGCATCCAGAATAAAGTATTTTGTCTTAATGCATTGGCATTTTTTCAATTTGTTTAATTATGAACAGTTTTATTTTATTGTTTTTAATTTATTAAATTAATTTAATAAACATTTAGTCAATTACTAATTTTTAGTAATAAAATAAAATAAAATAATTTAAAATAAAATAAAATAAAATGTAAAATAAAATAAGATGCAAATACTAATTAGTAGATATTTTGAATAGTAAATTATCTACTATCAGGGATTTTAAAAAAAAAAGAAAAGAAAATTAAAGAAAATACTATTTATTTTTTGTATTTTTTGCAGTGAATTTCATGAAAAGGTATGCTTATGCTGATAAAATAAATATGCGCTAAAATAAACATGAACCACTTCTAGAGCTGATTCATCGACACTGACATGCATCATGCATTAGCTTTCATGCAGTGACTGCTGTTTCACATGATCCTGATAGAAGTGTCATGCTAACATGACTTTCCATCCATTCTGCTTTCTCAGGAGATACAAAAACATGTTTTATTGATTAATAAGGCATACAGGACACGTGCAGTCATACAAGGTTAGAACAAATAACCCACCTCGCTCAATAAAAGATATAAATATTTTGTTAAATCAAATTGAACAGGCCTAAGTATACACTTCATGAACTGCAATATTAATGCTAACAGCTGGCAGGCAATAAAACCTTGAGGAATCTGAAAACAATGAGTGTTGATTTAACTTCTTGTTTGTGATTTATAGTTTATAGACTCTTACAATAAACCCATGGGCTTTAAAATACAGGGTATAGAAGCTCCTGCTGTTTGTCTGAATTACCGTGAACAGCGGGGATGATGGGTGAATCCCGCTGAGAGATGTTCAGATGCGAGGACTGTCGGACTGCATGGTTTTACATGCTCAGTGCGTCTCTGCGTGTTGTTCTAAACTGCAGCATCACTGGAAAAATAAAAACTGAAGCTTTGTGCAGCGTTAAATAGTAAAAGTGTAGCTAATATACTTTTCCATAAATGTAAAATGCTCATTAGCACAATCTATGTAACAACCTAGTCACAATGTACTGTATGGCTACTGTATGTAGAATTTAAATCAGCGTCTGATTCATATTTCACACAAAAAGCAAGATCTTTTTTAAAAGTACAGGCTCCAATCTGATTGACTGCTAAAATCAAACTCATAGACTAGTTGTTGGATTTCCAAACATTTGAAAGGTGCACAGCATTTAAACATTGTTTACTTCATAACCTGTTCGCAAACAAACACATCACATCACAGTTTCTGTTCAGTCCAAGTCTTGCTGCTAGTTTTGAGAACATATTTTAACATACATTCTATATCCATCCATCCATCCATCCATCCATCCATCTAATAATTTTAAGGTTCCCTTTCGAATGGGGACTTGCACTGCATCCAGAGACACTTTGGGGAATGGTCTCGGCATGACTATCTTTCTATGAGGCCGACCTGCTGAAAGACCTGGATGATGGCAAGGGCCTGTCCCCTGAAGCAGTTACCAAGCTGCCCCGCACCACAGATCTCGCTTTCTGGGCCACCAAACAAACAGCTGCTGCTATTGGTTGTGCAATGGCAGCAATGGTGGCCACGGAGAGGCATCTGTGGATAAATCTGGCTTACATCAGGGAGACAGAGAAACACTTTCTTCTCAGTGCGCCAGTCTCGCCCCCACGGAATTATTTGGCACATCAGTCGAGGTGGTCAATAAATTCAGAGAGGCGAGGGTGCGGTCTGCATCTTATAAAAAAAAAATAATAATACCACACCGTCCCAAGTCTGCGCCTGGAACCTCAGGGGAACCTGGGCTGTCTGTGTCTACGGACGCCCACCACACACCAGCTTGCTCCTTCTCGGCCCTTCCTCTCTCCCCAACTGAGGTTTTTTCCACACTTCACACCGGGCCCTGAACTGAACCTATGATGTTTTTGCGGGTTTGTGTAGACCTACTCATCCCACTATACTGACGGTTTGGTGAGAGCCTGTTTGTGGTAGTGTGGTGGTGTTTTTTAGGCAGCACTTCAAGTATGCCAGCTCTGAGATGGTTGTTTTTTTGCATTAGCTCTGTTGGGCCTTTGCTCATTTGAGCTGCAGTTAGAACCATTTCATCAAGTGTTCAGCTCCCTTTAGGCTGCCTTGATTTATGTTCTTAAATTCATTTTTGATTATTTTAGAGAGTTTTCCATTTAGGCCTCCATTATTTAAAAAAAATAATATCTAGACAGTATTTTGAGTGTTCGACCCTCTCTAAGCCGCCTTTATGGTTTGTTTGCTAGGTTTAGGATTTGGAGCCCCTGTTAGATAGTGACATCAAGTGCATGGCTTTCTGTGAGGCCGCCTTGATAAACTCTCTTTTAAGTCAAGTAGATATCATTGGGCGTTCAGCCCTCTGTGAGGGTGCCTTGAACTGTACTTGAGTTTGAATGTGCTTGGCCTCGGTCATTCTGCTGAGGTCTTCGCTCATCTGAGTTCTAACTAACAGTGTTATCAGTGTTTGGCCCTCTGTGAGTCCATCTTGGTACACTGTCTTTAAAATTGAGTGTGTTGGCCTCCTCTGGCTTAGATTGTTGTCCCGCTGAGGCCTTTGCTCTTCTGAGCTGTAGTAAAATCAGTTTTATTGAGCATTTGGCCCTCTTCAGGCCGCCTTGATAAACTGTTTCTGAAGTTGAGTAGGTCTGGCCACCTCTCACTTAGAAAGTCATCCTGCTGAGGCCTCCACTCACCTGAGCTCCATCTAGACAGTTTCTTCAAGTGTTCAGCCCTCTCAAGGCCGTCTTGATAAGCTGTCTTTATGGTTGAGTTTGGCTGGCCTCCTCTCGCTCAGAGAGTCATTCTGTTAATGCCTCTGCTCACCTGAGCTCCAGTCAGACGATGATATCAGGTGTTCGGCCCTCATTTGAGGCCGTCTTGGTAAACTGTCTTTGATTGGACCCACCTCGGTCCCTTTCTTTAGTTTGGCTCAGAGGTGCTGACTTCGAGTCAGTCAGGGTTGAGCAAGACTTTACAGCTCCCCTGGGGTCCTCAGGGATTGAACCAGCAAGCGGTCCTTAGGGATTGAACCAGAAAGCACTCTTCGCTCGCCCCAGCTAGGCTCTCCTTGCATAGAGCATGAGTTTAGGTTGTGGCCTTAAGGAATAGTGTCACTGACAGCTCCATGTATGACCTGAGTGAGGGATTGGTCTCCGGCATCTAAGTCCACTGAGCTTCCTTTGTGCTTGTAATAGCCATTCATGCAGTTATTCCCTCAGCATATATATTTCATATGTATTTCGTTCCCCAAAGTTACTTTGGATGCATTGCGAGTTCCCATTTGTTACGTGCTGGGTGTGTGTTTGGATGTTTTCTTTCTGTCTCTGCCATTCTGTTCTCTGGTTTGTGCTGTCTTGCTCTCAGGTCTCCGCTGATTGGAGTAGGCGACTGTCACTCTTCATCAAGGTGTCGTCTCTGCAGCCAATCAAGTGCCGCCCTGGTGGTTAAAAGTCTCCCGTCTTGTCCTGATTAGCAGCGCAGTGTGTGTGTGTGTCAGGTGTTTCAGTTAGAACTTGACCATACTTTGTATCTCTTTCTTTAGATTTTGTACTATGTTGACATGTTGAGAGTTAAGAATAACTTATTACCTTCTGGGGAAATAAAGAGAACAGGTAAGCAGGTTGCGCGATATACATACCATCCGCAGTTATCAAGTGTTATACACATCAGGTAAGAGGTGAGCTCCCTTCTTGTATTTTTGTTCTTATTTAGGGTAGGTTTAGTTATGGTGTCGGCTGCACCGAAGATTTTGGTTTTGCTTTTCACTTTTTTTTTTGGTTAGCAAGCTTAGAGGGTTTTGGGGAACTTAGCTTATGAACTATTTTGTTTTATTCTTTTCTTTAATTTGGCGCCACCCTAGTTCCTTTTCCCCATTAGTTTATTGTATCTATATTCATGTTTCCTTCAAAATGCATTGTATTATAGCGCACACATACACTGTCTAGTGGCTTCGGCTTTTCGCACCAATAAATCAATTGGCCTTATCTGCTTTTTGTGTTTGAGCATATCGCGTCCGCACTAAATTGGTCCAGGGAAGTGTGGCCTTTACTTCTGCAGTGCAAATTAACTGGTAAGGCTCAGGAGGTGTGTGCAACACTATCTTTAGAAGATGGTTTCAATTACGACATGATGAAAGCTGCAATCCTGCGCGCTTATGAGTTAGTATCAGAAGCTTATAGGCAGCGGTTTAGAGGCCACAAAAAAAATTCCAGTCAATCGTTCGTTGAATTCGCCAGAGAGAAAGGTGTTTTATTTGACAAGTGGTGCGTGTCGAGTAAAGTTACAGATTTTAAGACACTACGAGAACTTATTCTTTTAGAAGAATTGAAGAACTGTATTCCCGAATGTGTCGTTGTTTATTTAAATGAACAAAAGGTGACCTCTTTATCTCAAGCTTCTGTCTTTGCAGACAAATACGTTCTGACACATAAGAACGTATTTTCCATCGTTCGTTCTGACAAAACCACGTCTGTCCCTCTGATTAACCAGTCACGACCGAAAACAAGTGCTCCAAAGTCAAAGGAAGATTGAGAATGTTTTTGTTGTCATAAGTCTGGCCATTTATTTGCTGACTGTTCCGTGTTGAAACGAAAGCAGCGGGGCTCTGCGACCAAGAGCGTTGGTTTTGTGAAGGCTGTTGACGTTGACAATGTTGAGCGTGATGGTAAGCCAGATTCTAGTTATGAACCATTCCTGACGGAAGGGTTAATTTCCATTACGGGTAAGTCTGCAGAACAGGTGAGAATTAAAATGCTCCGTGACACTGGTACTACTCAATCCTTTGTGGTTGAAGGTGTACTGCCGTTCTCTAAGCAGACTTCTTGTGGCAGTACAGGGCATAGAGATGGGTCTCATTAAAGTTCCGCTACATCGGGTGCATTTGCAGTCTGAGCTATGTACTGGATTTGTGAAAGTAGGGGTTCGTGAATGTTTGCCTGTGAAAGGGGTAGAATTTGTTCTCGGCAATGATCTGGCTGGTGGGAAGGTTTTTCCCGTGTTAGAGGTTTTTGATAACCCTGTGTTAGATCAGGCTGATGAGTTGTCTGAGATGTGTTACGCAAGCTCAAGCTCGTAAGAAAGATGTTTTTGATTTGTCCTCCTCTTTTATTGCACCTATACTTGCCGATAACGTTTTACCGCCAGTTGAAGGTAAGGCTGTTGAAGAATCCTCTCCTGTCAGTTCGCACTGTTTGAAGTTGCCTGTGATGCGTGAGAAAATTATTTCTGCACAGACAACAGATTTGACTTTGCGAAAATGTTTCTCTGCGGCTGTTTTCTTGGAGGAAGCACAGAAGAGAAAATCTGCTCGGAGTAGACTTTTTATGCTCAAACAGCAACAATTACACACTAAAGATATGAAAATTGAAAATGTAAAAAGCATAATAAGTCCTCTTTAAACTTATTCTTACACAGTTTTGCATCTGTTTTGGATCCCTCAGACTGTACAGTGAAATAAGTTTTCAGAAACCGCTAAAGTGATTTCAGTGCTCACAGAGAACAGAACAACTCTTTTGACCTTGGGTCCCAACACATCAAGTTGGTGTTAAAGTTCACGAGAAAGCATCTCGGGAGAGCGTTCTCACACCAGCGGTCACAGTCAGATGACCTGGTGTCCCAGCACAACCACGTCGACTGAATATGTCTTATCATTACTTTGTTGTTTGAGAATTGGAGATTGAAGCGAGCGTCAGCCAAGCTTGAAATATGTTTTTTTTTTCGGATTTTGATGGACACATCTAAAGTGGTTTGAAAACACGGTGAACATCATAAATCCAAACAGTGTAACAGTGTTTCATAACTTTAGCTATAATATGAGGCTACTGAGTTCAGAGTTCTGTAAGTGAAGACTCTACATTAGACTCTACATCTCTACATTATTTGTGAAAACATCTTATTTTCACAGTTTAACTTAAGTTAACTTGCTTAGTTGGGGACACTTGACAATTGACATTCGATATTCAACAGTGCTTTGATCTGCACATTATTCTTTAAGAGTATAATGTACCAGTTATCAATGTAAAGCTGCTTTGACACAATCTACATTGTAAAAAGCGCTATATAAATAAAGGTGACTTGACTTAAATAAACAATAGTTCCACTAGCATAAAAAAGAAAGTAAAAGTACATTGAAAAACTTTTTGCTGTAGTTTTCACTCAGTTTTCACTCAGAAATTGCTAGTAAATTTCACAATTACTTACAAAGAAACAACAATTAACATTAAACGTTAAATTTTCCAGTAGAAAAACTAAAATATATTTTCTTATAAAATGTACTCCAATAATCTTTGTTTACACCTTTGAAAAAACACTTTTGACAGTGTATTCATGTCCAATACTAATTCAAAATACAAATTCCCAAGAAACAGAAAGCAAGCGGCTGATTAACAGACTGACAGTCAGTTACATACTCGTTTTCAAGAAACTACCAGTCAGAACTACTCAAATGTCATTGGCGATAAAGCCTTAAAATTGCATTTAAATTACTGTATGTTTGATTTAAGATAGCTAAATTGCTTGTCCAATGAGGCTTTATGGTTATAAATATAAATATGAACTTAGTATATTTGAAGGGAGAGAAAAAAAAAGCATATTTAATAGAGCAATTAATGTCTAAAGCATTTATTAGTGTTATTTTGAAGTGATATTTTGTCATATCCACATCACATTATATTGTGTAATTAGTTACCTGCAATGACGGTGCAAGAATTCAATTATGGTCTTGATAGATGTGCCTTGATAGACATTTCCATTACTGCAAATATGATTTAGCAATTTTCACTAAATTGAGCTGCCAAGCAGGTAAAAAAGTGAAATGCTAAGAAAGCATGCAATCACATACTGTAAGAAAAAAATGAATTTCATGTATTTTTTTCTAACAATCTTGGGGAGAAACTAAGTAATTATCTGAAATTCTCCTTCTGTTTTGATTGCCACATTGCATTCATTTATTTCATGGCTGTCAGATTTCCTCACACATCTGTTTCACGACCAGGGAGGCCCGAATAAATGGTCAGCATTTCTCTTTCCCACTCCCTCATGCCTATTTTTCTACCAACAAAAAAGACTTGAAGGAAAATAAGTGGGAGTCATTCGAATATTTTTTTCTACAGACTGTTTCTTAAATAGACAGAAATCTGTGAGAGAGAAATTACTGACCTTAGCCAGTTAGCAGAGCTCCTGTTGAAAGACGTGCTTGGGAAATCTCCAGCCGTCAGCATTTACCTCTCTGACTCCAGTTTTTTACTTTCATGCTGCTTGAACACAAGTCTGTCGTACCAAAAGTTTCCACCATTGAGTTTCCCCTGCAGCAACCACAGCAGACCACAGATTGAGGAATCATTCAGACATGGTCAAGTTTAAATAAAACCCCAGTATATAATAAGCTGTGATTTCAAGCACTGATTTGTTTCTATGGTGCGAGTCTGTGGCTGTTACAGATGTTTTTGTGCTCTGTACATGTTTGCATCACAAAGGCCACAGAACATTTGCTTAAAAAGCAAAATGACATAAGATATTAAGTCTTGTTTTCTGGGAAAAAACAAAACAAAACAAAACAAAAAAATCAACTAAAAAACAAGTTGTTTCTTGGTTTCTTACCCTTACTGGCAGATCTTTTTTCTAGTTTTAAGCTTGCACTTCATTTTGATAGATTTTTCAGAAAACAAGATATTGTTACGTTTTAAGCAGGGATGAAGATAGGTGAGAATCCAAGTGCAGCAACAGTTTATTCAAAAAACACAATCCAAGATAATCCAAAACAGAGACAGGAACATAATCCGAACAGGGAAACCAGGGGCCTGTACCATGATGGTAGTTGAACAAACTCAGGGTTATAGGATTAGTTTCGAGTTGACAAAACCAAACCACTCCAATCCGGCTTTGTTGGTACCATGACGCTTATCATCAACTTTCTTTGTCAACTCAGGCTTTGATCCTGAGTTCGTGGAGCGTGTGCATATGAATGCGTGACATCAGTGGTGAACAGCCAATCACATGCCTTGCAACAGAGAGAAACTACGATTCACTTCTCGCGAGACAGCCAGCAAAACTCTTTTGCTGAAGGTTAAGAGATTGAAGAAAATGAAGTATTTAAACTCATTTACACTGATAAAAATACTTGTTCATGAAAGAGGACAGATAAAAGAAATTGTCTTGCTCTATCAGTGCAAGTAAAACTTGTGAAGTTAGTTTATATAGTTGATAATAGCGATAGAGACTCAAACATGTAAGTTCACATCATATTTAAAGTTTATTTACAGCTTATTTATATTACATATGATCTGTATATATTAATATTCATTAAAACTAAATGCTTAATAATAAAACTAAACTAAAATTGCTTGTGTGTAATGAATTAATAATAATATATATATAATATAATAATTATATAAATCATAAAATAATTCTAAGTAATTATCATTAAAGCCAGACAATTTTATTGTTAAATATTTATTTTTCCATATAGTGACCTTTAATTTGGAGGAAAAGAAACTTGGGGAATGACTTTATTACATTGGATGTGTCAGTGTCTGTTTGCTCACATCTGATTGGCCCAATTTCGGTTTGAGATCTCTAAACCAGAACATAACCTGCCCTGGAGCAGGTTAGCCGTGGAGCGTAAGTTACTATGGTGATGAACACCGCTAAAAGCAAAGTCACTTTCATGGTACCTAAAACCCAGGATTGGCGCAAACTAATCTGAAACTTACCTGGCTAGCCAGCTAATCCAGCTTCATGGTACAGGCCCCAGGAATGCAACAACTTACAAAGAGAGACATGCAAGAACAACGACCAACAAAAGACAACTGAAACACAGGGATATAAATACACAGGGAACACAAGTGCTCATGATAAACGTGTAAAGGTGTAGATAAGTTACTATGGAAACTAATGAGGGTAACTACAGAGACAATCAAGGCAACAAGGCAAACAGGAACTAATCACAGGAAGAGAACATGGGGCAATTCAAAATAAAAGTCCTTATAACAACATTGATGAACATCGGGGCACATTTTACAAATTTCTTATGACATTTTGCTTCTCAAATTGTATCTTGACTTAAGAATATTTAGATATTTATACTGGAAAACAAGATAAAATAAGAAAATATTTTGATATTAAATTATTGGTCACTGTGAGTGAGCAGACACTGGCTAAATTATGGTGTATTGTGGTTTGCTTGTCATTAGTCTGCCGTTAAACTACTTTTTATAACAGGGGCATTTCCTTCAAAAAAAAAAAAAAAATCTATATTATAAAAATAAAACAATGCAAATATTACAAAATGTGACATTAAAAAGTGTATAAATCACTTGTTTTTATAAAGCGACACCTGTGGGTAAAGTTACAGCGGGAGTTCGCATCTCTCTTGCCTCCCCTGAGCCCACTGAGTTTTAATAGACCCCCTAAAATGTGCGGTGGGTTTATTGGGGGGTAATTGAGAATGAATGGGGGAAAGTCATGTGAGAGAAGGCAAATGCCTCCATTGAGTTCTGAAGGACGACATCTCGTGGGGAAAGGAGTTGGCTTTGCAGAAAATGGAGTCTTTGTCGAATAGTTGTAGGGTTTACGCATTGCTGCGTGGGTGTCTCTCTGCATCTCAAAGAGTTGCTGGAAACAAAGGACTTTGAGCGAATCCTAGTCTGCAAAGTTCAACGAAGGTTCTTGCAGGGGTTTGAGTGAGTTCTTGAAGAGGTTTATCGTGCAATCAGGACGAGTGGCTTCCTTGTCTGCCAGGGGAACTGGGCAGAGGGAATGTCTCCTGTAGGTGATTCCCATGGTGGCCTGCTGTGACTTTCACCTCGAGATGTGTCGCAGGTCCGAGTTTCCTGATAACAGTGGGAATTTACACCTTGTGTCCTGGTATTTGCTGATATATCTATTTTCTTAAAGTCAACAAAGTGAGAGGTAGTCTTTTTGATCTGTCTCTACAGTCAATGGTCTCCAAATGGCAGAAATTGGAGAACAGGATCTTTCAGCAGTTTTATGGCTCATGAATGGCTCGGTGGAGTTGATTCTTTTTGATCTTTGGAACGTGGAGTTTTTTTTTTTTGTCATTTAGTGGGCTTTGTTCAGGACTAATCCTACAAACAAAAAATATATTGTTTAAATTTTTAATGGCTTTAGTTCTTATTTTGGAATAAATGTAAAAATAAAAACACAAACTTGATGAGATTTAAATTTTGGATTTAATAAATAGAACATTAATTATATTGTTAATGTAAAAATACAAAATAGAATAGAATTTTGTATAGAAGCTTGTTTCCGCCATGAAATACAAAAATTAAAAAAGGTAATTGCGACTCAACATATTGCAGTTCTTACTTTTTTCTTGCACTTCCCACAATTCTGAGAAAAATTCACAATACTTTTGTTTCTTGCAATTGCGAGTTTATATCTCACAACTTTTTTTCTCTCTAAATTGTGAGATATAAACTTGCAATTGTGAGAAAAAAAGTCAGAATTGTGATATTGTCGCAGTTAACTTTTTTATTTTGTGGCGGAAACAAGGTTCCATACCTCACAGATCATTTGACTGAATGAAGTTTTATGGGCAGAAACTACTCACATGCCCTGGACACAGTGATTTACACTCCTGATATATGATACACAAGTCTTTTTGTGCACTATTGAACCATGACATCACGCCAGACACTGAACATTGATTCTGTCACCTACAAACTTCATCCATATTATAAACCTAGATTTATGAACCTGGTTCAAGAGGAAAATCGATCAGCCGGATTGAAATGTATTGATTTGATATGCAATGACTCGTGAGATGGTGACAACGAATGAACACTGAATAAGAGGGATTTCATTTCAATCACTTTTCATGAAACTCACCCTTAGAGTTTATAATGCAGTGTGCATGCAACACTTCATGCAATTAATTCTTTCTTTTTTCTCTCTCTCTCTCTCGGTTTTGTGGGTAAATATGACCTGGACATGTTCTAGGCTGCATGGTTTGTTCCCCCAAAAGAGTAACTCATCTCATCTCATGCACAACATCAATATCGAGACCAGAGGATCAGGACGTCATATTCTCTAATGCATGTTGACTGTTTACGCGTTTCTGTTGGAGAGGACATGCTGTTCTGATGCCTGTAATTACAGCCTGAAGAACATTCATTTGTCTGTCCTTCTATTGAGCAGCTGAATGCGAACACAAACAAGAGTTTGCTGTGAGTTCTGCCAGAACCCCTTAATAAGGCATTGTCTTCATTTCTTTCAATGCAAAAGAGATGATTAAGTAAGTTCTCATGCAGATCCACAGAATTCCTGCCTTCAACGTTGCATAGATAGTCTGGTAGAGGAAATGTTTGTTTGGCTGTATTCAGAACTAAATACCAGCGTACTGCTTATTGCTAATAAATAAACTGCTAATTGTCTAATACATACAGCTGTGCTCAAATGTTTACATACCCCTTGCAGAATTTACAAAATGTTAATAGTTTTTACAAAATAAGAGGCATAGTAAAAATTCTGATGTGCAAGAAGGCAATGTGTACATTTTTCTTATTTTGTTTAAAGATGCCTTTTGATGCCTCTTATTTTGTAAAAATTATTAACATTTTAATACAAATACAAAATGTGTAAAATAGTAGGCAATACAAAATGATAAACATTTCAAGTTTGCAGTGTACTGCACATTTTGGAAAATGTAGTAGGTCATTCAGGTATCTGTATTTAGTGCAGTGAGAAAAATCACATACTGTCAAGTCAAGTCACCTTTATTTATATAGCGCTTTTTACAATGCAGATTGTGTCAAAGCAGCTTTACAGTGATAACTGGTATATCATTTTGAGAGAAAATTTTAAAGAAAATGGTGTCAATGCAGGCAGATGCAAAGCACTGTTGAATATCAAATGTCAAGTGTGTATACACACATACTGTGTGTGTACATACAGCGCAACGGTGTGCAATACGGAATAAGTAGTATGGCAGTATACTATCATACTACTTATTTAATATAGCATACTGTTTCACATGCTTTAAAAAATAGAAGGAAGATTAGAATATATGTACAATATAGAGTAAACATATTGTACAAATAACAAAGTCTATATTTTTGCATTCTGTGCACATTCCGAATACTAATTTCTTTCAAAAATAGTAGTCTAAGCAGTGTCTAGACTACAGTACTCAATGAGATTTGTATTATAAATCTATTATATATATTATATATAATCTATAATCTATATCTATTGTATTATAAATGTATTATAAGTTTGAAAGCCATTGATATTTATCTAAAGCTCATCTCAGCATCAAACAGCACGTACTTAGTCCATTCAATGGTAATCTGATGCATACTGCACACAAAAAATGATATGAACTAGCAGACAATGAGCGTGTTTACATGCGCATTCTTTACAGAATTATGCTTAAAAAGCTGATAAAATGTGTCATGTAAACACGTTAACCGGTTCAAGGTAATAAACGGCAAGCATAAACTGATTGACACTGCTAGTTTGTTGCCCCTTACCCCTGTATTCTGTGGGCTTATTGAAGTACGCATGTGTGATGATGTGTGACATTAAAGCATCCTTGCTGTGGATTTAAGCACATCCAGATAGAGCAAGCATTTTGCTGTAGGGGACAAGGAAATACATCACAAACTCCAACTCTTTCTTGACCCAAGAAATTATAAAAATTTTGGAATACTCCTCATGGGTTGTTATTACATCCCAACTGACATAACATATGCTTCTTGTCAGTTAGACAGGTATACACTACTGGGGAATAAACTGATTTTTTTAAATAAAGTCTTGTAAACGTGGTCTACTTGCATTGCCAGTTTATTGGTTTGCATGTAAACCGTGACAACGGGTTAATTCAATAAGTTGATTTTTGGGTGTTATCAGTGTGCATGTAAACGTGCACACTGGTAGTTTGAATCTGATTGGTTGGCTTTACACAACTTCAGTCAGTCCGCCTGGACTTGAAGTCATGTTTAAAGGGTGCAAAACTGATGCATTGATCATTTTTGAGAAAGAATTAATCACTATTTTCTGGAACTTTCTGTAAAAGCTCATGGCTATGGCCTCAAAACGCAGTGAATTCATGGTGGTTAATTAAGTAAAGTCCCTAAATTGCATGTAAAAGCAAAAATTGTCATTGGTCACTTTACATTTCTTAAGTTGTCATGGGCAGAATAAGCTGCAGTGAGCAGAAATTTTGGCAAGTTGACATAACATATGTCCCTTGTCACCGTCTACCTTCATGGCAGCTGTGTTTGTTTACTGTCCGTGGAACCCAATATTTCTAATTACATGAGCTTCAGATTTTGCCACCTTCATTTTTTCCGTCAGTTTCCATTAATCCACCCACCTGCTCTCTCTTCTTTTCCTCCATAACTGTATTATCCGTCCACACACTAAGCCTTCAGAAGATAAATCCTTACTCTCCGTTTTATTCACTTTTCTCTGTCCGGAATCTCGTCCTCTCCACTTTTCTGCTTCCTTGTTCTCAGTAACACCAGTCCTTACACATCACCAATCTTCAAAATCGCACACATCTCTTTCCAAACTTTAATTATTTCTTCCTCTAATCTTTTACTTTTCGCCCACTCTCTTCAGCTTTTGGAAGTGTGAAAGTTTCTCCAAAAATTCTGTGGCCTAAAGATTTCCTAAACTGCTGATTATCTGGAGTGTGAAACTTTAAGAAAATAAATGTGGATTGATCAGAGTGGCTTGATGAATATTGCCCCTCATGACGCTTTCTTTAACCTTATTATTTTAATAACTACTAGTTTAAAGGTCTCAACAGAGGCTTTCAAGCTATAGAAATTCTTAAGATAATTTGTTTGAATGAAAAAAAAAATTCAGTGCCACGAGAATTACAAGAGTCCAAATGTACAAAAAGCCCAAAACATACTATATGCAGACTCTTTCAGCTACGAAAGCTCAACTTTACTAATCTTTGTGTTCTGTCATAACATAAGTACACATTGCATTCTCAGTGTTGCCACAAGAGGCACTCTAGCTGACATGAGCGTCTTCTATGGTCAGTTTCCTCTCTTACTGTAGGGCCCTGTCCCAAATGGCACCCTAAACACTCAGGGTCTTCCTACGTGTCTGCACTTTCGTGACGTAACGCTGCTTTGACTGTTGGGAAAATGTCTGCTGCGGAGCTCGCATCAGTGCTGATTGACAAAGAACTTGACAATGGCAGGTGGCAGCCTATGACGCCACCACAGGTGCAACTGTGAGTATAAAAGGGCACCTGGAAATAATGTCGTCCACTTCTTGTCTGAAGGAGACAGAGCAAGAATGTCTGAAGCATGGCAAAGGGATGCAGCATCTCATTCCCTATTCTCAGGGAACCATGGTTACACACGTAACCTGAGATGTTCCCTTTCGAAAGGGAACCTGCACTGTGTCCACTAAGTCCCCCAAGAAGACTCAGAGTCTTCATCCCTAGGCGCACCAATGACAACTATAGGCTGGAGATTCTCAAGAACAGAAGCCTCAAGGAAGATTTTAGGAGAGGAACCCAGCTACGTTCATACTCAGGCCAGCTTCCAAAAAGGCTCACAGAGAGCCTAGAATACTCAAAACTTCCAAAAGTAGCCCTGGAGAGAGGAGGCCTCAACAAGAGGCCTGACAACACTCTAACCCAAGGTCAGTGCCAGGTTGAGTCCAGATGTCCCACAAAGCTTCGCAGAATGGAGGCCTAAATAATACCTCCCAGATAGAGAGGGGGCCTAACACACTTGTAGTGAGGTAAGCATCCAAGGAGGCTCAAAGAGAGCCTAACTACCTAGCACACTACCCTCCAGCCTTGCCGAGCTCTAGGAGTGGAGGCCTCAGCATGACGACTCTCATGTCGAGAGGAAGCCTAGCAACGTTCCACACTCAGGACAATTCACAAGGAGGCTCAAAGAGAGCCTGCAACCCATGACTAATATCCAGCGGAGCTCTAGAGAGCGCAGGCCTCAATAAGAAAACTCCCACTAACGAGAGGAGAACTGATGACGCTCAAGTTAGACAAGGAGGCTCACAGAGAGCATGACGACTAACAACGTTCCACACTCAGGACAATTCACGAGGAGGCTCAAAGAGAGCCTGCAACCTGTAACTAATATCCAGCGGAGCTCTAGAGAGCAGAGGCTTCAGAGAAGGCAACTCTATAAAAAGCTAACAAAAGCAGAGTTCTAAGAGCAGAGGCCATAGCACAACAACTCTCCTATCGAGAGGAGGCCTTAACAAAATTCCACACACAAGATGGCGGCCACACATCAGTGAGTGGTAAAGTACACACACACACACACACACACAGAGGCAAGCATTGATTATCTAAATATTTTCTTTCGATCGTTTGATACATTTATTTTATGTATTTTGGTTTCTGCTCACTTTTTTGTCTCCCCTCTTGTGTGTAATGTGGACTAGTCCAATTGTATAAATGTGTCTTCATTGTTTCATTAGTGGGGTCAGTTCAGTTTGTTTGTCATGGCTTCAGTTATTTAAGTTCAGTTTTGTTCTGTTGATCTCTTTTATTAGGCCTAAGTCAGTTGATTTTGATTTCTTTTGTGAACTTTGATTTTTCTCTAATTTGGTAAATGCTTTCTTTGATTCATTAAAAGATATTTTTTTTGGAGAAACTTGTTTTTTCTAAAGCCAGTAGGAGGCATAGTTTCCCAAAAATATTTATTTTCTCTGCCTTAGCCGCCCTCTGTCTCAGTCCACCGCCTGTCAAAAAGATTTCTCTGAAACTCATGATACAGGTCAGTGTCAATTTAAAGAGCCCAGACTTGAGAAGTTGTCTGAATTGGATGACATTGAGCACTTTCTAATCACTTTTGAGAGAATTGCAGCAGCTTGTCGGTGGCCAAAGGAGGACTGGGCCTTCCGCTTCATTCCTCTCTTGACGGGTAGGGCCAGAGTGGCTTATGTTCATATGGATGTTGATGATTCACTTGAGTATGAGGAAGTTAAATCTGCCATCTTAAGAAAATATGACATCAACCAAGAAACTTATAGACAAAGGTTCCGTTCTCTTGATGTTGAACCCCTTGAGAGTCCCAAAGAATTATATGTGCGATTAAAAGAACTTTATGTGAAGTGGATGCAGCCAAAAAGTAAATCAGTTGAGGAAGTTGGGGAAATTATAATTCTGGAACAATACTTAAGAATGCTTTCTCCTGAGCTCCAGGTTTGGATCCGCTTGGATGCTTTTCAAGCGGCAACACTGGCGGACGTGTTTGTGGCGACACGTAAGGGAAGTCAGTCTTGGTGTTGGAAGACCAGCAGCAAGGAAGACCGCCGACCAAACTTCCCCCAGCAACTTCAGAGAAATGTTCCTGGTACTGGTAAGCCTGGAGGAGGGCTCACATTTGTGACTGCTGCTAAGAGTCATAGGAAAGTGCCAATCTGCTATCTGTGTGGTCAAGAGGGCCATATAAAACCAATGTGCCCTAAAAATGTAGCACAGACTATTCACCTGTGTTATGCTTCCCGAGGTCAAATGAGTCCAGAAGGAGAAGCTGGGTGGGCACCACAGATGACCACCGTGAAGGTGAATGGAAAGGAATTGCAAGCCCTTGTAGACACTGGAAGTGATCACACCTTGGTGCATCACAAGTATATTTCACCAGCACAGCTCAACCTTACTGATAAGAAATCCATTCGCTGTGTTCATGGTGATAAAAAACAACTTCCTACTGCAGAAGTGTATATTAAAGTGAAGGGGCAAACCTGATGTGGGCGTAGCAGACAATCTACCATTCACTGTGGTTCTGGGCCATGACCTACCAGTGCTCTTGGACTTTTTGCAGTCAGTACCATCATGTAATATGGTTGTTACCAGAGCTCAAGCAAGCAAAGGAGAAGAAAGTCAACAGCTGTTTAGTACCCTACCTTTCTTTGAGGAAGATTGAGAATCCTTTGGCACTGCAAAGCCCAGGAAATCCCATCGACAGAAAAGGTTGAAATACTTCCACTGGCCTGACTTGAACAGAGAGGCAACCCAATATTGTAAAAGTTGCCCAGAATGTCAAATAGTCTCTACCCGAGGTCCAGGTCGGGTTCCTCTCCAACCACTGCCAATTATAGGCACTCAGTTTGAAAGACTGGGAATGGATGTTGGCGGGCCTGTTGAAAGGAGTCGTTCAGGTAACAGATTTATGCTTGTTGTAACAGACTACGCTACAAGGTATCCCAAAGTGTTCCCACTAAAGTCTATTAAAGCAAAGTATGTGGCGTCCTGCTTAGTGCAACTGTTCTCCAGAGTTGGGTTTCCTTGTGAAATCTTGACAGATCAAGGAACTAACTTTATGTCTACCCTTCTGAAACAGGTATACAAACTGCTGGGTATTAAGAGTCTGAGAACAACTCCTTACCACCCCCAGACAGATGGACTCACAGAAAGGTTTAACCAGACTCTGAAACAGATGCTGCGCAAGTTCGTTTGTGACTCTGGCAAAGACTGGGACCAATGGCTCCCTTATCTCCTATTTGCCTATAGAGAGGTGCCACAGTCATCTACCGGCTTTGCCCCCTTTGAACTCTTATATGGGCAGGACCTCTCTCTGCTTCGAGAGATATGGGAGGGAGACCAGTGAAGAGGTGAGCCGATTAATGTTGTATCATATGTAGTGCAGATGCAAGAACGCTTGGAGAAGATGACCGGACTGGCTCAAGCTCATTTAGCAGAGGCTCAAACACGGCAGAAAACCTGGTACAATCAATCTGCTTGTGGGCGAAGTTTTGAACCTGGTGAAAAGGTATTGGTGATGCTGCCCAGTCAAGAAAGTAAATTGTTGGCGAAATGGCAGATCCATTTGAAGTTAAAAGGAAACTTGGACTCACCACATATGAAATTTCTCTGTCTGGCCAAGACCTTCCTTCTTGAACTCTGCATATTAATCTGATTAAGCAGTGGGTTTCTCGTCCTGACAAGTCTGCCCAAATCTTGATGATTAAGCAAGTGAAGGAAGAAGAGGAGTTGGATGACCAGTATTTACCTCAGCCTGCTCTGGGAGATATCAGTTACTTGTCATCACAGCACCAGCAGGAGGTAAGGGCCATTTGCCAACCTGAAGTTTTCTCTGAATATCCAGGGTTCACAACTTTAGTTGAACATGACATTGTGTTGAAACCTGATGCGGTTGTAAGGAGAATGAGTTACCGTGTTCCAGAGCGTCTCCAAGAGTCACTAAAGAAGGAAGTTGAGCTGATGCTGAAGTTGGGCATCATAAAGCCATCCAAGAGTGAGTGGTGCCACCCTGTGGTCCTGGTTCCAAAAAAAGATGGCACCATAAGATTTTGTATAGACTTTCATTACCATAATTCTGTAACAAAGTTTGATGCTTATCCAACTCCCCATATAGGTGATCTTACTGATTGCCTGGGTACCTCAAAGTTCTTGACAACTATCAACCTTTCAAAGGGTTACTAGAAGATCCCGTTGACTCTGCGGTCCAGAGAAACCCCATTGGGGCTATTCCATTTTAAGGTTCTTGCTTTCGGGCTACACGGGGCACCTGCTAGCTTCCAAAGACTTATGGTCCAGGTACTGCAGAGGTTGACCTATACAGCTGATTATCTAGATGATACTGTGATTTACAGTAACACATGGGAACAACATCTGCATCTAGGGTATCTAGGGTTTGTCATTGGCAATGGGGTAATAAAGCCTCAGGTGGAAAAGGTCCGGGCCATTGAAGGGTGCCCCCATCCACAAACTTTCTCTAGCAGGGCTGCAGCATTGACTGATATGGTGGGCTCAAGGAGTCCCAATCAGCTCCGATGGACTGAAGAAGCGAAAGCCGCATTCCAAAATATTAGAACTGCCTTGAGCAATGAATCTGTGCTGCGAAATTCTGATTTTAACGAACTTTTCATTCTCCAAACAAACGCTTCGGACAGAGGCCTAGGAGCCGTTTTGTTGCAGGGTGCCCCTGATTCTCGGCGTCCCATTGCTTTCCAAGGAGGCTCACAGAGAGCCTGACGACTTAGCTAATAATAGCCGAGCTCTAGGAACAGAGCATAACGAATCTCCTATCGAGAGGAGGCCTAACAATATTCCACACTCAGGATATCTTGCTAGGAGGCTAACAGAGAACCTACAACCCGCACCTGATAACCTGGTGGAGCCCTGAAGAGTGGAGACCTAAATATAACTCTCGTTAGCGAGAGGAGGCCAGACGATACCCACAGTAGTCAAGGAGGCTCAGAAAGAGCCTAACAACTTAGCAAAATGTAGCCGAGCTCTAGGAGTGGAGGCCTTAAGTGACAACTCTCTAAATCGAGAGGAGACCTACAGTAACAACGCCCAAAAAAGGAGGCTCACAGAGAGCCTACAACTTGCACTAGATATTCAAACGGAGCTCCGGGGGAGCGTAGACCTTAGAAAAATATCACCCTAGTGAGAGAAGGCCTAGCAACGCTAAAAAATAAAAACACTGCTATCTGTACAGCATGATGCTGCTGTTAGCAGATTCTATGCCATAGCCAAGGAGGCTCAAAGAGAGCCTAATGACTTGACAATACTGCTACAAAAAGCAGGGGCCTCACGGGCATAATGCGCTTCCTATAATAAAGGCTAAGGATGCTCAGCATCGCCAGTAGGTAGAGTTCTACAGACGGAGGCCTCGAATATTGGCCTAGCAACATCCAAAACACAGAAAGCTTAGTAAAACACACCCTCTTAAAACAAAGCAGTCACCAAGGAGGCTCACAGAGCCTACTACTTAGTAAACTACTTGGTATTAGACAATGCATTCACAGCTAGCCACTAATGCTGAACTATCAGTAAGGCAGATGTAAAAGTAAAAGTAAAATCAAACTGCCAAAAACAACATAGGTCTAGCTTCAGGGCCAGATGTAAAAACGTGTGAGAGCCCCTCCTGGCATAGCCAGGACATTCAGCAGATCAGCCTGCTAGGCTTGCAACACAGCTAAAGTGTGCATCGCTATGCCAGCCTGGCCTGCTGCCGCATATGCTCTGCCATTAAGACACAAGAAGACGCATAAATGTTTAGTAGGCAGAGATGGAGCCTTCAATGCGGATGCCACAGTGCAGCTGGTCCTGAACCACGAGACACAGATGGCTGGCCGGATGCCCTTGAAAAAAGGGTCAGACGAGAGCGGAATTCCTCAAGGAAGGCACTCAAAATGCACACAAACAGCCCCCTCAAGGGCTGAGCGTGCAAACTCCTCACTCATGCACATAATGCACATATCTTCTGTGTCGTCTGGTGTCAGATGATGCTGACACGGAGGAACACACTGTCTGAAAGACTTGGCACTAGTGCTCGCCATAATCCTAGATTTGTCTTGAATAAACACACGTTCAAACAAACCTGTATCCTGAAGACAAGAAAGAGGATGATGTTATTTCCAGGTGCCCTTTTATACTCACGGTTGCACCTGTGGTGACGTCATAGGCTGCCACCTGCCAATGTCAAGTTCTTTGTCGTGTTTCTCGCACTTCAGACACCTGGCATGCCGGAGGCATTCCCCATAGCAACCCCTAGGGGATGTAGCGCGAGTTCCCTTTCAATAGGGAACTGTATCACGCCCTGGAGTATTAAAGCCTGTTACCGCCACACTGCCAAAAATGACTTTTTTAGTTAAAATATCTAAATTTTCTTTGAAACAAAATAAATTTAGTTCAAAAGCAACACTGTATAAGATATTAATACGAGTGTATTTTTTCTTGCTGTACCGGCAGATTTTTTATATATACAGTATACTACCATTCAAAAGTTTGGGGTTGGTAAGATTTTTTTATGTTTTTGGAAGAAGTCTCTTATGTTCACCACGGCTGCATACAAATAAACATGCAAATAAAATCTATATAAAATATTATATATAAAATATGCTAATGCAGTCAGACAGTAATGCAGAGTTTCTTCTCAAGTAAAAATCTAATCTTATCGAATGCTGTAAAAATATATTGGTCATCGTAGGTTCATGTTAGTTAATGCAAATGGTAAACAAATGAGACCTTATTGTAAAGTATTACAAATTTATCTTATTTCAAGCAGATATTTTAAATGGAAAATTAGATACATAAATAAAGTATTTTCTCAGTGCACACTAACAAGGAACACACATTAAGTATGTACAAAAAAATCATACTTTGATGGGACCAGAGAGGAACGTTTTCAGTGAATAACTTAACTTAAATCTGAATCTGTTCTTCAAATAGCTATCATATGACTTAAGAAAACTCACAAAATAGTTCACAGGTAATACTGATTACCTCTATGGTGGTTTTATAGTGTTTATAGTGGAGATAATCGGTGTGGTAACTGTAAACTGTCATTGTGTAAAAACCTTTGATGTTTGTTTGACAAAGACTTTGGAAGAGTTTCCGAGAGTTTTTGATCATCCGTTTTCTTCCTACAATACATTTCATTCATCATCTAGATCAGACAGAAACACACCTTCAAACGGCCGAGTTTCCCCCACACCTAATTCAGGCCTGGCGTGACATTCTCACAGTCTGTATCCGGTTCTTCTTTAGTCATTGTTTTGCTAGTCGACTCACGGAGAATCAAACATCCCCTTTAATACAACTGCCATTTGCAAAACAAATTTCCTGTTTTAAGACCCAACAAGATCTGACAAAATGAAAAAACGCTGCAAACACTGATGCCTCAGGAAGATACCGGATGGGAGAGAGAGGAGAATTCGTCTTGGTGGGAAAACTAGCAACAAAAGCAGACAGAACGAGAAGGTGTAGGGGGGCTTGTTAGCTGCGGAGGAAACAGACAGCTGCTACTGTTACTGTATGACATCCTGGCCCTCAGTGTGCTTCTACACGGTCGAGGGGATGTCGGTTCCCTCAGTTCAGCTTCATGGCTGAACGCTGATGCAGCGGGAAACGCAGCCAAACAACAGTGTGTGTGGTCTAGAACAGATGAGCCGAGCACAGCGGCTGCAAAACACCACAAACGATCCCTTTAATCACAGGTCAGAATGTTCTTCTTGCATCTAAACATGATCTCTAGTCTAAGATAGAAATGGTCACAAAAACAGGTCTGTTTTTATCAATGCATTCCCTGAAGAATCAAACCAATTACCTTGACATTGTCTTGCCAACTCAGGAAAGTCCTTCAGAAGACCATCCATGAAACCTCAAATGCTGAACACTAAATGCTGCTCTAAAGAACTTAAGAATGTTTTAATCTCTAAACAACAATATAAGATGATTATACAACAACAAATGTGGTATACTGCACATCAGGATTATTCTCAGATCCCATAAATTTTCAAACAGTTTAGCGACAGCGTTGAACAGCACTGCAGTTCTGTTATGCTTTATATCAGCATTATATAATACAATAATGTTTTTAATATTAATGAAAAAATGTGTAGACATACCTATAGTTTACATTTTACCTATAGTTTACAATTTTTTTAAATTTCATAAAATATTTCCATTTTATATATATATATATATATATATATATATATATATATATATATATATCTATATATATCAGGGGCTTTCCTCCGAGGAGGCAAGGGAGGCAGTGCCTCCTCAAATAAATAAATAAATAAAAAAATAGGATGAGAAAATAATCCATATTACATATAAAACAACACAAATATAAAAAAATTATGATATTAAAAAGAGCGCAAGTCACTCATATTTCTAAAGGAACACTGCCAAACAGCGACACCCGCAGGTAACGTTACAGCAGGAGTCATGCCTCCCTTTCCACTCATAGAAAACCATTAGACCCCCTATAGTGTGCGGTGGGTTTTGTGGGGGGTAATTGAGAATGAATGGGGGAAAGTCACATGAGAGGAGGCAATGTCTCCATGGCGCTATGATTGGATGTAATTGGTTATGATTGGATATGACTGCTTTGTGCGATAAATCTTGCCTCTTGTTTACATGAACGGAACATGAGCACGTCAGTTTGAATGAATAAATGATGGCGTCAATGGGAAAACTAATTGAAAAGTAAGTAAACAGATCACCCAGTTTTTATATCTTCGCTTTATGTCATGTCAAAGTCAAACTTGAAATGGACTGAAAACATGATGACTGCGGGGTTTTTTAGTGCAATCAGCTTGGTGAAATTAAAAATATATCTTCGTGTCCGTGACAGACGGTGTTTACAGAGCATGACTGATGATCCAAAATAGCCTAAGTTGACTATTAAAAAGAAAAACATCAATACACAAATAAAATATATTGTTTAAATTGTTACAGCCTTTAGTTATTATATATATATATATCTTTTAAAGCTTTAGATCCCACCCTCCCTTAAGAGCGCTCTCCAAAGCCACGCCTCCTTTAAAACACTTGAACGCGCAGGTCATGCACAGCCAGAGCAGATTCAAGAGCAGATTCACAAGAGATGGCATTAAATTACCTCATGTCTCTAAAATGATCTCAATTATCTCAAAACATAACATAACACTAAAACATAACATTATAATAACATAAACAATAGGGGTGTAACGATATTCAAACCGAACCGAAAAACCATGATACACCACCCACAGTATGTAGTGCAATATTCTTATTGGGTACCAAACGCGCCCCGCTCACTGAAATGTATAATATCCTGTGTAATCACTCAATCAGTGTTTCAACAGTGGAAAGACATCAATAAAACTTGTAAACACATAGCATTTACCTCAGTCTACAGCTTGTTAGTTTGCTAGAGAAATGAACTCTTGCTAAATATATGCACTATATTAGCCTATTCATTCATTATGTTTTACTTAGCTTCTTAGAGATGTCTTGAATATTTAATGTTTAAATAAATCGTCAAAATGACTGTGTAAATGATTATATTTCAACAACAAATTGGAGTAAAAACATAATTTTATAATAATAAGATTTAGAAGTTAATGCAAAAACTGCCTTATGTGCAATTTACAAGTTTTCATACAAATTGTTATTTGAGTGTTGATTATTATATCTAAAAATAAATAGCAACTGAATTTAGACTAATAGTTTGTGCTCTGAACCTTTAATATTATAGTAATGTGCAAGTAAGGGCTCCCTTTATAGTTTACAGCATTAGCAGAGATAATTTTTTTATCCTTAAGAAACTTTTAATTATAATTGAATTCATTTAAAGGCAAGAGACACAATTTGTTCAGTAAACTACTGTTTAATTTGAAAAAAAAAAAAAAAATGTTTAGTTTTCTCCCCCTGTACGTACAGAACCGTCAGTTTTGTGTACTGTTACACCCCTAGTAAACAACTTACAGAGCTCTTACTTGTACAATTTAACTGCTGCAGATTCATTTCAGCGTTGATAGCATTGACATGCATAAATCCAAGTCTGAGGACGTGAACAGCTCCAGATAGAACATCACAGGTTGCCATCTCTAAATTACGGTTACAACAAAATAATATAGGTTTTATAGACAATTGGTTTTTGGGGCAGACCTGACCTGTTGAAAAGAGATGGTATTCATCCCTCTCAGGATGGTGCTGCTCTTCTCTCTAGTAATATGGCACATAGTCTTAGAGCTGAAACATGACAAACTGTGGCCCAGGTCAGGAAGCAGACAGACCGGCTAAACCGACCGTCTGCTAGCTGCCTCACGTTACAGAAGTCAGATAATTCCCAACACATAGAAACTCTTACACCTAGATATTATCACATAGAGACTGTGTCTGTACCCCGAATTAGTAAAAACAAAAAACTTCCAAACCCATTTAATGGTAAAAATTGAATTGATGTTCAACAAATAAAAAATAGAGATAGTAATGATAAACAAATGATAAAGCTTGGGTTGTTAAATATTAGATCCCTTTCATCAAAATCACTTATTGTAAATTATGTTATCACAGACAATAATCTAGATGTGCTGTGTTTGACAGAAACTTGGCTAAAACCGGACGATTACATTACTTTAAATGAGTCTAGCCCTCAAGGTTATGATTATTGACACAATCCTCGTCAGAAAGGCAAAGGGGGAGGTGTTGCTGTAATTTATAGTAATATTTACAGTATTAGTCACAAGTCTCTCAAATATAATTCCTTCGAAGTGATGGTACTTTATGTAACATTATGTAAGTTGACATTTGTGTTGGCTACTGTATACAGGCCACCAGGACACCATACAGACTTTATCAAAGAATTTGCTGATTTTCTATCGGAGTTAGTACTAGCAGCAGATAAAGTACTTGTTGTTGGTGACTTTAATATCCATGTAGATAATAAAAAAGACTCATTGGGATTGGCATTTGCAGATATTCTAAACTCTATTGGTGTTAGACAACACGTGTCAGGACCCACTCATTGTCGTAACCATACTTTAGATCTAATATTGTAATATGGAATTGATATTGATGCTGTTGAAATTCTGCAGCAGAGTGACGACATCTCAGATCATTACCTAGTCTCGTGTATACTACATTTAGTCAAAACAGCTAAACTGCCTCCCTGCCATAAATTTGGTAGAACCATCACTTCTACCACTAAAGAACGCTTTATAAATAATCTTCCTGATCAGTTTCATCGCCTTAGCATACCAGACAGCTTAGAAGACCTCGATGTTGCAACGGAAACTATTGCCTCTGTCTTTTCAAGCACATTAGACTCAGTTGCTCCTTTAAAAAAGATTAAGGAAATTAATCCAACGCTGTGGTACAACGAGCACACTCAGGCCCTAAAGGTAGCAGCCAGAAAAATGGAACGCAGCTGGAAGAAAACAAAACTAGAAGTATTTCGCATTTCGTGGAGAGAGAGAATGGTTGAGTACAGAAAGGCCTTAAAATCTGCTAGATCTGCCTATTTTTCAAAACTTTTAGAAGAAAATAAATAAAACCCTAGGTATTTATTTGATACAGTGGCTAAATTAACAAGAAATAAAGCTTCAACTTCTGATGTTCCCAAAGAGCACAGCAGTAATGACTTTATGAACTTGCAAGATTGATAATATTAGAAAAAAAATTATAACCACGCAACCGTCTACTACAGTATTGCGTCAGACGGTGCATTGTGGTATCCCTGAGGAAAAATTCAATTCATTCACTCCTTTAAGAGAGGAAGAATTGTCTAAACTTGTTAAATCGTCAAAATCGACAACATGTATGTTAGACCCTATACCGACTAAGCTATTGAAAGAGATGCTTCCAGAGGTCATAGATTCTCTTCTTAATATCGTAAATTCATCTTTATCACTAGGATACGTACCAAAAACTTTTAAGTTGGCTATTATTAAACCTCTTATTAAAAAACCACAACTTGATCCTAGAGGATTAGTCAATTACAGGCCAATCTCAAATCTCACTTTTCTGTCAAAAATATTTGAAAAGGCAGTATCATCACAACTATGTTCCTTTTTAGAAAGAAATAGTATCTATGAGGATTTCCAGTCAGGATTTAGACCGTACCATAGTACTGAAACTGCTCTCATTAGAGTTACTAATGATTTGCTCTTATCATCAGATCGTGGTTGTATCTCTCTATTAGTGTTACTGGATCTTAGTGCTGCATTTGACACTATTGATCACAATATTCTTTTAAATAGACTCGAAAATTATGTTGGCATTAGTGGAATTGCATTGTCATGGTTCAAATCATACTTATCTGACCGTTATCAGTTTGTAGAAGTAAATGAAGAGAGGTCATATCGATCACAAGTTGAATATGGAGTACCGCAAGGCTCGGTACTAGGACCATTGCTTTTCATTCTGTACATGCTACCCTTAGGAGATATCATCAGGAAGCATGGCGTTAGTTTTCACTGTTACGCTGATGATACTCAGCTCTATATTTCTTCGCGCCCTGACGAAACTTACCAATTCACAAAATTAACGGAATGCATAGCTGATATAAAAAATTGGATGACCAGTAATTTCCTACTACTAAATTCAGAAAAAACAGATATTCTAATTTTTGGACCAAAAACTTCCTCACGTAATAACCTAGAATACTGTCTAACACCTGATGGCTGCTCTGTTAAGTCTTCGTTGTCAGTTAGGAACCTGGGTGTGCTCTTTGATACCAATCTTTCATTTGAAGACCATGTTTCTAGCATCTGTAAAACCGCATTCTTCCATCTTAAAAATATATCTAAATTACGACATATGCTCTCGATGACAAATGCGGAACAGTTAGTTCATGCGTTCATGACCTCAAGGCTAGATTACTGTAACGCTCTACTAGGTGGTTGTTCTGCTCGCCTGATAAATAAACTACAGCTCGTACAAAATGCAGCAGCTAGAGTTCTTACTAGAACTAGGAAGTATGACCATATTAGACCGGTTCTGTCAACACTGCATTGGCTTCCTGTTAAACATCATATAGATTTTAAAATCTTGCTAATTACCTACAAAGCACTAAATGGTTTAGCTCCCCAGTACCTGAGCGAGCTCTTAATGCATTATAGTCCTTCGCGTCTATTTCGATCTCAGAATTCAGTCCAGCTAATAATACCTAGAATATCAAAATCAACTGCAGGTGGTAGATCCTTCTCCTATTTGGCACCTAAACTCTGGAACAATCTTCCTAGCATTGTTCGGGAAGCAGACACACTCTGTCAGTTTAAATCTAAACTAAAAACGCATCTCTTTTACCTGGCATACACATAACACATTATCAATTTATTTTTTCAAATCTGTTAAAGGATTATTAGGCTGCATAAATTAGGTCAGCCGGAACCGGGAACACTTCCAATAACACCAGATGTACTCGTTACATCAGAAGAAGAATGGCATCTACGCTAATATTAGTCTTTCTGTTTATCCCGAGGTTTATCGTAGTCAGCCGGATCCGGGCCGTATCCAGGTGAGATCGAGGACCTGCGCGTTGACACGACTACAACACAGCCCTGAAGTATCAGCAGAGATTGAGTCAACTAGATCATCCACTATGAAGGCCTCATCAACATGACAACCAGTGGCGCATCTCCTCAACAACCATCCATACCGGTGTGATGAATACGATCCTCAACTGGATGGAACTGAATTAAATACTTTGAATGTTGCGATCCTATCTGACTTATGATAGCAACCTGAGTCGTAACAAAGCACTTTTTGCCAGAGGAGAACTGGCCCCCTGACTAAGCCTGGTTTCTCCCAAGGTTTTTTCTCCATTTTAACACCTGTTTGCCACCTGATGTCACCTGTTGGAGTTTGGGTTCCTTGCCGCTGTCGCCTTTGGCTTGCTTAGTTGGGGACACTTGACAATTGTTATTTGATATTCAACAGTGCTTTGATCTACCTGCATTGACACTATTCCTTAAGAGCTGCTGTGCAGCCAAAATAATGTATAAGTTATCACTGTAAAGCTGCTTTGACACAATCTACATTGTAAAAAGCGCTATATAAATAAAGGTAAAAAAAAAAAAAAAATGGCGTGAACGCAGCATAAGATCATTGTTTTGGTTCAGGAGGAACTGTAGGAACAGGCAGCTGCTGTTTGTTTATGACTTGTGATGTCTGTGCGAGCAGGGTGCGCTGAGGTATGGAAATACATATGCTAACAGACAGGTAGGACATTATATCATTGTATATGGACCGAATGCAAAGATTGGACAAATTTTTTTTTTTTTTTTTGCTCCTGAGACTTCCACAGATGATATATGTACATGTTTTAACATTTGGAGTTTCAAACATAACAAAAAGTGTTTATGTGGCGTGCGGTCCACATGAGCTGCAAATGCTCTGCATACCCAAGCCATTCGTGGACTAGCTAATTAATATTAACACTATAAATTACTATAAATTCCTTTGTTTGAGGTAAGCTACATGATAAAATGTTGGTAATGCGTATGCAACTGTCCACCATATATTTATTTGTGTAACCACAGTAATTTTCTTGAAATCTGCCCGTAACGAAGACTTCCAGGTAAGCTAATCTTACCTGCAGCTTTGGCGCCTACACTCTGTTGTTATTGTGACAGGTCTAGTAAAGTTCTGCTTGTATGTGGTTGGTTAGTCTGCTTATTGATTCCCCTATCAGCAGGCAGCGGAAGTGTATATAAACTGGCTGGTTAGATGGAATGGTGTCACGAGTCACCGCCCCTTTCTTCCGGTCCCGCTAGTCGGCATTCAGGTACGTTGTGTGATGTTGGCTGTGTTGTCAGTGGTAAATTGTAGCTAAAGTTAGCTTATTTTCAGAATGGCACGGTGGATAATCCCATGGCTGGCATTAGGTTGAGGCTGCCCCTCTGCAGGTAGGTGGAAGTCGTTTGTGATTGTGTATTTAAGAATTCACTCAAATCGTAGCGGCATCTTTGTTTGTGTATAGTCAGAGGTTTGGGTGAGACTGATTCAGGCACGGCCAGTATGAGTGATTGCCTTACAGTAAGCGGGTTTATCCCTACAACATGCACATTGCCTACAGATAGACTGGACGAGACCTCAGCCTCTCAGTATGCATTGTTTGCCTGATTGTTTTGGTTTCCGGAGATCGCACTCATAAGGTATGTTCTTAAATTATGATTGGAGCACCTTTTGTATTCAAACAGGATGTTGATTTTATTAACAGTTGCTTATTTCCATTTGTTTAAATTGTAAATTTATTGCAAATGCTTTAGGCACAGACAGGTTGCATGCTTATGGATGCTTAGCTCCGTGCCATTGGGCTGCGTGGGACTATCGTCCAGGGACGCTGTTGCTTTGCTTTTGTTTTGCTTTGGTTTTGTTTTGTTTTGCGTTGCTTTGCTTTTGTTTTGCGTTACATTGCTTTTGTTTTGCGTTGCTTTGCTTTTGTTTTGTGTTGCTTTGCTTTGTTTTGCTTTGTGTGGTTTATTTTGTTTTTGATTTGTGATTTAAGTTTTGTTGTCTGTGTGTGTGTGTGTGTGAGCGCGTCTGCTGGTTTAATTGGTTTATTTTTCCTCTTCATTATAAATAGTATTATCGTATAAACATTTGTTAATGTGAATGTTTGTTTTTGTATTTTTCTCCTTTTTGTGTACTGTATTGGTTTATTGTTTAAGCATATTGGTGTTTTTCTTTCTTCGTTTGTGTGTTATATCAGTGATTGATTGCGAATCTTGGTTAATGTGAGTTGTTTCTATTACATTTTCTGTATTGTAATAAGGGATCATTTTTTTTCTCTTTTTTTTTTTTTTTACTTTATATTAGTTTATTTGGTATTGTGTTAATTTCAGTATTTATAAGTTGATTTGTGGGTTATTGTGTGAGGGGGAAATCTTTATTTATTTTCATTTATATTATTGTCTTTATGGAGTGACTGTTTGTGCCAGTGCTATTGTGACAATTCTGGGTTTACTGCATAATCTAATTCTGTTTGTTACAGGAGCTGAGTGCCTAAGGCAGGGGTGGATTTCTGGTGGTGGTCCTCCTTCACGAGTGCTGTGTTGTGTGGTGCTGTGTGTGTACATGTGCGTGAGAGTGTTTATGCACAGATGTAGGGGAACAGTGATTTGCTGTGGCGGCCTTGTTGTGCCCTTTATGCCCTGTTGTCAAACCTCGGCTCCTGCACCCTGAAACCCAGATGTCCCTGATTACTCAGGTCGCTCTGATTGCATTTGGTTAAACTGTTTAACCAATTTCTACATTTTTAATTTCTCATTCTTCTTTAATTTTTTGGTTTAGTGATTGTTCTTCCTGTGTCTGTGCTTTCTGTAAAATCTTTTAACTTTAAAAAAATTATTTAAATTTATTTTTAATTATTTTTTTATTTTTTTTACATCTACGTCTCCTGCTGATTTACTGTGAGCTAACCTGTGTTGCCTTAAAAAGGAAATGTATTTAGTGTTGTCAATCTTTAATCCCTCCGTGTTCTGCCACATTTTGGCGTAGTCGGCAGGGTTTCACAGTGGCTAGGTGGAGACGTGGGTATTTGGTGTTTATATTTTCTCATTTGGTGTTTTTTATTAGTTTTTGTTGTTCTATAGTGTGTTTTTCAGTGTCAAGGCAAAGTTTTTCTTCTTCTTCTTTCCATCTCTCTTTGCCTGGGATCTCCTGTCTGTGGTTCCTGACTGTGGTGGTAAGTGTTTATATAAGAATGAAGGGTGAACTCCAAGAACTTAGAGAACTTAGAGGTGCAGGCCTGTATTCGGGCTCGTCATTTGTCAGTATCTGACCAGGCGTACTTATTATTTGACCACTTGGAGGGGGAAGCATGAGAGGAGATCAGGTATCATTCTGATGTGGAACGAGGGGATCCAGATCAGATTTTTCTCGCATTACGTGAGGTTTTTGGTTGCTCTTAGTCCCACGTAGCATTGCAGGAAGCCTTCTTCTCCAGGGCCTTATGGAGAAAGTTAAACAGTGGTTTCCTGGGGCTGTGTCTAATGCTTCTGTTTTATTACGTGACCAATTTGTCGATAATGTGGCTGATAATGCTCTTAGGTGTGAGCTTAAACAGTTAGTCCGCTGTCAACCAAATGCCACACTGTTAGAAGTATGCAGGGAAACGATTAGGTGGGAACAGGAAGGTATGCCTGGGGGGGTGGGGGCTCGTAGCCAGTCAGTCCCATTATCGTATGAGATTCAATATAGGGTTCAGGGAGGACAGTGCTCGGATACAGGTGGGTCCTCTCAGTCAGAGCTGAGTGAATTAAGGGAGATGTTAAAGGCGCAACAAAATCAGTTGAATCAGCTTACCCAAAGTTTTGCTCATTTTCAAGGTAAACGTTCACAAAGTTGTTCCCCTCGTTATGGGCCGGTGATTTGTAGATGGTGTCATCAACCGGGCCATTTTGCCAGGGAGTGTAATGTTCAACTTGCTGGTCCTCCACCTTCGGTCGTTACCACATCATTGCCTGTAGAGGGGCATCGTCAACCCAGTCAGCCATCAGGAAACTAATACCCACCGGGCTGTTGAGCCACAGCTCGGATGGGGGAATTGGGGGCTCAATGTCTCATTTAATGTCTGGTTGCCCGCAGTTGGTGGTAAGTATTGGTGGAATCCCCGTGCCTTGTTTGATTGATACAGGCTCTATGGTATCCACAATAACGAGAGCTGCTTTTTGAAATATTTTGAACCATGGGGTCAAGAATGTTTAAAACTTTGCCAGTGGCTCCAATTACGCGCTGCTAATGGGTTTGCAATTCTATATATCGGCTACATGGAGTTGTGTGGCAAAATAGTGCCAGAGTGTGGGATATTAGTGGTCAGGGATCCAAAAATGGCTTTACTTCCAGTCTTCAATAAACTTCTTACAGCCTGACTTGTATTGCAGTGTGTTGATTTTTATATCCATTCACATCCAATAACAGTTATCCAACAGATGGAATTTAGTTTGGTTTGATTGTAGTTAGTTTAATTGAAGGTAGATATCTTGGCAGTTTAGGCTCAAATTAGGTTGATAACCTTTAAGAAAACAGAATAATATACTAAATTATAATAATATACTTAACCATCTTATGCATTGTAACAAGTACACACAATATAAACACTTAGTTCACTTAATAGTACACATTTTAACTGTATGCACGCTAATTCAACATTATTATACACAATATGAATCAGCAAACTTCTGTTACAATACAAATTGTCTCTTCAATACACAAGAAGACATTTATCTAAATATAAATCAACATATATAAGCCAACATTTAGCTCATTGAAACACTTTTCATCCTACCTCGAGTTGACTCATCACTGACGTGCTTTCCGATCTTTTCGTCTTCTTTCGCTCATAACTCTCTTTAGATGCGGCAAACCCTATTTCTCTAGAAGACACTTGTGCGACAGGACACTTACTGTGTTGCGATTCATTTAGGATGAGTGCTGTTTAATGTCTTTCCCTGCGCTCTGTTTTCAGTGCGCGCACTCCACAAGCTCTCTTCTCTTACGCACTTCATCAGCTGCTTCCGATGCTGTTCGTAGATTTCCATAGCTTTTCCTCTGACGCAACAGATTCGCCACTCTGAACATCTTTCCTCTCCTCCAGTCACCCGAGATAAGTCTCCAAGTTCACTTAAATTTCACCTAAATCATTTCTGACTTTACATTCCCCTTATAGATAATGTCCCAGTCCAGCAGCGATATAGACGCTTACCCCCTTTGGAGTATGATGTGGGGAAGACGCACATCAACCAGCTGCTTGAAGGCCAGATAATTCAAGAGAGCTGTAGCCCTTACGCCTCTCCTATTGTCCTGGTCAAAAAGAAAGACCACATACATAGACATACCATCAATTAAACTCAAAGACCAGAAAGGATGCATTCCCGCTGCCTCGTATAGAGGAAACACTAGATGCACTGACAGGGGCCCGCTGGTTTTCCACATTGGAAACCAAGTTCCAGTCACTGAGGAGGATAAGCCTAAAACTGCATTCTGTACTCCGTTCAGGTTATTTAAATGGAATAGGATGCCTTTTGGGCTTTATAATGCTCCCAGCACCTTCCAGCATTTGATGGAAAGGTTGGTTATCAACAACATCAGTCGTTGCTTTTATATTTGGATGACATTGTGGTATTTTCCTCCTCAGTGACTCAACATCTGGAATGGTTGGAAGTGGTTCTGGGTCGTTTGAAGCAGGAAGGCCTCAATGCGAAGCTAGAAAAGTGTGCATTCTTCAAACAACAGGTAAAGTATTTGGGTCATGAGGTGTCTTCCCAGGGAGTGGCCAAAGACCCAAGTAAAGTAGAGGCTGTGGAAAAGTGGGGTCGCCCAAGCAATGTTACAGAGCTCTGTTAATTTTTGGGTTTTACTAGTTATTATCTCCGCTTTGTGGAGGGGTTTGCCAAGTTGGCAGCCCCTCTACATAAGCTGGCGGCAGAGTTCGTTGGGGGCAGGCACAAGAAATCTTCTGGGCAAAGTTTTGCCAGTGCTTTGTCCAAAGAGTTTTGACACCTTAAAGGAGAACCTCACCACTGCACTTATTTTCACGTATGCCGAGGGCAGTTCTTTATCAAGAGCAGGAGGGAAAGATTCAACCTATTGCTTATGCCATTCGTGGCTTGTGGCCCACGGAGCGCAATATGGTACATTACAGTTCCATGAAATTTGAATTTTTGGCAATGGGCAATGACAGAAAAATTCAGAGAGTATTTGTTGGGGCATAAATGCGTCATTTTTACGGACAACAATCCTCTGAGTCACTTGGCGTCAGCAAAGCTGGGGGCAACGGAAAAGCGTTGGGCTGCCCAGCTTGCTGTTTTTGAAGTTCGGTATAGGCCAGAAAAGAGTAATGGCAATGCCGATGCCCTTTCAAGACAGCTGCCAGAGGATAGTGATGGTGTGGGGCAGCTTTTGCCGGCCACTGTGGTCCCTGCATTTGTACAACAGGCAGCAGGAGTGGAGCCAGTGTATCAGGCTACCCAAGCTGCGTTGTTATTGGCCTGGTATGTCAGGAGAGGTGGTCCGCTGGTGTAAGGAGTGCAAACGTTGCCAATCTGCCAAGGATGTACAGCAAGTTGCCTCCAGTTTTATGGGGCATTTGCTAGCCTCCAGGCCAAAGTCAAGTCAAGTCAAGTCAAGTCACCTTTATTTATATAGCGCTTTTTACAATGTAGATTGTGTCAAAGCAGCTTTACATTGATAACTGGTACATTATTTTGGCTGCACAGCAGCTCTTAAAGAATAGTGTCAGTGCAGGCAGATCAAAGCACTGTTGAATATCAAATATCAATTGTCAAGTGTCCCCAACTAACCAAAGGCGACAGCGGCAAGGAACCCAAACTCCATCAGGTGACATCAGGTGGCAAACAGGTGTTAAAATGGAGAAAAAAAACCTTGGGAGAAACCAGGCTTAGTCAGGGGGCCAGTTCTCCTCTGGCAAACAGTGCTTTGTTACGACTCAGGTTGCTATCATAAGTCAGATAGCATCGCAACATTCAAAGTATTTAATTCAGTTCTTAATAAGTCAGCTGAGGGTTGTATTCATCACACAATGGACGGTTGTTGAGGAGATGCGCCACTGGTTGTCATGTTGATGAGGCCTTCACAGTGGATGATCTAGTTGACTCAATCTCTGCTGATACTTCAGGGCTGCATTGTGGTCGTGTCAAGGCGTAGGTCCTTGGTCTCACCTGGATGCGGCCCGGATCCGGTTGACTACGGTAAACCTCGGGATAAACAGAAAGACCAATATTAGCGTAGATGCCATTCTTCTTCTGATGTAACGAGTACATCTGGTGTTATAGGAAGTGTTCCCGGTTCCGGCTGACCTAATTTATGCAGCCTAATAATCCTTTAACGGATTTGAAAAAATAAATTGATAATGTGTTATGTGTATGCCAGGTTAAAGAGATGTGTTTTTAGTTTAGATTTAAACTGACAGAGTGTGTCTGCTTTCCAAACAATGCTAGGAAGATTGTTCCAGAGTTTAGGTGCCAAATAGGAGAAGGATCTACCACCTGCAGTTGAAAACAAGATCCTGGCCATCGATTTTACCGTATTGGAGCCATCCAGCCGTCTCCGTATGGAGAATGTGCTTGTGATGACAGATGTCTTCACAAAGTACATTCTGGCGGTTCCTACACAGGATCAGAGGGCAGAAACGGTGGCTCAAGTACTAGTGATGGAGTGGTTGTGTAAGTTTGGGGTTCCTGGTTGCATACATTCTGACCAGGGCTGCAACTTTGAATCTTTATTTATCCAGCAACTGCGCACTTTGCCTCCTTTAAGCAAGCGGGATTGGGCTTCATGTCTTCCACAGGTACGGTTTAGTTATAACACTACTCCCCATCAATCAACAGGTAAGTCACCATACTACTTGATGTTTGGTCATGTTTGGAGCCCCGGTTACCAGTTGACTTTCTGTTAGGAAACTAAAACTGTTTTTTATAGTATTTTATTTCTCCATAAGGAAATGTATTTTTACGAAAACGTATAGGCTAAAATGTTATATATATATATATATATATATATATATATATATATATATACATATACATTTAGTGTTTATTTGTTTAGATCTGAGATTTTTACTAAGCCGATGTGCCATACCGTTTAAAGGTGACGTAGGCTATGTAGTTTGTGCTGCATTAGTGCCACCTAAAGGAATCACAAAAATACAGCATATTTTTCAAAGCTGCGTCGCGTCCGACCAAACGACACAATCACAGCTCTTAAGGTGATTATGAAGGCAGGTATAAGCTACTTTCAATAAAAGGTCCAACATATTATAAATACTTTTTACTGTGTTACTATATGTGTCAAGAGAGTGAGCAACTGAGTATCTAACACTCTGTGTAGAGTGAGCATGAGCGTTTAGCT
Organism: Elopichthys bambusa; assembly: GCA_037101425.1. Taxonomy (NCBI): domain Eukaryota; kingdom Metazoa; phylum Chordata; class Actinopteri; order Cypriniformes; family Xenocyprididae; genus Elopichthys; species Elopichthys bambusa. The sequence continues at coordinate 27,397,702 of CM074442.1, read as the reverse complement.
TAAAATAAACAAATCCAACATACATCTGCACCGGGCACAGTTTTGACATGACAGCATAACCCGGTTAAAAAAAGTCACTGCTCGCCACTGTTTTATATATATATATATATATATATATATATATACACACATACACACACACACACACACTGTTAAAAAAAAAAATTAAAGGAACACTTTTTAAAACACATCAGATCTCAATGGGGAAAAATATCATGCTGGATATCTATACTGATATGGACTGGGTAATGTTTTAAGAATGAAAGGATGCCACATCGTTTGATGGAAATTAAATTTATCAACCTACAGAGGACTAAATTTAAAGACATCCCGAAAATCAAAGTGAAAAAATGATGCGGCAGGCTAGTCCATTTTGCTGAAATCATTGTAGCAATTCAAAATGGTACTCAGTAGTTTCTATGGCCCCCGTGTGCTTGTATGCATGCCTGACAACGTTGGGGCATGCTCCTAATGAGATGACGGATGGTGTCCTGGGGTATTTCCTCCCAGATCTGGACCACGGCATCACTGAGCTCCTGGACAGTCTTAGGTGCAACCTGGCAGTGTCGGATGGACCGAAACATAATGTCCCAGAGGTATTCTGTAAGTCAGGTGAGCTTATATGCTAGTGCAACATGAACATGTCATACTAAATATCTTTATTTCCATCATAAAAGGCATGTATGAGGACTACATGCAAAACCATATGTTTAAAAAAAACAAAATAAGCAAGCCCAAGAAAGACTGTTGCAAGCAACCAAATCAACAGCTGAATTCAGCACCACAGATGCGCGCAGCAGCAAAACACACACACTGAACCTTACAAGCATCTAAGCAACTATCTAAAAGAGAAAACCTTTCCACAAATTTCAAATCGACAACAGCGTCACAAATAAGCCTTACCTTTAGCAGAACATATTTTTTTCTATGTTGTGCACGCAAAATCGTTAATTAATTCTGCCTTCACGTGCTATTGGAATTATCGTAAATATGAGCTTTCTAGGTAAAAATTGCATATGAACATTTACATATATGTGTAATCATTTGAAGCGTAGGCTATAGTATGTTTTATAATCAGCGAAAATTGCCTACATTTGACCAAAATTACAGAATCGTCAGCAACCAGACTATCTAGATCAGGGGTACTCAAATATAAACTTGAAAGGTCCACTTACCAAATTTCCATTCAGTCCGAGGTCCAGAAAAGTGATGGTCAAATTCCAAATAGAGAACTCCAACAACAAAAAAAAGAGGCAATCCCCACAACTTTCGAACTATACACAAAAAACATGGTAGGCCTTTTAGTGTGAAAGGTGACACCTTCTTTGTGCCACCAGTTGTTTAAACTTGGGCATAAAAGGTGTGAGGGCCAGGCGGATGCACTGATATAAGTGTTCATTGGTGAGTGTGATGCGGTATGCGTTTTTCACCATGTTCATGGTTGAAAAGGCAGATTCACAGCAGTATGTTGAGGGAAACATTGTGAGAATTTGAAGGGCCATCTTCTGCAGGAGAGGAACACCTGCTGCAATGACCATCTTTGTCCATAAGGTGACAGGGTCACAGTGAGATTCCTGCAGTGCTAGGTTTTCTTGGAGCTCAATTAGCTCTGTTTGCAGAGAAGCAGCACTGGCCCATTGGAAGACTTTCGTGGCTTCAGTTGAGAATTCTGCAATATTTTTGACAAGAAATAGATTTTCGATGCACAGCAAGACTTGTTTTCCCAGAGGAACATTTTTAAAGTGAGTTTGGACATTTTTAAACAGCTTGTCCAGGAATTCAGCATAATTGTGATGGTGATGTTTTCCTGCAGTCTGATCCAAAAGTCTTGGGAAGTGAAGCAGGTCCTGCTGTAAGTCACATTTGAACACCTCCAGTTTCCTCTGGAAAGCACGGACAGCTGACATGAGGCCACACACTGTGCTGTTTTTGCCCTGGAGCTTCATATTAAGGTCATTGAGATGGGAAGTAATGTCAGCTGGAAAAGCAACAATTTCTATTTCCTCTTTATTCTTCATGAAATCCACAAACGGTTTGGCTTTTGCACTCTTCTGATCCAACAGAAATGTCTCCAGCTCTTTCCGCAGTGCCCAAAACAGCTCCAGTACCTTGCCTTTACTAAGCCACCGGACGTGGTTGTAAAGGAGCAAATCATCAAATGTTGCATTCACCTCTATTAGAAATGAGTGCAACAAACGATGTTGCAGAGCAGAGGATGCTCTCAGATAGTTGACAAGTTTCATGACTGTTGTCATGACTTCCAAGTACCTTTCTCCAAGGCTGGCACACAGTCTGGTGAATTATGCAGTGGTATGCCATAAGGTTAGGGCGGTGAGCTCTCAAGCGTGACACTAATCCTCTCTCTTTCCCAATCATACATGAAAGCAATCTCCCATCAGTAGCAATGGAAACAACATGCTTCAGGTCTCTAAGCATCTGTGTCACTGCATCATAAATATCATCCCCCCTTGTGTGTCCCTGGAGGTTTGTGACACTCAAAACATCTTCATGAAATTCTCCCTTTTCAAAAAATCTGATAAAGACCATGAGTTGTGCATCGTCTGTGTTGTCTGTGGATTCATCCACAGCCAATTAAATGAATTTGGCTTTTTTTTTTATAGCAGAGCTAAGTTGTTCAAGCAAATCATCAGCAAGTATTTCAGTTAGTCTTGCAGCAGTGGAATCAGAACAGGGTATTTGGCTTATTTTCTTGATTATTTCATCTTTTTGAGTCCCTTCAAACAGAGCAGTCACCACTTCACTCATACACTCCTTGACTATTTCAGCATCAGAGAAGGGTTTCTTGTGTTTTCCCAGGACCCATGCTACTCTTAGTGAGGCTTCCGTTGCCCGCTCCTGTTGTGTGGCTGATCTAACTATTACCACTGCTTGTAGCTTCATAGGATGATTTAAGCTGGTTTATTTTTGTGGTCCTCAACTCTGTGTTCTGAGGGTAATTTTGATCAAAATGTGCATGCTTGGTTTCACAATGGTGTTTCACATTACTGCTTTTGGTGATTGCTACCGTGTCGTTGCAGATTAAACAAATTGGTTTTGTGCTTCCCTCAGAGAGCACGGATGCATATTTTTCGGTCCACTCACTTTTAAACTCACGGTTCTTAAAATCAACTTTTCTTTTCTTATCAACAGGCAGCTTTGAGCACGCCATTTTCACTTTTAGTCAGCAAAAAGAAGAGTCAGTTACCGATATTTGCACTGCTCTGCCCTGCTCACAAACGATGAGACTGCCTGTTTACCTGCCTAGCCCAGAGCACGTGACTGCTGGATAAATCTGGCTGCCTTGAGTGAGTGACGTTGCTATAGCGATGCTGTTACAGCTGATGTGATCGGACATAGATGAAGCAGACAAACCGAGTAGAAGCCTCAAAGATATATAGCAACGGAATCACAATTGCGCACTGCACTGAAAACTCATTTGGATTATGATTAAAATAGTGTGTTGTTTTTGGCGTTGGTCCAGATTTAACTGTGTCTGGGTCCGGAAACGGACCGGAGTCCGCCTATTGAGTACCCCTGGTCTAGCCTGTAGAGGTCTGTGCGTCCCTCCATGGATATGCCTCCCCAGACCATCACTGACCCACCATTAAACCAGTCATGCTGAATGATGTTACAGGCAGCATTATGTTCTCCACGGCTTCTCCAGACCCTTTCACATGCTCAGGGTGAACCTGCTCTCATCTGTGATAAGCACAGGGCACCAGTGGCGGACCTGCCAATTCTGATGTTCAATGGCAAATGCCAGTCGAGCTCCACGGTGCCGGGCAGTGAGCACAGGTTCCACTAGAGGACGTCGGGCACTCAGGCCACCCTCATGTTTCTGATTGTTTGTTCAGAGACATTCACACCAGTGGCCTGCTGGAGGTCATTTTGTAGGGCTCTGGCAGTGCTCATCCTGTTCCTCCTTGCATAAAGAAGCAGATACCGGTCCTGCTGATGGGTTAAGGACCTTCTACGGCCCTGTCCAGCTCTCCTAGAGTAACTGCCTGTCTCCTGGAATCTCCTCCATGCTCTTGAGACTGTGCTGGGAGACAAAGCAAACCTTCTGCCAATGGCACGCATTGATGTTCAGGTATCACCTCATGCTACCAGTAGTGACACTGACCCTAGCCAAATGCAAAACTAGTAAAAACAGTCAGAAAAGATGAGTAGAGAAAAAATGTCAGTGGCCTCCACCTGTAAAACCATTCCTGTTTGGGGATCATCTCATTTTTGCCCATCTAGTGCACCTGTTGTTAATTTCATTAACATCAAAGCAGCTGAAACTGATTAACAACCCCCTCTGCTACTTAACTGACCAGATCCATATCCAAGGAGTTTAACTGACTTGATGCTATTATCTGATTAAACAGTGTTCCTTTAATTTTTTTGAGCAGTGTGTGTATATATATATATATATATATATATATATATATATATATATGTATGTGAGGCTCAAACGTGCTGCGTAACCAATGAGGTTCATTCTTGTGTGTTACGCAGCACGTTTGAGCTTCCAGAAGAGGTTTGTTCTCATGCGTAATTCATGTTCGGTTAAGCATCTGTTTATGTTCGCTGATAAATTTTTATGTGTGAACAAAAACCTAAATTAAATCTGTTCATCATAAAAACGATCGAGTCCTTTTAAAGAAATTTGGACTAAACTGCTCAGTTCAAAAATATCTTCATTTGTGTTCTGAACATGAACGAAATCTTATTGGTGTGGAACAACATGAGGGTGAGCAATTAGTGACAGAATTTTCATTTTAGGGTGAACTAACCCTTTAATAAAATATATATTTATAAAAACATTATATACGTATGTATATATATACAGGTGCTGGTCATATAATTAGAATATCATCAAAAAGTTGATTTATTTCACTAATTCCATTCAAAAAGTGAAACTTGTATATTATATTCATTCATTACACACAGACTGATATATTTCAAATGTTTATTTCTTTTAATTTTGATGATTATAACTGACAACTAAGGAAAATCCCAAATTCAGTATTTCAGAAAATTAGAATATTACTTAAGACCAACACAAAGAAAGGATTTTTAGAAATCTTGGCCAACTGAAAAGTATGAACATGAAAAGTATGAGCATGTACAGCACTCAATACTTAGTTGGGGCTCCTTTTGCCTGAATTACTGCAGCAATGCGGCTTGGCATGGAGTCGATCAGTCTGTGGCACTGCTCAGGTGTTATAAGAGCCCAGGTTGCTCTGATAGTGGCCTTCAGCTCTTCTGCATTGTTGGGTCTGGCATATTGCATCTTCCTCTTCACAATACCCCACGGATTTTCTATGGGGTTAAGGTCAGGCGAGTTTGCTGGCCAATTAAGGACAGGGATACCATGGTCCTTAAACCAGGTACTGATAGCTTTGGCACTGTGTGCAGGTGCCAAGTCCTGTTGGAAAATGAAATCTGCATCTCCATAAAGTTGGTCAGCAGCAGGAAGCATGAAGTGCTCTAAAACTTCCTGGTATATGGCTGCGTTAACCTTGGACCTCAGAAAACACAGTGGACCAACACCAGAAGATGACATGGCACCCCAAACCATCACTGACTGTGGAAACTTTACACTGGACCTCAAGCAACGTGGATTGTGTGCCTCTCCTCTCTTCCTCCAGACTCTGGGACCCTGATTTCCAAAGGAAATGCAAAATTTACTTTCATCAGACAACATAACTTTGGACCACACAGCAGCAGTCCAGTCCTTTTTGTCTTTAGCCCAGGCGAGACGCTTCTGACGCTGTCTGTTGTTCAAGAGTTCAAGGAATGCGACAGCTGAAACCCATGTCTTGCATACTTCTGTGCGTAGTGGTTCTTGAAGCACTAAATCCAGCTGCAGTGCACTCTTTGTGAATCTCCCCCACATTTTTGAATGGGTTTTGTTTCACAATCCTCTCCAGGGTGCGGTTATCCCTATTGCTTGTACACTTTTTCTACCACATCTTTTCCTTCCCTTTGCCTCTCTATTAAGGTGCTTGGACACAGAGCTCTGTGAACAGCCAGCCTCTTTTGCAATGACCTTTTGTGTCTTGCCCTCCTTGTGCAAGGTGTCAATGGTCGTCTTTTGGACAACTGTCAAGTCAGCAGTCTTCCCCATTATTGTGTAGCCTACAGAACTAGACTGAGAGACCATTTAAAGGCCTTTGCAGATGTTTTGAGTTAATTAGCTGATTAGAGTGTGGCACCAGGTGTCTTCAATATTGAACTTTTTCACAATATTCTAATTTTCTGAGATACTGAATTTGGGATTTTCCTTAGTTGTCAGTTATAATCATCAAAATTAAAAGAAATAAACATTTGAAATATATCAGCCTGTGTGTAATGAATGAATATAATATACAAGTTTCACTTTTTGAATGGAATTAGTGAAATAAATCAACTTTTTGATGATATTCTAATTATATGACCAGCACCTGTGTGTATATATATATATGTATGTGTATGTATGTATGTATGTATGTATGTATGTATGTATGTATGTATGTATTTGTTGTGTGTGCTACAGTTTGCACAATATATAAATTGCACACTTCTAAAATGCGCTAATTTAGAATATTTAAATGTAAAAAAAAATAACAGTAAAACAACCATCAGATGAGCGAAATGCATCTTATAATTTAAGTACAGTACTTGACTACATACATAATCATTTTTGACAGTGATCAGACTTGATAGCAGCTGGACTACAATTTACTACAACATTTTATTGGCAAGAGATTCTTAGAAAAAGCCTTTCAGCAATAGATACAACAAATGATCCATGATTTTATAATTAGCTGTATGATGACTGATCCTGAGTTTGTCCTGATCCACTGATAATGAAGGAGAGCCACAGACCCAAATCTCCAACAATCTTGTGAAAACAAGTGCAAATCTAAAAATGTGTTGCTGCCGAATGTTTGTAAACAGTCATTTCATCTGCAGCGGCTCAAAATGGTGATAGACTTCTAAATAAGACTATATCAATATTTCAGCATATTAATCTGTGCTTTTCCTCAAAACAGCTCGTAGCTCCATCTATTGTCCTGCTCTCATGAAACTTGGCCTTTTCCTGAAGTCTAAAGGGAGACATATAGTGATGGCATTTTAACATTTTTGGAATACATAATGTGACATGGATCCTTCAGATTGACCCAAACGACCCGGAGCCAAGAGACGTCGTTTGTGACTGGTGGCACTTTATGAATAATTCTGAAGCTAATAAACAGATCTGTTGACAAGAGTGAGTTACTTACCGCACTTAAAATTCAAGGGGCCGATGCGGACAAGTAAAATAGCACTTGGAGAGGGAGTAGCAGTCGGAATACATCAATACAAATGATCCTCAGAGGAACAGGAGGGAAAGCCGTCACCATCTGCAGCTATGGAGGATGTGGATCCAGTGAAGACACGTGTCCAGGGACAAAATGCTGGAAACACTTGCTGAATCATGTCTCGGAGACAAGCAGTTAACAGGCAATTAATGGCTTTAATGCAGTAATTCAACTCAGTCTAATCACTTTAGGTATGTGATGCACCTACAGATCATAATGTACAATAGCTGTCAAACATTTAGACACCCTGGAGTGTTTTTAATGATTCTAAAAACATGCTTATTTAAAGGCTTCTGCTTAAATGCTTGACATAAGTTTTGTCAACAAATATAAATTGAAATACAAATGTAAAATTTCATTGCAGAACTAGAATTTATAATAATACTATATGTACCAGTCAAAAGTTTAGAAACATTACAAATTTTAATGCTTTTGAAAGAACTCACCAAGGCTGTTTATTTAATAAAATAAAAAATACAGTAATATTCTGAAATATTACTACAATTTAAAGTAATTGTTTTCTATTTTAATACATTTAAAAATGTATTCCTGTGATCAAAGCTGAATTTTCAGCATCATTACTCCAGTCTTCAGTGTCACATGGTCCTTCAGAAATCATTCTAATATGCTCATTTGCTGCTCAAAAAATAATAATAATGAAAAATAAAATATATATATATATATATTTATATATTTATATATATATATATATATATATATATATATATATATATATATATACACGCATATTATTATCAAAATTATTATTTATTTATTAAAATTATTTATTATTATGTTGAAAACCGTGGAAACATTGATACCAAAAAAAAATGGAGAAAAAAAACCTTGGGAGAAACCAGGCTTAGTCGGGGGGCCAGTTTTCCTCTGGTGAACAGTGCTTTATGATTCAGGTAGCTATCATAAGTCCGATAGGACTTATTTAAAGTATTTATTCCAGTTCAATCCAGTTGAGGATCGTATTCATCATGCCGGTATGGACGGTTTGTTGAGGCCACTGTGCCACTGGCTGTCGTGTCGATGAGGCCTTCACAATGGATGATTTAGTTGACTCAATCTCTGCTGATACTTCAGGGGTGCGTTGTGGCCGTGTCAAGGCGTAGGTCCTCAATCTCACCTGGATACGGCCCAGATCCGATTAACTACGGTAAATCTCGGGATAAACAGAAAGTCTAATATTAGCGTAGATGCCATTCTTCTTCTGATGTAACGAGTACATCTGGTGTTATAGGAAGTGTTCCCGGTTCCGGCTGACCTAATTTATGCAGCCTAATAATCCTTCAACGGATTTGAAAAAATTAATTGATAATGTGTTATGTGTATGCTAGGGTAAAGAGATGCGTTTTTAGTCTAGATTTAAACTGACAAGAGTGTGTCTGCTTCCCGAACAATGATAGGAAGATTGTTCCAGAGTTTAGGTGCCAAATAGGAGAGTGGTTTGCGTCTGTAACTCCGTATAGCTTCGATTTGAATCTCTTACTTTTATTCATTGTTGCTTATATTATTAGTACCTTATATTTAATATTGCCTACCACATTAATCTGACGTCGCTAGCTTGAAATCTTTGAATCTAAATCACTGTTACAACGCGTTTGCATCTCGCTAGCTTGTTAACTTGTCATCAGTCTCTCGCGCGCTCCTTTTTCAACGCGCTCATCAAACAGCTGTGGTAACTCGGATCAGTCTACAAACACGGTGAGTCATGTCATCCTCTCCTAGCATTGTCACCTGTTCCATTTGCCACATCAGTTCAGTATAGCTCTCTCTGTCAGCGACGAGGGATTTACATGTCATAAATGTAGGGAAATAGTCAGGCTGACAGAGAGAATCTCAGAATTAGAGACACGCATCCAAACTTTAATCGAGGATAGTAAGAACGCAAGGGCTTCAGATACTGTTTTGGATGCGATTAGCTTAGTGAACTCTGTACATTGTTCGGTTCCGGCTGTAGAGCCCGTGCAGCAGGGCACTTGGGTAACGGTGAGGCGGCCTAGCCGCGGAAAACACCACTTTTCCATTCCAATAATAACATCAAACAGGTTCTCCCCACTCAGTGATGCACCCACTGAGAATCCTGTTGAAAGTGCCCTAGTTATTGGCGATTCTATTACACGGAACGTGAAAATAGAGACACCAGCCACCATAGTCACATGTTTGCCGGGAGCCAGAGCACCTGACATCAAAGCAAATTTAAAAGTGTTGGCTAATGCTAATCGTAAATACTCTAAAATTATTATTCACGTCGGCACTAATGATGTTCGACTTCGCCAGTCGGAGATCACTAAAATTAACATTAAAGAGGTGTGTGAACTCGCAAATACAATGTCAGGAGAAGTAATTTGCTCTGGTCCCCTTCCTGTTCGTCGGAGTGATGAGATAGTTAGCAGATTATCATCACTCAATGGCTGGCTGTCTAAGTGGTGTCCGCAAAATAATATAGGTTTTATAGACAATTGGAAAAGTTTTTGGGGCAGACCTGACCTGTTGAAAAGAGATGGTATTCATCCCTCTCGGGATGGTGCTGCTCTTCTCTTTAATAATATGGCACATAGTCTTAGAGCTGAAACATGACAAACTGTGGCCCAGGTCAGGAAGCAGACATACTGGCTAAACCGACCGTCTGCTAGCTGCCTCACGTTACAGAAGTCAAATAATTCCCAACACATAGAAACTCTTACACCTAGATATTATCACACAGAGACTGTGTCTGTACCCCGAATTAGTAAAAACAAAAAACTTCCAAACCCATTTAATGGTAAAAATTGAATTGATGTTCAACAAATAAAAAATAGAGATAGTAATGATAAACAAATGATAAAGCTTGGGTTGTTAAATATTAGATCCCTTTCATCAAAATCACTTATTGTAAATGATATTATCACAGACAATAATCTAGATATGCTGTGTTTGACAGAAACTTGGCTAAAACCGGACGATTACATTACTTTAAATGAGTCTAGCCCTCAAGGTTATGATTATCGACACAATCCTCGTCAGAAAGGCAAAGGGGGAGATGTTGCTGTAATTTATAGTAATATTTATAGTATTAGTCAAAAGTCTCTCAAATATAATTCCTTCGAAGTGATGGTACTTTACGTAACATTATGTAAGTTGACATTTGTGTTGGCTACTGTATACAGGCCACCAGGACACCATACAGACTTTATCAAAGAATTTGCTGATTTTCTATCGGAGTTAGTACTAGCAGCAGATAAAGTACTTGTTGTTGGTGACTTTAATATTCATGTAGATAATGAAAAAGACTCATTGGGATTGGCATTTGCAGATATTCTAAACTCTATTGGTGTTAGGCAACACGTGTCAGGACCCACTCATTGTCGTAACCATACCTTAGATCTAATATTGTCATATGGAATTGATATTGATGCCGTTGAAATTCTGCAGCAGAGTGACGACATCTCAGATCATTACCTAGTCTCGTGTATACTACATTTAGTCAAAACAGCTAAACTGCCTCCCTGCCATAAATTTGGTAGAACCATCACTTCTACCACTAAAGAACGCTTTATAAATAATCTTCCTGATCAGTTTCATCGCCTTAGCATGCCAGACAGCTTAGAAGACCTCGATGTTGCAACGGAAACTATTGCCTCTGTCTTTTCAAGCACATTAGACTCAGTTGCTCCTTTGCGTTTAAAAAAGATTAAGGAAATGAATCCAACGCCGTGGTACAACGAGCACACTCAGGCCCTAAAGGTAGCAGCCAGGAAAATGGAACGCAGCTGGAAGAAAACAAAACTAGAAGTATTTCGCATTTTGTGGAGGGAGAGAATGGTTGAGTACAGAAAGGCCTTAAAATCTGCTAGATCTGCCTATTTTTCAAAACTTTTAGAAGAAAATAAACAAAACCCTAGGTATTTATTTGATACAGTGGCTAAATTAACAAGAAATAAAGCTTCAACTTCTGATGTTTCCAAAGAGCACAGCAGTGATGACTTCATGAACTTCTTTACTTGCAAGATTCATAATATTAGAAAAAAAATTATAACCACGCAACCGTCTACTACAGTATTGCGTCAGACGGTGCATTGTAGTATCCCTGAGGAAAAATTCAATTCATTTACTCCTTTAAGAGAGGAAGAATTGTCTAAACTTGTTAAATCGTCAAAATCGACAACATGTATGTTAGACCCTATACCAACTAAGCTATTGAAAGAGATGCTTCCAGAGGTCATAGATCCTCTTCTTAATATCGTTAATTCATCTTTATCACTAGGATACGTACCAAAAACTTTTAAGTTGGCTATTATTAAACCTCTTATTAAAAAACCACAACTTGATCCTAGAGAATTAGTCAATTACAGGCCAATCTCAAATCTCACTTTTCTGTCAAAAATACTAGAAAAGGCTGTATCATCACAACTATGTTCCTTTTTAGAAAGAAATAGTATCTATGAGGATTTCCAGTCAGGATTTAGACCATACCATAGTACTGAAACTGCTCTCATTAGAGTTACTAATGATTTGCTCTTATCATCAGATCGTGGTTGTATCTCTCTATTAGTGTTACTGGATCTTAGTGCTGCATTTGACACTATTGATCACAATATTCTTTTAAATAGACTCGAAAATTATGTTGGCATTAGTGGAATTGCATTGTCATGGTTCAAATCATACTTATCTGACCGTTATCAGTTTGTAGAAGTAAATGAAGAGAGGTCATATCGATCACAAGTTGAATATGGAGTACCGCAAGGCTCGGTACTAGGACCATTGCTTTTCATTCTGTACATGCTACCCTTAGGAGATATCATCAGGAAGCATGGCTATAGTTTTCACTGTTACGCTGATGATACTCAGCTCTATATTTCTTCGCGCCCTGACGAAACTTACCAATTCACAAAATTAACGGATTGCATAGCTGATATAAAAAATTGGATGACCAGTAATTTCCTACTACTAAATTCAGAAAAAACAGATATTCTAATTTTTGGACCAAAAACTTCCTCACGTAATAACCTAGAATACTGTCTAACACTTGATGGCTGCTCTGTTAAGTCTTCGTCGTCAGTTAGGAACCTGGGTGTGCTCTTTGATACCAATCTTTCATTTGAAGGCCATGTTTCTAGCATCTGTAAAATCGCATTCTTCCATCTTAAAAATGTATCTAAATTACGACATATGCTCTCGATGACAAATGCGGAACAGTTAGTTCATGCGTTCATGACCTCAAGGCTAGATTACTGTAACGCTCTACTAGGTGGTTGTTCTGCTCGCCTGATAAATAAACTACAGCTCGTACAAAATGCAGCAGCTAGAGTTCTTACTAGAACTAGGAAATATGACCATATCAGCCCGGTTCTGTCAACACTGCATTGGCTTCCTGTTAAACATCGTATAGATTTTAAAATCTTGCTAATTACCTACAAAGCACTAAATGGTTTAGCTCCCCAGTACCTGAGCGAGCTCTTAATGCATTATAGTCCTTCGCGTCTATTACGATCTCAGAATTCAGGCCAGCTAATAATACCTAGAATATCAAAATCAACTGCAGGTGGTAGATCCTTCTCCTATTTGGCACCTAAACTCTGGAACAATCTTCTAAAAACACATCTCTTTAACCTGGCATACACATAACACATTATCAATTTATTTTTTCAAATCTGTTAAAGGATTATTAGGCTGCATAAGTTAGGTCAGCCGGAACCGGGAACACTTCCAATAACACCAGATGTACTCGTTACATCAGAAGAAGAATGGCATCTACGCTAATATTAGTCTTTCTGTTTATCCCGAGGTTTACCGTAGTCAGCCGGATCCGGGCCGTATCCGGGTGAGATCAAGGACCTGCGCCATGACACAACCACAACACAGCCCTGAAGTATCAGCAGAGATTGAGTCAACTAGATCATCCACTATGAAGGCCTCATTAACATGACAACCAGTGGCACATCTCCTCAACAACCGTCCATACCGGTGTGATGAATACGATCCTCAACTGGATGGAACTGAATTAAACACTTTGAATGTTGCGATCGTATCTGACTTATGATAGCAACCTGAGTCGTAACAAAGCACTGTTCGCCAGAGGAGAACTGGCCCCCCGACTAAGCCTGGTTTCTCCCAAGGTTTTTTCTCCATTTTAACACCTGTTTGCCACCTGATGTCACCTGTTGGAGTTTGGGTTTCTTGCCGCTGTCGCCTTTGGCTTGCTTAGTTGGGGACACTTGACAATTGACATTTGATATTCAACAGTGCTTTGATCTACCTGCATTGACACTATTCCTTAAGAGCTGCTGTGCAGCCAAAATAATGTACCAGTTATCACTGTAAAGCTGCTTTGACACAATCTACATTGTAAAAAGCGCTATATAAATAATGGTGACTTGACTTGACTTGACTTGAGAAGGATCTACTGCCTGCGGTTGATTTTGATATTCTAAGTATTATCTGCTGGCCTGAATTCTGAGATCACAACAGACGTGAAGGACTATAATGCATTAAGAGCTCGCTCAGTTACTGGGGAGCTAAACCATTTAGTGCTTTGTAAGTAATTAGCAAGATTTTAAAATCTATACAATGTGAAGCCAATGCAGTGTTGACAGAACTGTACGAGCTGTAGTTTATTTATCAAGCAAGCGGAACAACCACCCAGTAGAGCATTACAGTAATCTAGCCTTGAGGTCATGAACGCATGAACTAACTGTTCATCTAACTTGTCATTGAGAGCATATGTTGTAGTTTAGATATATTTTTAAGATGGAAGAATGCGGTTTTACAGATGCTAGAAACATGACTTTCAAATGAAAGATTGGTATCAAAAAGCACACCCAGGTTCCTAACTGACGACGAAGACTTAACAGAGCAGCCATCAAGTGTTAGACAGTATTCTAGGTTATTACGTGAAGAAGTTTTTGGTCCAAAAATTAGAATCTCTGTTTTTTTTTAATTTAGTAGTAGGAAATCATCAGCATAACAGTGAAAACTAACGCCATGCTTCCTAATGATATCTCCCAAGGGTAGCATGTACAGAGTGAACAGCAATGGTCCTAGTACTGAGCCTTGCGGTACTCCATATTGAACTTGTGATCAATATGACATCTCTTCGTTTACTACTACAAACTGATAACGGTCAGATAAGTATGATTTGAACCATGACAGTGCAATTCCACTAATGCCAACATAATTTTCGAGTCTATTTAAAAGAATATTGTGATCAATAGTGCCAAATGCAGCACTAAGATCCAGTAACACTAATAGAGAGATACAACCACGATCTGATGATAAGAGCAAATCATTAGTGAGATATATATATATACATTAGTATATATATATATATATATATATATATATATATATACACATATATATATTAGTGCTTTTCTGGGTACTCAAAGTGCTTAACATACAGAAGGGGGAATCTCCTCAACCACCACCAATGTGCAGCATCCACCTGGATGATGCAGCGGCAGCCATATTGCGCCAGAACACCCACCACACAGACCACAGGGTGAGCACCCCCTGCTGGCCTCACTAACACCGCTTCCAGCAGCAACCTAGTTTTCCCCAGGAGGTCTCCCATCCAGGTACTAACCAGGCTCAGCCCTGCTTAGCTTCAGTGGGCAACCAGTCTTGGGCTACAGGGTGATATGGCTGCTGTATGAATTTTTAGTATTCATACAATAATAATAATATATGCTTGCTTGTTGTCTGTTCAATTCTTTTGCACAAGAGAATATAACACATGAAACCTACCTTAATAATATATTTATGAGTTACAGTTAAAGTAAGATATGCCATTGTAATTGTTTAGATCATTGTATATTGCTCGTAATAGTAAACTGCCTGCATATTTTGTCATGTATTGTTTTCCTGTAAACAGGTTTATAGATTTTTTCTTCCATGTACAGTATGTCATTGACAGGGGTGTTGGTTTATGAATTTTATCACATTTTAGCACCGAGATTATAAAATTATAAAGTTAAGCAATAGCCTATCACACCAAGACTGTTTTCCCCAATATTAGAGCGATTGCAAATGTTTATTGAGCTGTTGTATAAATGAATATAGCAATAAGTTCATTTTGAGTGTATTTTGATGAAAGGAGTATCAAACAAAGCCACAGCAAAACAGCTCGTCTCTGAGCAACACAGCAGTGTTTCATAAATGAATTCCCGATTTGAACGAGACGTTTAAATGAAAGACTCACTCATAAAGACAGTAACTTTCCGCCACCATTTAAATGAATATTTATATAACATGGATGGGCAAGTGCAGAGTTTAGCTTTAACCCTAATCAAACACACCTTAACTAGCTAATCAGTGTCTTCAGGATTATTAATACTATAGACGGGTGAGTTTTTTTTTCTTTTCTTTTTTTTTTTTTAGGACAGCAGAACTCCAGAACTGAAGATGCCTATTCCTGATCTATAATTTTGTTTTTAAAGCTATATTTAAAACATTAATCTTAAAGTATTGTGCAATTATGTAGTTATGTAAATAAACACAATAAGCGTGTGAATAAATCACTGCATATTAAATCCACCTGGTTTCTGTAACACTATCGTAGTCAATACATTCAGTCTTAGAATTAATTTACCAGGTTACCTATGATCTTTAACAACAACAGTTGTACAGAAGTACATTAGCTACAGTAGCCATAGCATATTAGCACCATGAGCCAAGTAATATTTTAACACCAAATACCATATATTAGAACATAAAGATTAACAATCATAAGACTGCACATTAAAAATAGTCTCAATCTCAAAAAGAGGAATTATTTGTCCATACTTCAGATAAATTTTCAGCTTGAAAGTTTCAAATTAAACTGTTATCTTCCCCTGTATGAGTGTGAGCATCAGTAGCCATGAGTCGCATTGAAGTGATGTCATCTCCCTCTCTTTGATTGATTGGCTAGAGGAGGAGCTGTCAATCTAGAACTAGTGGACCAATGGTGACGCTTAAGTCTAATGTACATGAAACTCCAACTGCAACATTTGGAAATGCAAGAGTAGAACATGGAAAGAAGAGCAAAGAGAAAAACAGCACAAGCGCACAAAAGAGTAAAATATGAGCAGAAAATGTAAGAGAGCACATAGTACAGAATAATAAAAGCAATGAAAAACAACTTTTAAGAACACATAAACACAAGGTTAAGATTTGTGCAATATCATTTTTAATGTGTTTAAAGTTTTAATTCATACTTATTTTATTTTTTTTAAATGCGCTTTTAATTTTTCGATTCATGCTTATTATATTTCGATCCGTGACCACGTTCTTTCCCATTTTGTATTGTTTTTTAAGCTTGTGTTATATATTTTTACATGTGTTTTTAATTTTTTGTTTCACGCTTATTATTTTTTGATCCGTGACCGCAATACTTTAGGCGGGAATCTAACCCCATTAAAAAGGCCACCGTAACTTGAGTATTTGGCTTTGGCCATCCGCACTTGCAGTACCTGTGCGGGATTGCCGGAGCATTTATTTGTTTAAGATAACTACAAACTAACACAGCAATTAATCATATAATATAAACACTAGAAAAACATAGTCTGCGATTTCACCTCAGTTAGCTTACCCATCAAATCAGTAAGCAAACATTTTCACTTCAAAGCATGTTGGAACAGTACTGTTAGTACTGTGTGACTTCTTCTCGTGAAAAGTGACAAGGCTCACTAGCGCCAACTCCTGTCACATGCCAGAACACGCATAGTGATGTGAACTTGAAAGAGTATAAGTATATAGCCTACCACTACTACTACTTATAATAATAATAATAATAATAAAAAGAATACATTGCAAGTTATACATTATTGTCACAATTGGTTGTTAAGAGCAGTGAGGAAGCAGGATTTAAATGCTGCAGTACAATTTTTTATTATGAAGATAACTGAACTCAAATGTAGGAGAACAAACTATAGGTAAGCTATAGTTATAGAAAACTAGATGTGACAATAATATATTAGGCTATACTTTATATACTCTTTCAGGTCACATCACTCTTTCAGGGTTACATCACTAAGCATGCGTGTTCTGGCGTGTGACAGGACTTGGCGCTAGTGAGCATCCAATAAAGCCTTGCCACTTTCATGGGAAGAAGTCTGGTAGTTACCAGTACCAGAGATTGTATATTATAGGGAGATGAGAGGGTCTGTATCTCTTACCATTGCGGCACCTCTCAGCCTATTGTGTAATGGCAGTGACATCAGTGCCCTCAAAACTCCTTCCCCGTGTACCGCCACAGCCGGAGCTTTAGCATTAGCCGTTACGCTTTTCTGGCTAAGATTGCAGGCTTACCTTCTGGTGGCTTTTACACAACATCTATTGTTCTATCTGTTAAACAGTAATGCGGCACATTTGCTGTTGGTAGTGCCGTAAATGAGTCCTACCTGTTGCCACATTCCCTAGTCTGCCTTCTTTTAAAAAAAATACACTTTTATCAAGCTAAAATAGTGTAAAACATGCTGAAAAATAGCGAACAGGCTGTCGATTAATTAAATGATTTGCTATTTCCCAACAAAAACTGTGTAGCGCCTGGACCAATCAGACACACAGTTATTCATTATATCTAATGAATTACCCAGAAACTCACTCTCTCACAAGTCCTGTTAATTCCATCCCCCACAACTGCAATACAGCGACAGAATAGGTGTCCTATTTCTATTTTATTGCGGTTAGGAATGTGCAGAGAAGACTCCGACTTCATTCTTTCTGAGAAGGACAAATAAACCCTTTTAATCCTATATATTCTATATATAACCACATGAGAAATGTATAAATGTGTATCCAATTTTCCCTGCTCATGATTTTCCTTTTATAAGGTTTATTCTATGTATTAATTCTCTCTTTTGAACTATTTTTGTATTAATGTTTCAGAGTTGCAAAGTTATAATTACCTAAAATCACATGGGTAGCATGTTTGGTATCTATAGAATCCAACTTTCGTTTCCTATTTGGTAATTTATGTTACATGTTACTAACTCTGTGACACATTAGTATTATAAGAATCTAGAAGGTTCTTCTCTCAAACATCCAATCCAGTGTCTTATGCTAATATCTTGCTACAGGACAAAGACTCGTAAATGTTTCCCTCCGAGGGGCAAACTCCTTATTGGCTCAGACACCTCAAGTGGGTGCGACATGTTCACCCTTTAAAATCACTGATCACAAGATCACTCTCTCTCTCCTCTTTCTTCTTCTTCTTGCTTCTGGGACAACAAACAGACTTTTTTTGCTCCAGGCCTCATCAGGCCAAGGCCTGTGGGCCTGGAGGGCCTGGAAGGCCTGGAAGGCCTGGAAGGCCTGGAAGGCCTGTAAGCCTAGGCCTGCAACCCAGCCATGTGCTCATCTGTGAGAGTGAGAAATGACTCTTTCCCCACTAAGAGTCAAACTAACAGCTTTAGTTGTTTCATATTACTTCATCCAATGCGGAAGATATTGGCAACGACTTCGGACCAAATCATTGATTTCTCCTCAGTCTGCAGATCCGATGCTCCTCAGCCTAAAGGCACCATGCAAGTATCGTACATTTGAACACTAAACAGCAATTTAGTATTAATGTGTAGACCACCTATCAGCAAAAGTGTTTTATTACTGAGAAATACTGATGATTTCTTTTCCAGACTCTTTGACTCTTTCCGTAGCTCTATTTCCGGTCCCACTTTCGTTTCAACTCTATCATTGCTCATTTTTACCAACGTATGTGTGTGGCCTGCATGTATGTTATCTGTTTGTTAGTTTAGTTATGTGTTTGTGAGTTAGTTAATAAAGATTGCGCACAATAGATGTTTGGTTCTGACTCCGTCTGCTAATAAATTGCCTCTTAAATGATTTAGATCTTGACTACATGCTCTGAGTAGTACTGTACAATAAGAATGTTGTTTTTCCATAACCTGGAAATGAACATTTCTTAGACTTAATAATCAATTAACACTAAGTGTCCACTGGATGAACAGGTTAATTGATTGTAATATTAATTTTAATGTAGCTACCTCAAGTTAATCTGATTAACTGATTCACATATTCATAATTAATCATAATTATTCATCAAAATGAGTTATGAATAATTATTAATATTTCCCCTTTGAGTTAATTTCGCTATAACTGTTTGATCA
Organism: Elopichthys bambusa; assembly: GCA_037101425.1. Classification (NCBI taxonomy): domain Eukaryota; kingdom Metazoa; phylum Chordata; class Actinopteri; order Cypriniformes; family Xenocyprididae; genus Elopichthys; species Elopichthys bambusa. Next base: position 27,378,276 of record CM074442.1, on the reverse strand, counting down.
GCATAGTGAAGCCTCGCATCCATTGAAATCCATTCAAAAATCGGCCTCTGGTCTCCTTCCCTGCGTACCACCAGAGGCGGAGCATTATAGCCGTTACGCCTTTTTGGTTAAAGGTTGCAGGCTTGCCTTCCAGTTGCTTTGCCAGTACTGTTCTGACATGCTCTGAAGTGAAATTTTTTGTTTAACGTATTTGATGGGTAAGCTAACTGAGGTGACATTGCAGACTATGTTTTTCAAGTGTTTATATTATATGTGTAATCGTTGTGTTAGTTTGTCGTTATCTTGAACAAATAACCGCTCCGGCGCTCCCGCTTCTGTCGCGCGCAGGTATTGTGTGGATGGCCAAATATTAAAGTTACAGTATCCTTTATCATGATATCAAGAATAATTATGAATTGCTTATTAATATTTCAACAATAAAATGTGATCAAAAAAAAAAACTTCTGTGTGTGCGTTAATAAATACATGATTCACATGTGTTCACTTTACATTAAGGTTCACTTTCACAGGTTATTATTGTTTATAACTCATGAATAAATGGTTCACAAGTGTTCACTTTACATTAAGGTTCACTTTCACAGGTTATTAATGTTTATAACTCATGAATAAATGGTTCACAAGTTTCCACTTTACATTAAGGTTCACTTTCACAGGTTATTATTGTTTATAACTCATGAATAAATGGTTCACATGTGTTCACTTTACATTAAGGTTCACTTTCACAGGTTATTATTGTTTATAACTCATGAATAAATAGTTCACATGTGTTCACTTTACATTAAGGTTCACTTTTGGGCAATGAATCGGTCTATGTTTTGTTTTAAAATGGCTCTGATAGCAGCAAAGAAATGTATAGCTATACATTGTAAATTAAAAGAACTGCCCAGTCATGTTGTGTGGCTTAGAGAATTTTTGTCCTATGTGCCTGTGAAAAAAATAATGTATAATTTGAAAAAAATAATCATCAATGTTCGAAAAGATTTGGGGCACATTTATTGAATATTTGAATAATTTGGATATTACATTGATTGAAAATGCTGATGTGATAATGTAACCCTTCTTCACTTTAACATGTGTTCTGTCTCTTAAGGGGTGGGACAGGGGTGAGAGGGTGTTTAGAAAAAAATAGTTTACTTGTATACTGAACTGATTCTGTAAATTGTTCATGTGAAAATAATAAATATAGTGATAAAAAAAAGGTTAAATTTCATCTTGATAAACAAGCTGTGGATAGGCATCATGACCTTTTTTGGAGAGTATCATGGGTAAGACAGAAACTTCTGATAAGCAACATAGTAAGAAAAGTGGCAGTCATGAGATATTAATAAGAAAACCACTAATACAACACCCTTCAGTCTAATTATGATAGTCAATTTTGCTGCATCATGAAATAAACCAGGAATCTGGTTTTGAGTTAAATAAGTTTTAATACATACATTTATTAAGCATTTATAACATGTGAGTTAAAAATGGCTCACTATTTGGCAGGTATTGCATTAAAGTCACCCTTTTTATTCATGCAGTTATAACTGCATTATTAATGATTTATAATGCATTTGTAAATGACTTATTACTCATTAACAAACACCTTTATAAACCCTTTACAAAGGGAACCTTAATGTAAAGTGTTAACGATAATAGTCAAATCTTATTCACCATGCTGTGTGTGTGCTACTAAACAGATTAGCATGGATGGTGGTGTGTCCACAAGGCCTCTTTAATTTAATTATAATTATTTATTATTAATTACAATTCTGTCACCATTTACTTACTTTCATGCCGTTCCAACATGTTTGACTTCCTTACTGCTGAGAAACACAAGGTTGCTTGTTTCCATACAATGAAAGCTCAGAAAATGATCATAAAATGTAAAAATGTTAATAAATAGCTTTGGATGCTGCTTTAGGTTTTGGAACAGATGTATTTGTTGTTCCATCAGACTCACTGTGTGTGTTTAACTGAGGAATAAACAATGTAATTCAGTAAGATAAACTTTTTTTTCTTTTTTTTTCAATAAGATAAACTTGCACACTGGGCCAGAAACCATTGTAAAGTTGTATATCATCTGCTGGTTTTTGCTGTACAGTAGGTGTTAAGAGGCCATGAAGCTAGCAGAACAAACATTCAGAGTAGGTTTAGAGTTGACAAAACTATTCAAATCCAACCTGGTTTAGAACAGGTTTAGCAGGCTCACAGCACTCGGTATAATTCTCTGTCAACTCAGGTTTGATCCAGCGTTTGTGATTAACACTGGATCAAACCATACTTATATTAATTTAAATGCAATGTTTTTATTAATTGTCGATTCATATAATAATTATATGAATATATATTAGGAATAATACATAATTAATAATTCACATAATGTAAATATAATAAATAATTAACAGCAAAATATTTGCCTCTAAAATTATTTCACTGTAAACTGCTTTAATTTGGAGCAAAAGATACAGGGGGAGTGGCTTTATTGCATCACATGCATGTCACTTTGCTCACAGTCCAGTTTTGGTTTGCGATCTCCGGAGCAGGTTATCCGTGTAGTGCAAGCTACCGTGGTGATGAACACAGCTAAAAACCAATCCACCTTCTTGAGCCTGAAAGCCTGGGTAGCAACTGAAATCGGCTTCATGCAACAGGCCTCAGGTGCGCTGCTGGTGATCCGTTTCACGCATGAAAGACTGGCAGCCAGTGGATGACAGGGTGACACTCGGGTGTGAGGAGGAGTCTGTCTCTACAGTCTCACAGTGAGGTCAAAGGTCACAGCACAAACTCACATCATCTCAGTGGAGTTCCAGTGTCCTTGGGCAGACACATGCATACACACGCACACACACACACACACACACATGCATACACACACGCATGCACATACACACACTTCTGCTACTCTCGGGAAAACCCACTAATTAGATTTAAATGTTGAGATCTTTTACAAGGAGAACTAAATGTTAAGTTTTCAGCTTAAATGAAGATGAGCATGTTAAAATCCCACCAATAACAGTAGTTGTTATAACTTCATTTTAATTGTTTACATGGAATACACAGTGGGGTCCACAAGTCTGAGACCACATTAAATTCTAATAACATTTTAGAAAAAAATCTAGACGATGGAGAAAAAAAAAAAAAGAAATGTTTTCAGATTCTGCACTATATAGGTGACCAACCAAATTAAAGGTGAATTTAGTGACATTAATAACTTATAATCAGATTTTCTTGCTTCCGTTAAGCTTATCCCTAAAATTATTATTCTGATAATATCATTTCAAATGAAAATGTGTGTTAAAAAGGCAAAAAAAAGCATTTTCAATAGTGGCCTCAAAGTTTTGGAGCACACTATATATAGCTTTACAAATTTGCAGAGGGACTATTTCAAGGGATAGTTCACCCAAAAATGAACATTTGATGTTTATCTGCTTACCTCCAGGGCATCCAAGATGTAGGTGACTTTGTTTCTTCAGTAGAACACAAATAATGATTTTTAACTCCAACCATTGCAGTCTGTCAGTCGTACAATGCATGTCAATGGTAACAAAATCTATCAGAGTAAAAAAAAAACATGCACAGACAAATCCAAATTAAACCCTGTGGCTCGTGACCACACATTGATGTCCTAAGACACGAAACGATCAGTTTGTGCGAGAAACCGAACAGTATTTATATAATTTTTTTACCTCTAATACACCACTATGTCCAACTGCCTTGAGCGCGCAGACGGCATCCGGTGCGTGAGGTGTGTATGCGCTCTGGTGTAGTTTAAATATGGTGCCTGTAGTACAACAGTTGTTATGTAAAAAGTAAACTACTAAAAAACATGGTTCTATTACATCAAAGCTTCATTTTATTTCGTTACTTTTCGTGAGGGCAGCTTTACAAATAAAAAGGACACATACAAAGATCTTGTTCACATACCTCAGTTGGATGTGGAAAAACCATAGGAACAGCTGATGGTTTAAGTCATACTGTCACATGTGTCCTGGATCTGTGTTCTGTTTGTTCACATGGACTCCATTTCCCACAATTCCCCACCTAGGAACCAATCTTGCACTCACACCTGTTTCCCATCAGTGACCCTTTATAAGATGCAATCACACACACTCACATGGCTGACTACTGTTTAGCCCTTTGTTTGCATTCCGTCTGTTAATTGTCTTGTCTTGCCTGTGTTTTTGACCCTGGACTGATTCCTTGTTTATGATCGTTTGCTGCCTGCCTTGACCATTGCCTGTGTTTGGATTACTCTTTTGCCTTGCCTTCTTGTTTCTGTTTGCTGGTGTTTGACCTACTGCCTGTACGACTACGCTCTCCTGTAAATAAAGCCTGCACGTGGATCTCCAACTCCGTTGTCCCATCCCATACATTACACATACGTGATCCTCTCCTGGGTATGTAAAATCATCAGGGGAAAAATGATCGCTGCAGACCCTCAACAACTTTAGTATGTTAATGGGTGTGTTGATATCCAGCCGAAGAGCAATCAACAATAACTTCAGGCGAGCAGGCTCACAAGTTACGTGGAAAGTCACCACTCCCGAATGAGTTCGCGTGAGAGAACATAATCTTTTAGTTTTATGTCGGTGTGAACAATCCAGATAAGTGCAAGTAAGTACCATTTTGATTAGCCATCATACCTACAATGTTTGTGCACTGTGTAAACAATGAGTGATGTATACGTGCGAGAGATCACTTCTAGCGCTTGTGTAAACTACGCCAGAGCGCGTACACACCTCACACAACGGATGCTGTCTGCACGCTCAAGGCAGTGACATAGTGGTGTATTAGAGGTAAAAAATTATATAAATACTGTTAGGTTTCTCACACAAACCGATCGTTTCGCGTCTTAGGACATCAGTGTGTCATCACGAGCCGCAGGGTTTAATTTGGATTTGTCTGTGCATGTTTTTTTTTTACTCTCATAGATTTTGTAACCATTGACATGCATTATACGACTGACAGACTGCAACGGTTGGAGTTAAAAATCATCATTTGTGTTCTACTGAAGAAACAAAGTCACCTACATCTTGGATGCCTTGGGGGTAAGCAGATAAACATAACATTTTCATTTTTGGGTGAACTATACCTTTAATTGGACTACAATAAAACTAAAATCTGATTAAAATAATAAACAACTTGAAATACATGTAACTACAAATGACACTTCATACGTAAATCCATCATTACTGGACATTACTACACTCCTCTACATTCAGAGGATACAAGCACCCATTCAGGCTCAATCCATTTAACACTAACTGTTATCACCAAAAATCTTATCTGACCTCCACTAAACTTAAACCTTACCTTGAAATATTACGAGACACAAGTTCTTTGTATTTGGATCAAAGTAACTTAAACTGTACCAAAATTACTTAAATATACCATAAAAAATAGTAATTTAACACATTCGCATGTGAAGCTCATGTGAGCGAGCACCAGTAACCAAGAGGGGTGAAGGGTCAATGAGGAAGAACTATGATTGATCACCAACAGAAATCCAGGAGAGAGACTATTAATATCATGGAGGTTTAATACCAGAGGTATTTTGTTGGGAAGTTAACAGGTCCTGAGTGGGTTTCTCCAGACCGAAGATCTCCCAACAGAATAAACCACAGCAATAATGAATCCTCAGTGGTGTGCGGCAACATCACGCAACAACGATGCACTCAGACACAATATTGCTGAAGAAGTGCAAACGTCAGGTGCTCGGCGCTCCACAAACAGATGCAGAAGTGAACACTTAACATGGATAAATTAACTATTGTTGTTCCATCAGATCCTGTGTGTTTAAATGAAGCATAAACAATGTAATTCAGTAACAAACTTGCACACTGGGCTAGAAACCACTGTAAAGTTGTATAGAATGAATGAAGGAAGTCATATGACCTCATCTATAGATGTGTCTTGCTGGTTTTTGCTGTACAGTAGGTGTTCAGAGGCCTGTTGCATGAAGCTAGCAGAACAAATACTCAGAGTAGGTTTAGAGTTGACAAAACCATATAAATCCAACCTGGTTTTGATCAGGTTCAGCGGGATCACAGCACTCAGTATAAACATTCTTTGCCAAGTCAGATTTAGTCCAGAGTTTTTGATCAAATCCTGGATCCTATTTATATTCATTTAAATGCAGTGATTTAAATGATGACTCCTAATTTACTGCTTATTAATAGTTAGTAAAGTAGTTGTTAAGCTTAGGTATTGGGTAGGATTAAGAATGTAGAATAAGTTCATGCAGAATAAGGCATTAATATGTGCTTAATAAATACTAATAAATAGCCAATATTCTATTAATATGCATGCTAATAAGTAACTAGTTAAAAGACCCTAAAATAAAGTGTTACCATGATTTTGTAGGGTCTGCACAGGTTCAGGTTAGCAGGTCAACTATAAACTTTGTTAATGTTTTACCTTCTTGAACTTTTGTTTGTAAATCTCATTGGCTCCAGCCTGGCTGACATTAACAGCTCACTTGACACATTTTATAGCCGTGTCGATGGAGCCACGAATCTCTCCCTTGTGACTTAAAACGATCGCGATCAACTCAGATCGAATTACAGCAAGCCATGCAGCCACATTCCAGACGTCGTCAAACTCCAATACACGTACGCGCACACACAGAGGAACATACCAGGACTCTCTTTAAGTCACATTCATTAAAATATTATTCAAATGTAATCCTGTAAGCCTGTATTTCAGTTTTAATCATGTATTTAATATTAAGTTACGACTATAGTTGTGTGAATTGTACCCCAAACCTTAATATGCGAGTGTAAGACTGTATCTATGTCTTTATGTCTTTTTTCACCCAGCCATGTTTAGGCTTGAATGAACCCTCTCAGGATGCTTTAATTAACGATGTATGTTTTGTTACAATACCATGCATTAGTCTATTTCTAAGGTCTTTTGGAGTAAAAGTTACCAATTCTGAAACCATCATAAATTATGCAAACTGAGCCGCAAGACAAGACAAAGAAAACTTTTCCTTGCTTGTTTGTCCTTAAAAGACAACCACACGCACGTTCCTTGGTCTCTTGTTTGTCTCTCGATTGTCCCTCGCCATCTCATGCACGTCTCTCCCAGACGTCTCGGCAACCGCGCTCCCATCACGCGCTCCTTTCCTTTTTCGGGACGACCACCTTCGGCGAAGCAAACTTTCAAGTTCTCAGTTCAAACTTCCCGCGGAGACTGGAGAAGCCAACAAACTGCAGCCACGGACGCACTGAATCTTTACCTGTACCTTTTTGAAACTGAGCATGCAAACTCATGCAAGTAGCCTACCGCTTCTATCTATCTTAGATGTGCGAAGTTAAACGACCTAACCAAGTGAGATTTATTCTGTGTATTCGTAGTTTCATATATTAAATCCATTATATTCATGCTCAATTGTTTCTGTTGCTCATTCAGAAGCTCATCTCATTATTTCTTGTGGCCAGAGCAATAATCCCCTTTTATAATAGTCCATAAAGAAAACTGATAGTTTGCGGGACAAACTAAAGTCTTTCTATTAACTACTAAACTAATCCTGAACCATATATGTAATTAATTATAATCCGTTGTAATTAATTCACAATATATGTGCATAATTCCCTTTTTGGTCGATTTATATTATAATTGATATATATTTCACCCATAATTTGAATTAATTAATTCATTCATTGACAGTCACTACATTTTATTAATTGTCAATTCATATAATAATAACATGAATATATTATATGAATAATACATAATGTCCAGATTTTAAATGTTTTTTTCAAACATTTTTTTCTTGGTTCTTTGTAAATGCTGTCAGGTGTGCTTAATATCATGACAGACCAGCAAAAGAGCAAATCAGAGCAAAGAACCAGAATTTGTGCTGTAATTTTAGTTCCTTCTTTTTTGTTGTTGTTTCTTCCATTGTTTGGCTAGTGAGAATAAAGTGTTGCAATCATATGTTGTAATTGACTCACCTAGACTGTGATTATGTAAAATGTCGTGTGCACTTGATTGTAAAATGTTTCTCTCCATATAGATTCCCTATAGGAAAACAGCTTAAAATAGCCTTGCAATTTGCATTTAGATTCAGGGTTCATCCATATGTCTGTAAATAGTTTTCATTATCAATAAAGTGCACATTTGCTCTGCCAAAGGCACTGCTTTAGTAAATTATGCCATTTTAGACCTTTTCTATTAAAAAGATTAATTTTGCAGTTTACATTTACTTGCTCACCTGTTTGCATAGTGATCAATAATGTGAATAATGTGACTGTTTTAGTACATTAAAGGGTTAGTTCACACAAAAATGAAATTTCTGTCATTAAGTACTCACCCTTGTCATTTCACACCCGTAAGACCTTTGTTCATCTTCAGAACACAAATTAAGATATTTTTGATGAAATCCGAGGGTATCTGATCCACACATAGGCAGCAACGTCATTGCATCTTTTGATGTCCAGAAAGGTAGTTAAAACATGGTTAAAATAGTCATTCGGACGTAAACAAGGAAGCCTGCACTGAGTTCACTACGGTTCATTGTTGAATAAAGTCGTTATTTTTGTTTTGATTTTGCACACAAAAAGTATTCTCATTGCTTCATAACGTTAAGGTTAAATCACTGCAGTCACGTTGACTATTCACCACCCCCCCACCCCCGCACCTTTTTTTTTTTTTGCTGCTAATTATTTATTGTATTTATGTTATATGAATTATAATTTTTGATGATCTAAAAACATTCAGAAATAACGTTTTCATAACTTGGGATGGGTTAGTTATCAGAATGTTCTTATATTTTTTGTTAGTTGGGGATACAAACAGAACACATTACAGACTCCCTCATCTGACATCACATTTCCATTATACTCCAGCAATTCAGATGCTCAGCTGAAGGTCATCGAACCCGTTTCTCAAGAGCGTCAGTGTTTAGCCAAGACAGTGACAAAAAACAGAAGCGTTCTTATTCCCCCTTGATAACCGCCTGCCTTTACTGCTAATGGAAAACTAATGAAAGGATGCGTCTGAGATGGAAATGTACACAGTAAAACATCATTTTTAAGCCTGAAATTGTTGACGGCAAATAGCCATCTACTCAAGATCCATTGACGACGAGAGCCAGCGACGTATAATTTACTCGCGCGGCTCTTTCTCGAGTGGCTGACCGGACCTCCTCCGCTTTAATCAGAGGCAGAGCTGCTAAATGAAGAAGGGTAATTTCCTTCATCTCTTCAGAGGCGGTAACGTGCTTCAGAGCTGTTTACTCAGCAAATGAAATCGTAGCTTTAGCAGTCTGAGGTCAATAGTTTAAAACACATTTAGTTCATCAAAGACGGGCAGTTCACTGGAGTGTTTACTTGCTTTTATCTTCAATGAACATTGTATATTTATCTTCGAGTCAATTTTGCAAATGGTAAACATAAAAAGTCCATCTATAAATAGTTCATTCAGAAATTATAATTATTTTCACTTACCCTCATGGAGCACTAAATGAGATGTCAGACAGAATGTTCACAACGATGCTTTCAAGTCAAAAATGACAAAAAAAACAAACAACCCCCCCCCCCCCCCCCCCAAAAAAAACAACATTAAACTATCATAACAGTATATACTATACCAATCAAAAAAAAAATTTAAGTCTCTGCTGCTTACCAGTGCTGCATTTGTCAAAAATAGGCCTACAGTAAAAACAGTAATATTATGAAACATTATTACAGTTAATTGTTTTCTATTTTAAAATGTAAATTATTTCTGTGATGCAAAGCCAAATTTTCAGCATCATTACTCCAGTCTTCAGTGTCACATGATCCTTTAGATATATGCTGATTTGATGCTTAAGGAACATTTTTTATTATTATCAATGTTGAAAACAGCTTCATATTTTTGTGGAATGTGAATTAAAAAAAAAAAAAAAAAAAAAAAATATATATATATATATATATATACCAGGATTCTTTGATGAATATAAAGTTCAAAAGAACAGCATTGATTTGAAATCTTTTGTAACAATGTCTTTACTCTCACTCTTGATCAATTTAATACATCCTTGCTGAATAAGTAAAAATAAAAGTAAATTTTATATCTTACACTATATTAGTGAGGACATTGCATAGACTTGCATTGATTTTACATCAGGTTAATGATATTTTCTATGGCCTAACCCAACCCCCACCCTATACCCAGGGCCGTCCTTAGGGCGGTGCAACCAGTGCCCCACACTTAAGGGGGCCCCACGGCAAACATGATTGCAAACGGACCGAGGGGGATGGCCCTGCCTATACCCATCACAGAAACATGCGCAAAACACTAGATTTTAGACATAAGACTTTTTAACTAGTGAGTCCAGTAAAATGTCCTCACTAGTTGGTTGTCATAATATTTCACTATATAAGCATGGAAATTTGGTTCTCACAAGTATATCCAAACCTACACACACACACACACACACACACAATTGAGGACATTTCATAGGCATAATGGTTCGTATCCTCCTACACTACCCCTACTCCTAAACCTCCTAAAGCATCACAGAAAACATTCTGCATTTTTACATTTTTAATAAAACATTGTTTAGTATGTTTTAAAAGCTATTTTAAATATGAGGACTCATGAAATGTCCTCATATTTCATGTTTACGTCATCATACCAGTGTAATACCCATGTCATTCTACAAATTTGTGTCCTCTTAAATCACAAAAATGCACGCATACACACACACAGTTATGAAGCAAGTTTATGAAAAGCTAAAGTTAAAATAGTACGAGAACCCCAAGACAAAAAAAGAAGCCTGTATGTTCATTTTCTCTGTGGTAAACAAGGTAAGAATATTTTCAACAATTGTGTGTGGGCAGAATTCTGCCTCTAGGACCAGAGCACATGTTGAGACCGTGGATCATCAATGCTGGGGTTCAACAAACACTGACAAAACACTGTTAAATAAATGATGAACAGCAATTTTCCCATTTACCATACATCTCAAACACAAACCTGTTATAAATGAAATAAAATATTATAAATCATTACATTCTGATGTACATGGGGTTCAGCCATCAGATGTTTTACTAGGAAGCTAAAGTATTTTTAATGGACAGAAAAAAAGAATAATTTTGCTTTATTCCTCATTTGTAAGCTACTTTGGATAAAATGTTTGTTAAATGAATAGTAAATCTGAAAAATAAAGTAGCTCTAATCGAAAAAATGTGATTAGGCATCAAGATATTATAAACATGAACTTTATGGTTTTCTGTGCAGCTGTTAAGCCATCAGAACAAAACATAAAAAAATCAGGCTTTTGTTAAAGGTGGCATTACACCATGAAATTGTCTGGAAAGTGATCCTATGAGGGAGAGATAATTTCATTTTTTTTTTCCCCAGTTTTGTACCTGTTTTTAACACTGTCCTGATCTGTTAAAGAGGTTTAATGTGAAACCAGATGTGTCGGTCCACATCAGAACACAATAACATGCTTCCCAAACAAAAGCGAGTTTGCAGGCGGTGAACATACCCACAGGATATGAGAACCAGGAACGGTGGCCTAGTTTATTTAAATGCCAGAAGGGGTTGGGTAACTGATTTTGATGGATGGGATGCTGATATATTATCTGAAGGAGGGGCCCACCGGCTCGTGGCAAGAGATGGAGGTAGACAGGTGCAGAGGCTGGAAGATGTCGTGTGCGTTTACAGATTCTGCCAGAACAGAGTCACACGGCTCAGCTTTTTTAATGCCATTTAGACAGCAGGCGTTGGGGTAGAATTAAGGGAGGGAGGCTGCTACAACAGCACAGAGGAAATGAACTGTTCCACATCAGTAAATATTGGAAGGGAACATTTGGAGAATGCGAAAAGACGGCACAAAGCCAACAGCACATTTTTATTCATGCGACGTGGCGGCTTAAGGGCATAAGCCAATATAATACATCTGTGGTGATGATAAGACCGTCCTACATTATCATAATAATCAAAACTTATAATATTATCAGATAGACGGCAGAGGAGGAATTCACTTTTAACCTCTAATGTTCTGAAAGGTGCATCATGCACCAGTGAAAGTCAATCCCAATTTACTGCGGCAAAAATATTCTACACGTCTACATTTTCTGAACACAACGTGACTGTTGAATATTTATTCTGTTATGGATGGTTGCCAAGGTGTTGCTATGTGGTTGCTAGGTTTGTATCACTTGAAAAGAGTCCACTGTGAAATTTCCGGTTTCTGGATATGGCCTTATTAAATTCTACACATTTATTTTCTGAATAAAATAAGCGATGTTTGCCCGTGAAAAACTCACCACCACCATGCTGGGGTGTTATGGATGGTTGCCAAGGTATTGCGATGTGGTCGCTAAGGTGTTCTGAGCAGTTGCTAGATGTGTATTGCATGAAAAGTGTCCACTGGGATATTTTGGTCTGTATATATGGCCTTATTAAACTCTACATGTTTACATTTTATGAATAAAACGTGATGTTTACATGTGCAAAACTCACCACCATTACCCTGGGGTGTCATGTACGGTTATCAGGGTGTTTTTCTGTGGTTTCTATGTGTTTATTGCATGAAAAGAGTCCACTGTGAAATTTTGGTCCCACTTTATATTAGGTGGCCTTAACTTCTATGTACTTACATCAAAAATAAGTACAATGTACTTATTGTGTTCATATTGTATTGCTAAACACTTTTGCTGCTATTGAGGTGGGATTTGGGTAAGGTTAGGGACAGGTTTGGTGGTATGGGTAGGTTTAAGGGTGGGTTAAGTTGTAAGGGTGTGTTTTGGGCATAACGTGCAATAAACCAATCAGAGTCTAACCTCCCATTCCCTTTAAAAGCCAGTTGTGCTTGCACCATGGCGAATTTGCAAGCAGAAAGACTGAAGGTTTCTCCAGAGAGGAATCCTTTTATTTTTAATATTTAAAAATGTTTGTGTGCTGCTTACGCGTCCCTGTGTATGTAACAAGCAGAGTGTACGCACATTGTGCACCCGCCTATAGGCGCATATAACTAACACGCCCTTTAAATAACAAAAATAAATAAATACAAAAAATAAATTTTCATTTTCAGAGGACATTTAGCAACACGCAAACAATACGACTGGACACACCTCATTTTCAGACCAGCACGCCCATGGGCGAACAGATGGGCATGAGTGCATTTGCTATTTAACCAACAGCTGGACGTGAAAATGTTAACTGCGTCGTGCTGAAACTAGCAAAAAACACTTGCCTCGCTCTTGGCATCGCATTGCGCTGGGTGTATGATAGGGCCCTTCATGTACTCCCGACATTAGAGACGCTGAAGACGCAGTGGATTAGTATTATTTTTGAAGGGAATCCGTCCCCATATACCTATATTAGTTACCTAAATTATGTCCACACGAATCATTTTACATCAGACTACGTGAGATTGTTCTGTTTTGTTATTGTTGGTATGCCAGAGCATGAGCTCTTGAAGCTCTGCCCTCTTCTTTAAAGGGGCCGGGAGCACCAGAACATTTGCATTTAAAGGCACACACACAAAAACGGCACGTTTTTGCTCACCCCCAAAAAGTGGCAATTTTAACATGCTATAAAATTATCTGTGGGGTATTTTGAGCTGAAACTTCACATACACACTCTGGAGGCATCAGAGACTTATTTTACATCTTGTAAAAATGGGCATAATAGGACCCCTTTAAAGCGCCGTTTTTGAAGAGTGCACGTGTGCGTGTGTGATCTAGTATATAAGAACGAGCCTATTATTGAATCTGGAAATACAGAAAAATTAGAATTAGTCCTCAGATGCCAATTTATAACAATAAAGTCCGTAATTTATAACAAAAAATATAGCATTAATTCAAACTGATTCATTAAAGAAGTTATTACTCCATCATTAGTCAAATTGGTGAAACGACAAATTTGCGACAATGTGTGCTGCATCCTGATTCACATAAACTGTCCTAAATAGTATTCATAATTAGAATTAGTGCATCCCAAATCGCAGTATGTTGAAATGAGTATTTCAAAGATACCCGGATGGTCTAATTTTTCCAGTTAGAATCCGAAGTGCAGATCCATGCACACTCTAACAGCTAATATTGCCCATAACCCATTGCTAGGTGGACAAGGGTTCAATTAGAACTACAAACACGAGTAAAAAGTAAAAAAAAAAAAAAAAAAAAAAACTTTTGTAAAGATTTGGTCGTTTCGTAAAGAACATTTGGTCATTAACCTTTAAATGCATCATTATGCAAACACATGAGGAGTGTGAGAGAAGATCCATGACTGGCAGATCAATGTGCTACTACATTTCTCTCTGATGTGGTAGGAAATTAAATTAAACTGAATGTAGAGGATTTTACTGTAACTATGACAAGATGATTGACAGGGCAGTTTAAGGATGCACAAAACATAACGGTCTGTTAAAGAGGATATGACGAAGTAGTATGTCCCCAAGTTTGCCTACTATTCTCCTACACACTCAAAAGTATGTACCTTTTCTTAACAAAAACAGTGCATACTTTTTGTGCGTAGTATAAGTAGGCGAATTGGGACGCAGCAACGGTTTCAGGAAACAGTCGTGACTAGCTACAGTAGATGATTTCTTCAATGATGCATCGTACTATGGTAGTTAAGCAGCGATCTACGTCGTTCTACAGGAAATGCACCCTTAAGTGGTTGCTAAGTGTGTATCGTCTGAAATGTAGGATCTTCATCTGTTTTATCATCAAGCAGGTGTAAATTGTAAGTATCATCACATAAAGTAACAGCACACCTTGATTCCCAAATCTCACAATGCTTATTTGCTCTCTTATATACTCAAAATAAACCAGACCAGTGATTTTCATTACGAATGCACATTGTATTTTGAATATGTGTTATTGTTTTAATTAATGATGAAACACAATCATTAATTCAAACGATAACAGCTTGTGTTTTGTACATAACATTTCTTTAACATACTATACATTTTGTCTAGAAACAGTTTGACATGTAAAGTTCCTAAAATAAACTTTTGTTACTTTCGTGTACAGAGAATCGCCCTCCCTGTCAGACAGCGTGTTTCACCACTTGGTGGTTTGGCAATGCAGAGAAAATGAAGGCAAACACTTCCTGTTCTCTCTCCAAATCTCAAATGTTTTGTGCTTTGGCTGCGTGCAAGAAAAGAGTGAAACGTTCTAAAGAAAATAAAATAAAATCAAGCTACAAATGCCATATAAGCCCAGTTCAAGGCGATCAAGCCCACCTTCACCTTCCGGTCCAAGATGCCCACAATTAAAGGTTTTACGGTGGATGGTGTTAGAAAGAACAGAGACTCAAAAGCCATCTTCTCCTGTCTTTACTCATCTCATATAAATATACTCTTCTGTGTTTGACTCGTATCTTATTATAAAACTAACAAAGTTAAACTTGTGCACATGCAAGTTATAATCAGGCTCAGACAGAATCCGCCCCACATACACCCCACATTTTTTAAAGTATAATAGAGCCAGGGGGTTGAAGGGGAGGACTTGTTTGCAGAGAATATATCTTGCATTAAGTTTATTTTACTTTCCCTGTTGCCTTTTTTTTCTTCTTCTTGTTTTAAGCATAAACCTCACTAAATTTAATTGGATTTTTGTTTTCCAATGGGGGAAGGAAAATAAACTTAATTCAAAATGCAGTAAATTCTCTGAAAACAAGTTTTAATATCTTATGAAATGTTGCTTTTCAAGTCACTTTAGATTAGATTTAAGATTTAGATTTAAATGTTTATATTGAAAAACAATGATAAGAGTACTGGTTAAAAAAACATTTATTGCAGTATAATGACGTCAGCCGAAAAAGAATGTAGTTTCAGAGGTTGTTTCAAGTTTCTCCCTTTTGATAAAAGATTCCAAGACATTTCTTATTATAATAAAGTGGACTGGTAAATCATTTAATATAAAAATAAATCAATCTTGATTTCATATTGACTTCAAACCCATTCCACAGTTTCCCCACCTTCCCTAAAAAACAGATTCTCTCCAGGCCTGGTTATAATTGACCCCTCGCCAGCTCTACCTTAGCAACTGTTGTCATGTACCATATTATCAGACAAGCTTTTGTTCCATACTAATGGGGGGGTGGGTGAACTGCCAAAAATAATCTTGTTTTTAATTTTTGATTTTTTTGATTTGTTTAAATAAACCTTATCTAATAAACCTGAAAACAAGATAAATCTACTTAAGAAGCAACACTGAATAAGATTTGAATATATGTGTTCTGTCTGTCACTGGCAGATTTTGCTTCTTTAGTGAATTTATCTGGTTTCAAAGATTTGTAATTATTTTAACTGGAAAACAAGTCAAAATACTAATCATAAATCATGTTTTTTTTTTTTTTTTTTTTTTTTTTGCAGTGTATCGCTGCTCCAATATAACAGCATGTTTCTAACTTAAATATCATTTCATATATTGATTCCGGTTATATCGGCGAAAGCAGTTCTGTTCACTTACACTAATGTGATCAGCTGTAATTGCTTTTCTCTTTTCAGTGACTGTGAGAAACATTTTGCAGTCTCTGTTCACAGTCTCTGCAGTTTTTAATCACATTACTGTGTAATTTATCAGTTTCGAATCCAAACGGCAGATAAAAGATCCTCTGCAATGTCACGCTTCATTCCAGCCCGCATAAGAATAATATCCAATCCATTTTACCAGCTCATTTTACTAACAATTGCACCATTCTTGTCAAGTTTGTCTGAGTGAGCAACAGTAACTAAGGCAGGCGGAGCTTAGAAAAGGGTCAAATGAGGTTTTAGTGCACTTTTAGAGAAGCACTTTATCCCTTTTCTCCCCTACTTTATTAAAAATTGCTTGTGAATCGGATATGATGAAATAGTGATACAACTGAAGTGAACCATTACACGAGTTACCGAAATCTAATGGTGTCATTTTACAGTATTGCTCAAAGAAAAAAGAAACAATCATTATGCAAACAATTAAAATGGTAGCAATGCAAAATATGCTACAGAAATTTGTAAACAGAGATAAAAAGGAATTATGTAGAAAGGAAAAAGGGTTCAGTCCCAATGGCCACAGAGCATTAAGGCTAGAGCCACGAAACACATCAACGACAGCTCTGTCAGGTGCGCTATATTACACGAAGGCCTGTTTGCACCCGGCAGAGAAGATTAGCTTCTACATTCCGAGTGGGTGTCAGAAAGTGAGTGAGGCTTCTGTATCAGCACATAATCTTGGCGTGTGGAAAGTGGGTGTCCGGTGTGCTAGAGGTGGTGAGGTCGTGTTCGCCTGTGTCAGCATCACCCGCTCTGAATGTACTTCTTAATAACCACGCAGCCGTGTCTAAAGAGTGGGCAAGGCAGGCTCTGCTGCAGTGTCCACATGTTGGCACAGGGGTCGAAGGCCTCCATGGTTCCCAGTGCCGGGCCCTCGCTGCTCACGATGCCACCGGTCGCATAGATCTTCCCATCCAGGACCACCGCACTGGAAAACACGTTATTTGAGAACTGGTTCAGTTTCTTTCTTTCTTTCTTTCTTTCAAAAATTGATTTTCACTTTGATTAACAAAAACAAATAAAAGATCCACATAGAACCTGTCTGGGGGAATAATAATAATTTCAAAATGATACATAAAATACATATATTATAAAATATTTCACAATATTTCACAATACTTTGTAATTTCACAATAATTACAAAGTGTGAAATTTTGAAGTAGAAACACTGAAATAGTATTTTCTTGGAAAATATACTTCATCAATCTTTGTTTTATTTACAAACGATAGTCTGTTAACTGATTACAAATTACATAATAATAATTGTAGTTAGTAACAATTGATTTTGTTCACAATTGATTATTGTACACATTTTAGGTATTGCATTCTGGCTATTTTGGATTACTTATCACATAGATTTGAATAGGATTATTTTGTACCACACTGATATAAAAGCACAAAGATATTTTGCATTCTTTGTTATCAACCACATTAAGTGCATTAAACATAACATATTGTGTCCCAAATTAGGGTTAGTGATAGAACTGCAGGTGCTTTGTTGATGAAAAGCTAATAATTTATTACATTATAATGTAAAATGAAAGAAAAAAATACTTTTAAATTAAAAACAACAAAAAAAGATTAAATATTTCATTTGTTTACCTGCATGTCATGTAACCAATAATAAACATCAGAGAACCATGAATATATGTAACTTACAATCTCAAGGGGATTTTTTAAGTAAATCTTTTAGGTTAAAGGGGTTCGACTGCCACAAAAATGCATTTGTGTACACTTTGAAGCAGAGCACACAACCAATTGACAAAATTAAAAGGAAAATCATACTAATCTTAATGCAAATTCTTGGTCCAGTTTTAGATGTGGACAGAACAAAGTGCTAAAATACTGTGTTTGCAGTGTTTGAGTTGTGAAAATGGCACCAGAACAGTTTCATTCTCTTAGATTCTTGACCCTAGTTATTAGAGAACAAATTTCTGGATTTCTTACCACATACATAAGCGTAATGATACAGATTATGTTCCCATTTGCCATCTTACATAAAGGCTTTGCATTGTCAAACTGTCTAACTGATGGATGAGACGAATCATCTACCTCCTAATCCTCTCTTTGGGCCATATTCATTTCAAGCCTTTGACAGGTTTCAAAATGTTAATGCGGAAATTCATGCGAGTGTGACTGTAACTGACATGTTGTTTCTGGAAAAAATATTTGTATCGCAAATACACAGCAGAAGCATAAAAGGTGCCTGTGTGTGTTTTGGGGGGACGTGATGCACTAGCGATTGTTCGGCAGCTCGTTTGTGCTTTATCTGCTGCTGAGCTAATTACTGCCTCTGCTGCGAATACCAATCAGCAGTGAAAGCATTTCGGGCCCAAAGCACGACCCTGGGGGACACCGAATAAAGTCTTAGGAGCAAACCGGGCAGGCTTTTTTTTTTTTTTTTGTAAACTGGAACACATCACTTTAACAATGTGCTTTTCTCAGCTTGATCCATCTGCATTTACTTGATGATGGTTGTTAATGCTAATTTTCTTCATTAACATTAGCAGTTATGTGGTGAAAATTGCATTTTTTTGGAATATTTGAAAGCAACTGCAACAAATTTACATGAATATGTTGCTAAATGAATAACGACAATAACAATAAAAATACAGTTGCAAGAAAAAGTATGTGAACCACTTGCAGAATCTGTGAAAATGTGAATAATTTTAACAAAATAAAGGAGATAATAGATCATCCAGGTAACCACACACAGTATTAAGAATCAGTGGTTCACATACTTATGAATGGGGTTATTTTAATAAATTCAACTATTTTTTTGTCTTGTGGATTATATGTAAACATCTTTTATGTAAAATATCTTACTCAGGAGAGTACTAAATAAAAAAATAACATGCGTTTTGTATGATCTCTCTTATTTTGTTAAAATTATTCACATTTTCACAGATTCTGCAAGTGGTTCACATACTTTTTCTTGCAACTGTAACTGTCAAAGCACTAAAACCTAAAGAGAAATGCTTTTTAGACAGCTGGAGCCGCATATACATATAAAAGGGATAATCCACCGCTAGCTGTGCATTCAACAATTTTAATGCACGACATGGAGGCAAAGAACTGCCAGACATGAAGTGGAGGGTGGTTACCTCAGCATACCGCATTCAAATTGTTCAATGCACAGCTGGCCATGGATTATTCTGCATGCATGGTCGTTTGCCAGCACTGACAAGTTAAAGCTACCATTGATGTCTGCAGTGCTAAATTTAGCAGGAAGGGTTAAAATTATGGTTATTTTCATAATCTACAACTCATTAGATCTACCATTCTGCACGCTTTAAATCAGACAGTGCAATAATTAGTGCGGTAAGGTTACATTTATTTGATTGAATTATAACATTTATTTGAATTAATTAGCCTATTGAGAGTGAAAAGGAGAGAAAGACGTATGTGCGTCATTTTGTAAAATTGCAAGTTCAATAATTCAATAATTAAGTAGTATGAAGTACAAAGAAGTAAGATAAATAGTAATAGTAATGCAACACTAACCAGGGCAGACTTGTGCAGTAAACCTATATTCAGCTGTATTTAAAGAACCATCAATGCACAAGAATGGTTTTAGTAGCCAAAGAATAACTAACTTTCTTACAGCTGCAGAAACTCTAAAATCAAGTTTTCTCCAGGGACAGATGATGGTCTGCACTCATTTGTGGTTAACATGCTGGCCTTACCTGCAGAACTGTCTGGAGTGGTTCATGTTTGGTCCTGCTTTGATATTTCCTTTCTTGGGGTCGTAGATGGTGGTGGCTCTGGCGTATGCTCCTCCAAGGATGAAGATATATCCATTAAGAGTCACAGCTGGGGCATATTTGTTATCTGAACAATGGCAGAATAAAACACAAGTCACCAGTAACCCATTTTAAGTCCATAAGGCCAGGAACATCCAGCATGTAAATATGCAAATGGGAATGCATGTGTTAATGTGTGCTACCGTGTTACTAGTGCAACATAATGTACTTGCATCTTGCATGCAAGCTGAGGCTAGAAGCAGTTTTATTATTTTTATGAAAGATTATGATGATTTCTTCCCTCTGTGAATCATTCAAAATAAGACCGAAAACACATATTAAAGTAAATAAGGTCAATTGATTTTATGTTGACTTCACATGATTCTAAATGCATCACACCTCAAATCAACTTATAAGCAAGATTACAAAGCACATTTTACAGCAGAGACAAGCAGTTCTTACTGGTTTATTACATTTCATTCAGTGAGAAAGGCACATGAACAGATATTAATTTCAACAATATACAAATATAAGGGTAACAGCTGGGGTCATTCTGTCGACTGTCCAATTGTAAATCAATAGCCCTGTTCCAGCACATTATGCTGGCATGAATGCGGTTAACTTCTTTGATTTAAGTAATCAAGCAGGAGAAAACACATAAATAATTGATGAGTAGCAAATAATTGAATTGAATTCACATTCAACCCAGCAGCTGTGACTTCAACCTCAGCCGCTGAAGAGAGACGTGAGAACATTGAGCTAATTAAATCTTGAGCCTTTTCAGATTTGGAGTGAGACCTCCCGGGAAGAAGAGATATTACGGATAATGTAAAAAAACAGAGAAAGGAGGAGGGAAGCTTTAGAAATAATGGTCAGAAATAGAAGCGTGCAATGCAGATCCATGTGCAATGGGCAATACTGAACACTAAACAAGAGAAATATTTGATCTCACTTAATATATTAAAGCTAAGCAGTGCCCTAAGTACAAGACAAATATGAGGAGATAACCACAGTCCTAGGGTAAATCTCACAAAACCTGTTAAGAACCGGGTCATATTTCAGCCCACAATAACATACATACATACATAAATAGAAATTTGTATATATTATATATATTTTGAGATTATCTATGGGTAAATAAGTTATATGTACCACCTGTTCAACTGCTCAGTATCAACACAAATATCTAATCAGCCAATCACATGGCAGCAACTCAATGCATTTAGGTATGTAGATATGGTCAATACAATCTGCTGAAGTTCAAACTGAGCATCAGAATGGGGAATTTAAGTGACTTTGAACATGGCATTGTTGTTGCTGGTGCCAGACGAGCTGTTCTGACTCTAAGTATTTCATAAACTGCAGATCTACTGGGATTTTCACGCACAACCATCCCTAGGGTTTACAGACAATGGTGTGAAAATGAGAACATATCCAGTGAGCGGCAGTTCTCTGGGCGTAAATGCCTTGGTGATGCCAGAGTTCATAGGAGAATGGCCAGACTGAAGAAAGGTAACAGTAACTCAAATAAGCACTCGTTACAACTGAGGTCTGCAGAGGAGCATCTCTGAACACACAACACGTCGATTTTTAAAGCAGATGGGCTACATCAGCAGAAGACACACCAGTTCCACTCCTGTCAGCTATGAACAGGACACTAAGGGTACAATTCCACGGGCTCACCCAAATTGGACAATAGAAGATTGGGAAAAAGTTGCCTGGTCTGATGAGTCTTGATTTCTGTTGCGACAATCAGATGGTAGGGTCAGAATTTGTCATAAACAACCTGAAAGCATGGATCCATCCTGCCTTGTATCAGCGGTTCAGGCTGCTGGTGGTGTAATGGTGTGTTGGATATTTTCTTGGCACACTTTGGGCCCCTTAGTATCAACTGAGCATTATTTAAATGCCACAGCCTACCGTTGCTGACCATTTCCATCACTTTATGACCACAGTGTACCCATGATGGCTACTTCCAGCAGTATAATGCACCATGTCACAAAGCTCAAATCATCTCAAACTAGTTTCTTTAACATGACAATGAGTTCACTATACTCAAATGGCCTCCACAGTCACCAGGTCTCAGTCCAGTAGAGCACCTTTGGGATGTGGTGGAACGGGATCATGGATGTGCAGCCGACAAATCTGCAGCAACTGCGTGATGCTATCATGTCAATATGGAATCTCTGAGGAATGTTTCCAGAAACTTGTTGAGTCTATGTCGTGGAGAATTAAGGCAGTTCTGAAGGCAACTGCCTTACTTTGAACACAGCTTTTGCTGCGCGGCAATGCAACACTGTTTGCTAACTGCCACAACAGGAAAAAGAGCAGAAGAAGACGCAGAAGAAGATGAAGAAGAACGGATATGCGTAATCTCTCAACCAGTGTTTCAACCACAGAAAGACATCAATGAAACAGCTTGAGAATAATATCTCACATAGTATATTTACCTCAGGCAAGTCATTTACTGTCCACAGCATGCTAGTCCATTATATATATATATATATATATATATATATATATATATATATATATATATATATATATATTAGTAAATATATTCATTATATTTACTTTACCTGTTAGTAATGTCTAAATTATTGAATATGTTTAAATAAATCTGTCATGAAAACAAGTTATGACAGTAACTGTGTAAATGATTATATTTCAAAAATTTATTGGAGTAATAATTGTATAATTAGATTTAGAAGTTAATGCAAAACCAGCCTGAAGTGCTTTGATTTTTTTAATCCTTAAGAAAATGTTAATTATAATGTTAATTACCGAGGTACTTACTAAACAGTCATGTTTGTGTACCGTTACACCCCTACAAGTCAGTGCTCTTTAAGTTGTTTACGTTCATTTATGCGTCTTTCGTGACGCTTTGTTTGCTCCCTTCTTCACACGTTTATGTGATTTGGAAGAGGCATGGCTTTGGAGACGCTCTGAAGGGAGGGTGGGATCTTATGCTTTTTCATTTAAAGGAATGTCCTGGGTTTAGTGCAGTTACAGTTCAATAAACAGCATTTGTGGTTTGTATGTCAATTACCACAGAAAACAGTTCATAGGATCCCTTAAAAAATAATAATAACAATTCTATCACAGTTAACGTTTAAACCGGGTTAAATTTGACCAAGAGATGTTTTCATGAGATTCACCTACTAAGTTTCTAAAGTTGTGAATCTTTTCAGTGTTTTTTTATTTAATCTCCTTTTGTTATCCAGCTCTCCGCCTGACTGCAAATATTTGAGGCTGAAATTCAGTGCCCCCTATCATAGTGTGTGCGTGTGTGTTCAACTCTCATCTGTTGTCTCCTGCTGGGCACTGAAGTGTCAATCTGCCATCCTCAGTGATGTGGCACAACTACTAAATGGGGCTCTTGAAGGAATATCTCAAACAGCAGAGGGGGTCCTTTTACAGTTAAACAAAGTTTCATACTTCCATAAATGTGGCTAAAACACCAAAGACCTTCATCTCCCTGATGCGTTTCATGGCCACAGGCGGCTCTTTGCCATGGCCGGATTATTTACATGTTAAATACACAACACAATACAGTACAGTGTGAGTGTGTCACACTGCATTTTCTGGCCTGTCAAACACAATAAGCATGCCAGCGGGGGGAAGGTGTTGTCATTTAAAGACAGCGGCAGTGAAAATGCCATTCTCTGCCGATAAGACGGACAGAGATGAATAACTGCAAATGGGAATGTTAGGCAGATCACTGACTGTCAACTGAGAGACAAAACTCTTACTGCCGACTGTTCAATGTGTCAAACTGGACCACCCACACTGCAAAAATACTATTCTTAACAAGTATTTTATATCATTTTCCATTTAAAATATCTAAAATATCTAAAAATCCTTAAAAACAAGATGCATTTACCTTAGAAGCAACACTGCATACATCTTTAAGACTTTTTTTCAGACAATGCAACATTTAACATAAGTGTATAAACAAGTTAAAAACGTTGAGTGTTAAAAATGTTTAAGTGCAATAAGACAAAATACATTAATATTCAAAATGCAATCTGTTGCATTGTTGCTTCTTGATTTGTCTTTAAAGTTTTTTTTTGACTAATTAAAAAAAATCTTTGCAGTGCATAATATAATTTTAATAATCATTGTGTATTTAAGATTGCATCATTTTTTTTTATTAATCATTATGTATTTAATACCCATTTCTATACATTTCTATACTCTAACTTCTTGCATACATACAGTGCTGGGTAGATAACTTACAAATTGTAATCAGTTTATTCCTGTGATTCAAACTTTCATTTGCAGCATCATGACTCCAGTCTTCAGTGTCACATGATCCTTTAGAAATCATTCTAATATAATAATAATAATAATGCTGATTTGCTGCTTGAGAAACATTTATTATCAATGTTGAAAACAGTTGTGCAGTTTTGTTGAACAATTCTTTGATGAATAGAAAGTTTAAAAGAACAACATTTATTTGCAACAGAAAATCTTTTGTAAGATTATAAAAGTCACTATTAATCAATTCAGTTAAAGGGGTCATTTGATGCTTTTTAATGTTTTCCTTTCCTTTATACGATCTGGAGTTACAAAGCGCATAAAAGGGATTTATTCTATCTAACAGGGAACATTGATCCAGACCAAAAGTTTGCTTGTGCACACTTTACAGAGGACAGATCCCTAAACCTGGAAGAGTACAACATTGGCTATATGCAAAGACTACTGACCACTGTGAAATGTTCTGCTCAAGTCGTGTTTGCAAAGATGGTTCCGATCGATTGGCTTGATCATCCATATTTTCAGAAACAGACTCAAACTGATACGGTAAAACCGTAACTGTGCCTTTATATTTGCGCAAAGCAAGCGGAAGCTGAAGCTCGCGATTATGGTAAAGGGCGTTACACTTCCGACACACGCTTGTGGTGTTTGGCCAATCACAACGCACTGGGTCTGCTGGCCAATCAAAGCGCTCTTAGCTTTTCAGAAGGAGGGGCTTTGTAGAAATCAGAAAGACTAGGAAAAAAGGAGCTGCAATAACAGTATGTGAAAAAAAAAAGTATTTATTCTTTACATTAATACTGTAGTCGGGAAACTATAGAATGTCTTATTTTATTTGTGTACACTCACAGTAAAAACTAAATGTTGTGCTTTTTGCAAAAAGCACAACATTTGTCATCCCCCAGTCAAATCTGATACTCCCTCAGAAAATGAATTGTAACTTAGTGAATACTTATCACACAAACATGAGACATATGTCTAAAGAAATGTTGAAATGTCAGGTTTTGTAAGTCAAATTGAAAACAAATATTCTCTGTTTATGTAATCTGTTTGAAAAGAGAGACATGTCAGTTGTTTGCGAGTCAGCTCATTATCCACTAATGCGGCTACGACCACGGAGCGCGAGTGCTTTTCAGACGCAAATTCTGTGGTGATCAATGCAACAGAGTGAACGCTAGTGTCAGCTTGGAAAAACGCATCAAGCTTAGTCAGTTTCATGTACTTTTCATCGTTTTGAGATGCGCTGAGGAATAATTCTAAAATAATTTACCTAAATGGAAGAGCATGACTGGATTAAATTCCATTTCGAGGATCAACTTGATCAAGCAAAGGATTGTGAAAGGTACGTTTTTTAAATTTTTTTTATCCCTAAACGATTTATTCTAATCGCGACATAGACTCGTGTTTGTCAATATTAAGCTGCAAAAACACTGTTTAAACATGTATCCTGCATGTTCTGTGTCTCTGTGTGAACGATTATTGGCCTTTCCCAAAAAATATTGCTATACTGAGATGAGTGAAATCGACTGAAATATGTAATAAATACTGAAAAAAAAAAAAAAAAAAATTGTGTTAGCAACATATTAAACTGCACATTAACATTTATAGGCTCTATAATATAACAAATCAAATACATAAGTGCCAGTGCCACATTAATGAAGCTTTTGTTGACAAGGAATGATTAAACCTTTGCATCATAGAAATAAATTATATTTTAAAGTATATTAAAATAGAAACCATTATTTTAAATTGTAATAATATTTCACAGTATTGTTTTTTTCTGTATTTTTGATCAAATAAATGCAGGCTTGATGAGCATGAGACTTCTTTCAAAAACATCATAAATAGTAATGTGTCAAATCTTTTGACCGGTACTGTAATTAAAAATATAGGCCTATACAACATTTTCTTCACATGATTTGCAATAATACGTGCATGCATGAGATCACAAAAATCATGTTTTCTGTTAAGAGTGGATATTATATTAACGTTAATACAATAGCTGATATGATCCTGATATCAGCATGCTCACAGAGGGTTTTTTATTTTATCTCACAGATTTGAGAATCATAGTGACCAGATATTTGCCCACATTGGACTGCATGAATATGATACTGAGATCACTGACTGGAAGCAGGAAAGGTTTTTTTTTTTTTTTTTTTTTTCTCCAGTGCAGAAACACCAAATGCCAGGTATGTGATGTTCACTTATATCTTTGAACAGGATTTATTTACAGGTATAACTGTGTACTCAAAATGTGTCTTTGACTCTCATTTATATATTACATTTTAAATAAACTTCAAACAAATTATATATTTCTTTTGTCATTGCATTCTTTCTTAGTTCACTCAGTCACATTCCTGACTTAATGGCTCATTATGCGGCTCATTAGGGGCAGGGTCTTAATCTTCTCAGATGTGAATCACAGCATTATTCATAAAGATTCACACCTCTTCTACGGCCTGTGTAAACAAAAAGTGTCTTAGAAATTTAAAATCAATACATTGTTTTATGCGTCTGAGTAGGCAGGATAATTTCCACATCATTTTGAAGCAAAAACTCTAGACTAAAATATACAGTTTTTTTTTTTTCAAAAATTTTCATATATGTAATCCTCTTAAAAATACAAACATGTACATACTTGTTGCTCACATATTATTCTACCCTAGTTTCTGCAGAATACAGTGTAATTAGACTTTTGTCATTAATATATTTATAAACAACTGAAAAAAGCACAAATGTCAGAGCATGTCAAAACTACACCAGGACCCCAAATCAGCCTTCTTTTAACCCAATAAACAAAATAATGAATTTTTAAAATAGCATCATATGACCCCTTTAATTTTTGCTGAATAAAAGTATTAATTAAAAAAAATAAATCTTACTGATCCCAGACTTTTGGTCAAATGTAGCAGACATTTTATAATACCTATGAGGTTAAAAGTCTTGATCAAAGGCACAACTGCCATCAGTCTTTGTTTGTTTGAACCAGCAACATTTCTGCTACCTGCCCACACCTTTAACCACTCAGTTTTACAGTCGTACGCTGCAATTACTAGGTCATTTTATTATGCTACACTGTGGTTTTAGTTGCTTTATTACTGTTGACCGTTTCCATGGCTTTATCGATTGAGGTGGAAGTCAAATAACAAGACAATGAAGACTGAGGTGCTTTGAATTTGAGTCTTTGCTAGTTCTTACACAAACATGGTTGCAATAAACATATGACCCCTGGGCTACAATGTCCATAGTGACATTAAAATCAATATAAGCCTCACAGTCCATAGCAACATCAAAATCAATAAGCGCCCGGGGTGAGATGACGTTACGACCAAAACCCTCAAGAGTTCATTATCCGCTGGCGCAGGAATACCTGCAACACTTGACATCTACACTGACCTTTCCAGATCACTCAAGCCCTTCACAATAATCAAAATATCATGTTCCTTCTCACATGCAGCTGGCCTTTCGAGACCGGCTCTTGATGAGAGATGATGTCAGTTGCAGTCTCTGAACTTTGAGTCACCTGCTCTAAACGATCATCATCTACACAGCCGTACGTGTTTGACCTTGTGGGTCACGAAAGTGTTTTTAAAGTTGCATGTGTGCGAGTGAACGTTTGCTGTCGGCTGCAGAGTTGAATGTCAGAAGTGTTCATATTTCACTTTTGCTGATACAAACGGCATAACCGAACTCTGATTTCAATATCTGAACCTTTTAAAGGAGTGATGCATCAGACAGCAAAAATTCATGTTATTCATGTTCCACTGTTCTGCATTGACTGTTGAATCTGTATATGACATATATGATGCATGTTTTTGTGGGTTGATGTTGCAGCATTTTTCTCATCCAAAACAATTTTCTCCTAAGGGAGACAATAAATAGTACACTGACCTTGAGATTCTTTGACTTTAAATAAACATATTCAACAAGGTTATATCAGTAACTGCAAATTTAAAATACAATATATACATATGTATTGATTTATTGATTTTACCGATCAGGCATAACATTATGACCACTAATAGGTGAAGTGAATGACACTGATTATCTCTTCATCACGGCACCTGTTAGTGGGTGGGATATATTTGGCAGCAAGTGAACATTTTGTCACGGAGCAATGGAAGAAAGTGGCCTGGTCTGATGAATCATGTTTTCTTTTACATCACGTGGATGACCAAATGCGTGTGCGTCACTTACCTGGGAAACACATGGCACCAGGATGCACTATGGGAAGAAGGCAAGATGGTGTAGGCAATGTTCTGCTGGGAAACCTTGGGTCCTGCCATCCATGTGGATGTTACTTAGACACGTACCACCTACCTAAGCATTGTTGCAGACCATATACACCCTTTCATAGAAAAGGCATTCCCTGGTGGCTGTAGCCTCTTTCAGCAGGATAATGTGCCCGACCACAAAGCAAAAATGGTTTAGGAATAGTTTGAGGAGCACAACAACGAGTTTGAGGTGTGGCCTCCAAATTCTCTAAATCTCAATCCAATCAAGCATCTGTGGGATGTGCTGAAAAAACAAGTGCGATCCATGGAGGCCCCATTTTGCAACTTACAGGACTTAAAGGAACTGCTGCTAACATCTTGGTGCCAGATACCGCAGCACACCTTCAGGGGTCTAGTGGAGTCCATGCCTCAAAGGGTCAGGGCTGTTTTGGCAGCAAAAGGGGGACCAACACAATATTAGGAAGGTGGTCATAATGTTATGTCTGATTGGTGTATACGTCAATACAAATTAGAGGTTGAACAATATTGGAGTTTGCCGATACAATAATGTGTTCAAAGAATGACATTAATGTGTTTAAAGAATGGCAATAAACAAATTACTAGTTAAAATGATCATGAATTGATAAATCAAAATTTTCTTGAGCTATTGACATATAACAGGTCATCATACTACAAGAATATCCTGTAAGTTTCAGAACTGAAAACTTCCTTGTTAAAACAGGCTTTTATTGAAACCAAGCCCAGATTACGACTCGTTGTGGAATGTGCCTATTTATTATGTCATAGAGAGGTGAAAGACTGCCTCTGCAGAAGAAGATCAATGCCTACTTCTACATTGTTACCACTGTAGCCCCGCCCACTGATTCGAGCACGAGAAGCAGTAGTAGGTACATAACAGACATGACGTTAACACTGGATTGAGAAACTAAGCAATAAACAAACTAAGCAAGAGTGCAAGAGTTGTGCAGTGCCAGGTTGTGGAAAAAAAATAGTAGCTGCATTGGATTTGCAGAGAGCCTGAAATTAAAAAACACAATGCTGTGGCTTCTATATTGGGTCCGACAGGAATGGTACAACACACTTATGTGAGTAAAAAAGTTTTTACTTTGTCACTATTGCTTTGTTACAGATCGTTTGATATGTATGGATTATGAGTACATGTCTAACCAAAATCACCAGTGACCAGTGATTTCTGATATGTAATAATTAATTTAGGCCTACAGTCATATTTTTTTGTCTCAAAATGATTTACTGTCAGTAAATAAAACCAGTGACTAAATGGTCAACTTCACATTGTTTCTCTTAGTAGGATGAAAATAATATTTAATTCAAACTGTGATTAAATTATATATAGAAATAATTTATATATAGAAAATTATATATACAAAGAACGCTCCCTTTACAATCCCTGGAACTGTCAAACAGCCCGAGTGTAGACTCTTAGACTCTTGCCAAAACTCCCGTTAAAATCAAGGAATCTCTTATTTACATTGTGTTTGCACTGTTAGTTATGATGAAAGCATCCGATAACGTGCAGAAATCGAGTTACAATGATAAGGTCACTGCACTTAACATGTCTGTGATCAGCTACAATGTTCATCACTGCAACCTTTCTAAATATAATGCTATAATCAACACTTTTCATGATTAGTAATACTCGAGAACTGTAATAGTAAAAATGTGCTAAAAGTTTTCGAGAGAATTCCACATGTAATACTTAGCTATTTCCATATGCAACGCTGTTAGCCAATCATAGCAGTGGGGGTTTACACTGAAGTGTCACAGCAGGCACGCCCCTTAAAACAGTTCAAATCAGAGGGCTAAAATCAGGGTGGGAAAAATGCCTTTTATTTCTAAATTATGACAATTTTTGATGTAAAAATCATACTAACATTATAAGTGCACCCCAGGAAACATAAAATAATAAAATAATGCAGTTCATGACCCCTTTAAATCTATGGACTCTTATTTTGAAATGTCTTTGATTTACCACTCCCAGCTGCTCGTTTAAAAGATGAGGGAGATAAAATAAGCACTCTTGAAATGACAATTAAGACTTTTGTTATACCATTTAAGATTACTTTTTATGCTAAAACTGAATTTAAGACATTTTAAGAACCCACAGGGACCCTGACAAACCAGGAAAACATGTTTACATCTAAAAATGGACCAAGATGCTCCTCAAGATGAATTCTAGATGAAAAGCATAACGCATGACTCAGACATGTATTTTTATATTTTTCAGACTTATATTTTTCCATAAGTGTGAATGATTCACTGGTCAATCCTTTCATCAGTCGTCTGTCAGATCAGCCAATAATGAGGCAGAGAGGATAATGGTCAGGAAACTGTTGAAGACATGCATGCCACAAGAAACTAGTTAGCTAAAGTTTAGTTTTCATTATCAGAGTGCTTAATGTTAGCAGAAGACAGTATACAGTAAAGCTTCGTTCACAGTGACAATCTCATTAAAAACAAATGACTTCTGGTCAATTTGCTGCTGCAAAATGCTGCCCCTGTCCAAGGACTTGCCGGGTTGTATTGCTATAGAACACATCAGCCCATTAGCTGGACAAAACATACACTTTTAGAAATTTCAGACTAACACCATTCAAGCAGATACAAGCTGTACATGCATAACTAGAAAATATTTTCTAGTTATGCATGTACAGCTTGTATCTGCTTGAATGCAACAAATTGACCAGAAGTCGTTTGTTTTTAATGAGATTGTCACTGTGAACGGAGCTTTACTGTCTTCTGCTAAGATTAAGCTTTGCCAAGATGGCTGTGGAGTCAACTGATTCACCTTAAAGGGACCTATCTGATGCATGTGGCACACAAATATAGCAAGAGCTATACAAATCTAAAGGTGAACTTGCTGACAGTGAAACTGCAGTTTTCAGATACAATAATAATGTTTAAAGAACAGCAATAAATTTTGAATGTTTTTAGAATTTTTTTTTTTTTTTAGAATGTTTTTGTCTTCGCTTTTAAATATAAACAAGGCCAAAATACAATGGGAGTTTTATTTTAAAAAATGTATGCACTATACCACTTCCAGCTGCTCATTTTAACAGATAAGGGAGATCAAATATGCACACTTAGAACTATCTACAACATACCGCAATAGTCACACCATAAAATGAACATAACTCATCAACAGTAGATTAAGCAATCACTTGGCATAAATGCATGGACTGCAAACTGCTCTGTAATGGTGACACTGTAGAACACACAACAGTGCAGCGTTTTTACTTTGCGCTCACATTTATTTACTCATATTCTTTTTAAGTTTAATGCTGCATTCACACGGCGTGTCGCCGTCTCTGCTTGATGGAGGGTGTCTGAAGTTTGGTGCTGATGCGACGTTATAGCGACAACAGCCATCACATTACTTTCCAGCGTTGTATGAACGCAATTCACCCTTCGCCGGGAGTTTGATTGACAGGTGATCTGACCAATCATAAACCTGAATCCACCCTTTTGTCTGACAAACAAACCAGGCAGGAGAGTTAGTAGATTAACGTCAGTGGACTTGAACTTGAACTCGTGTGTATTGATGTCTTTCCGCGGTTAAAACAACATACCTTCTAATGTTCATTAATGTTTATTTCATGCAAAAACTAGGAAGAGATGATCGGTTTACGTGTCACTTGAACTAAGGCGCTACAGCGATCTGTCACTACACATGAAATAGGCACAAAATTATATTAAATGACAAAAATTTGAAAGCTAAGACTTTGTTCATACCAAAAGTAACTTCCTCTGTCTTGTCTGTCAGCGCGTTGTCAGTGTCCTCTTTGCTCCACAATGTATTTTTCACTACATGAGAACATTAAGTGTGGCATGATGGCGCCATGGCTTGTAGCAACATAGCAACAGTAACTTAGGGGGGTGGGTCTTTGCGAAGGGTCAATTGGCTAGCGTCTGCACTAGGGTATTTGCATAAAGTGATTTGATTGGCTGACGCCTATGTTGGTGCTTGAAAAGTTTAACATTTCTCAACTTCTGCTGCAAACAACGCCAGTGACACAACACAACGGAACCCACAATTCAGTTCGGCAACGCATGATGTAACCCATTCAAATGAGAAGTATTAATGCCGACACCCCATGTGAATGCACCATAATAATCACATTATACCGAATTGTGATTTCTGTATTTTTAAAATGAACATTTTAATGACAATATTTTTATTGAACAAAAACAAATTCTTTCATTTATCAAAATAAACCAAAAATAGTACAAACGTTGCTAAAGTGAATGTTTTGAACAAGTATTAACTTAGACATTATTCAAAACATATTATTTTAGCTAAAGTATTTGTATCAATACTTTGTGCCTTTTGCCCCATGCTGGTGAGCATTGCCACCTTGCCACCTCATAAATTTATAATATTTTTAAACAAACAAACCACTTTTTATGATCTTAAATTTGATCAAACTCACACTGTAAGTCTTTTTAACTCATTTTAATTTGAACTTTTAGTGTATATTAAACGTCAAGTGTCTTCTAATTGTCTGAGAAAGATACTTCATGCAGCAGTCAGGTGGATATCCAAAATAACTTATTTTACTGACTAAAAATGGCAGATAAAGCTGGTTTCAGGGCAGTTTGAGTTTAACGGTGTCTTTATTTTTTATTTTTTTTTAAATCCACACTTATTTCTGCACTAATGGGGAAATGCTTGCTTTCCAGCTATAATGAAACGCCTCAGTCCTGCACCCGGTGTGTGTCCCTCAAGGCTGCATTTGCCACCGAGTTACAGGTTGAAAAAAAGTTCCTTCCCCCTTGAGCATCCCTCCACCCACAATCTCAATATATCTGGAGCATGTCAAAATGCCAAATATAATGAAGTCAAATACTAGTGAAATTCCAAGAAGTCAGTTTTTCATAGTTTCAGCACTGTCTAACAAAAAACTTTAGACATACTGTAAAATATATCGGATATAGGACCTGGGATTGTCCATGCACGATGCTTGAACATTTTCTAAATCAAGATTGTAAATTTTTTTATATGGGTTCAGGTATTTTTACATTGTTTCAGTAAAAATATATTTTTGTACATTTATATTTGTATATTCCATTCAAAAATTTGTAAGGTTGGTAAGATTTTTCTATGGTTTTTGAAAGAAGTCTCTTATGCTCACCAAGGATGCATTTATTTAATCAAAAATACAGTAAAATGCCTCAGGTTAGGACTGTAACCATGGTTCCCTGAGAAAGGGGAATGAAACACTGCTTCTTGGATTGACACTATGGGGAACGTCATCAGCATGACCGTGTCTGAAGCACGTGTGTAAACACGAAAATATTATTGGCCGATGATAGGCCATGAAGTCTTTACCAGTGTGCCTGTGAGTATAAGAAGGCGCCTGCAATTTACGTTATCAGCTTTTTTGTTTTCAGGAGCCGTTTGTATGTAGTAGTGTGTGATTTCGTTTGGAAAACTCAGACAATCGTTTCCTGTGCCCCGTGTCCCAGTTTTCTGCAAGTTAAATGTAGGTGTCTTTCCAAAAGAAGACACTTAGAGACTCCAGAAGAACACCAAATGAGACCTTTTCTGGGGTATTTGGAGAGGTAGTAGAGCCTTCCACATTTATTGCATTGTCTGGTGTGGCCCCAGAAAACACCTCTCTTAGAAAAAGGGAATTAAACATGTTAGCCTTCTGTTCTCTTCTGGCTAGGAGACTGATACTGTTTAAATGGAATGTGCCATCTTAAGTTGGAGACAATTAGACATACAGTCAGAGGGTCTGCTAAAACATTTTATAATATCTGGCAGCCTTTCTTAACTTTTGTTGATGGAATGTAAGCAGACAAATCTTTTTTTTTTTTTTTTTTTTACTTATTGCTTACTTTTTTAACTGTATTATTTACATTTATTTCATGCTATTTATTTTTCTTTATGGACATCTGATTATGTATAGTGTCTTTATATTTATGTCTGGTGTTTGGGGTATGGGGGGTTTATTTATGTGTGTTTCTCCTTTCTGTATAATGTGAAAACAAATAAAAAAAACCTTGATCAAAAAAAGAACACCAAATAACCAAAAGCCCATACAATTAATACATTTATGCACATCAGCAGCCATTAAAAAAAAAAAAAAAAACACAATTCAGTGTATAGTATGTGTACAGTGTAACAGCAAAGAGCTTTTTTACATTTTATAAAACGGATAGTTACGGCCCTTGATTCTGATTGGTTGAACCGCGTTCAAAGCCATTGTAAAATTCCTGAAAACATACAGCTGACCGCATTACATAATATTGCAGCGCCACTGAATGTGTATGTTGCTGCGTCTGTCTTAGCAACATAAACATATGATTGTTCTCTATTGATTTTGTTCACTGAAGCTTATGTAGAAGAGTATTGTGAGAGAGATATCGAGTGACCGAGTGTATTACCTGCATTCAAATTTAGCATTTTCCTTCAGGTCAGTCCTATGTTCATAATAAAAATCTGTTTGAATGTCCGCTGCAAATGTCCTTTTAACATTTAATGGGTTTTCCCGTGCCCTGCTGATATTGACAGCGCTAGTCAAAGCATTTGTCATTTGCGTCTTGTTCCGTGTTCACAACAAGTTGCAATATAAAAGTCTTTGCGACTGCGTGACTCGCTCATAAAAACAATCTTTGCCGCCATCTAATGGTGTAATAATGTAATTTCTGTTGCTGTTCATGGTCAGGGACTATTTTTTCCAGCAGAAGGAAGCCTTTTAATGATTTTACTTCATAAAAATGTTGCATTGATACATATTCTTTGGCTTTAATATTTGTATTGTGTGGTAATTAATTTATAACAGCTAAGGGGGTCCGCTTTGCGTCGTGCCTAACAACGCCACTTAGCTGTTATAAATTCACTGTAAACCACGGCTTCTTGGGGCTTATTGCTTTGTTATACATGTCAAGTTGCAATACTAAACAGGACCACATGGAGATGCCAAAAAAAAAAAAAAAAAAACTTACTGCCTTGACCTGACTGCATATCTACTACAGTACACAGATCCATTCAGAATTACTAAACACAACAACATATGACAAATTTAAACATTATCCTGAATGTGTGTGGAAACAATGTGAATGTACTAAAATGTGTGCAGTATTCTGCATGCTTTTTTTCAAGTTAAATGTAGGTGTTTTTCCAAAAGAAGAGCGCACATACATGCACATTAATATAATAGACTTACACATGCTTACTGTACGACTCCTGTACGTCACCGCAATTGTCGTTACCTAGATTGCACTCTTCATCCATAAAAACTTTACTAGCGAGGCACTGGTTTTCTTTATTAGGCCAAGAAACTTAGTTTGCTTAGTCTGGCCATACAGCGGTGGGATGTTCAGTCGGTATTTCACACAGCGCGATGCGTGAGGGCTCGCTCTCCTCAGAATCAATCAGAATATAACAGAGCTCATGTTTTAAAGTTAAAACCCACACTGGAATTAATAATTTACTGAAAATGCAACGCGAGTCTCTATTCTCTCTGCCAGCTCTGATGTATTCAGCCTGGTTTTCTTTACATTAGCACTGTTTTGGACTGATTGTTTGAATAAATTTGCTTACTGGGTCTTGGACTGAAAATGTTCACGTTATTAAGTTTAAAATGAACGGTTCGCAAACAGAGAAGCAAAATCAGGTTAAAGGGTTATAATAGAAATTTCCGCCTACCAGGGTTACAGGTGCTTGCGCCATTGTAGATGCTCAGTGTGATAAACTCCCGACTTCTAAGATCATATAACTGCGTGATGTAAATTACGTTGATTATACAATTTCACATGCTTCAGTAATTTATTTGCATTAAATAATTTATAATTTAAATTATTTATCGCAATTTGGCCCTTGTCAAACTTGATCAAATACTTACACTTTTTTCCTGCTTCTTTGAGGACAAAATGTTCACTCACTGCCTAATATATCCCATTACTAACAGGTGCCATGATGAAGAGATAGTCAGTGTTATTCACTTCACCTGTCAGTGGTAATGTTATGTCTAATCGGTGTAAATATATATATATATATATATATATATATATATATATATATATATATATATATATACATAGCTACTATATGCAGAAGACAGAAGGTGAACAGCACAGCCTGGCGGCTCAGTAATTATCTTCAGTGCTCTTACCGATCATAGGTGACTCAATAAAGCTCCAGGCGTTGGTTTGAGGCACATATGATTGAAGTACTCCAGCAGAGCGACCAGCCTCATTCACCCCTCCAAACACATAAATCTTCCCTCCACAGACAGTCGCTGCTGCAGAATGGACAGGTTTGGGCAAAGAAGCCACCATCTCCCACTGGTTAGTGATGGTGTCGTACCTGAAAATAAAATAAAAAGGGATTTAGCCTGGAACATTAGAAAGAGCATAATTAGAGCATAATTAGAAAGAGCAAAAAAGAGCCTTTTTAGACAAATTAAATGTTCTATTCTATTCTATTCCATTTAGTGCTGTTAAACGATTAATCAAGATTAATCGCATCCAAAATAAAAGGTTGTGTTTACATAATATGTGTGTACTGTGTATATTTATTAACACACACATGCGTGTATATATTTAACAAAATTATATTATATTTTATAAATATATAGCCTAAATATACATGTACAGGGCTCTACAGTGCGAGCATTTAGCTCGTATTTGCGCCTGAAAATAACTGCGTGCGAGTGTGAAAATATATTTAGGCGCACTGGCGCGAGTGACCCGATCGATTCTCATGAATATAACTATAATACAATCGGAACAAAAAGTACACCTCCTAAAATGCATCTACACTGAATAACAGTTATGTTTCGCACTGCAATCGGCTGCTTTTCGTGCCTTCATTCAAAGACTTTGCTTCAGTCAGCAGAGCAAGTGCAAAAGACGTGCCCAACAGACTACACTTCAAAAATTGTTTACAAGGTGAAACGTATTTAAAACGAGTCTCATGCTGCAGATGTTTCAGCCAAATTAACTGGAAATAGGCCTACTACATTTGGATTATCATAAGCAAGGTCGGAAATTAATGGAGGCTTAAGGGCAAAAATGCCACCAAAAATTAATAAAAACACACACACCATGTTGCCATTTTACTTTCGCTTTTAAAGTAGCGGCAATTCGGAGGCGGCAATTGCTTGAATGGTGGGTGGGTTCATTATTATTCTTAATGAAAAAACACAACAACAAAACAGTACAATGACAAACTCGCTTAGATATGCTTTTACATTTCGCTTTGCAACCAAATCTTCATCCACCGTCATTCAGAGAATTGAGGCGAAATGGCCAAAGTTAGGTGAAATCTGACTACTGCTGCAACTCTCGTTCAGCTCTCACTGAATTGAGTGAGTTCAGTTTTTAACTGTATGTGTTCTCTAACTAAACTAAATTATTAAAACGACGGTGGGGGCGGTGCCGCGGTCACGGTGGGCAAGTGATATAACCGGTGTTGCGGCTGAAAACCGGTAGCACTGTCTATCGCAGCAAGCCTAATATGTAGCCTAAGTTAAGTAATATCACAATAAGTAGTATACTCCTGTTTCTCCGAGTATTGGCATGATTGTAAACGTGATACTTACTGATCTTATTGAGGTCCAATAAAGTTGATATTAAGTGATTTAACATTAGACACAATAATGTCTGTTTTTGCTCCATTTAGTTTCAAACAAAGCCACACCAGAACTGTTGCGCATCTCTAAGCAACGGTGAATGAATTAATCTGCGTTTTGAACAACTGAATGAATGACCCGCACATTAAGATTTACCTACCTACCTAAATATTTACATATTTACACTTTACACAGACTGTTTTTACTTAAAATATCAAATATGTAATATTTTACATATTTCTGAATTCAAAATTATATTTAAAAACATTCATACAACATTATTTACCAATGAGATGCATTATGTAAATGTGTCTAAAAACTACTTCAGATGGAGCTTCTGTGCCACTTCTGCAGTGCAAAGATTTTTGATGATTTATTTTGATTGTTAACAGTCTCATTGGGTGTTATTGTTCTAACTGAATTTATTGTTTAACGTTTAAAAACTTTTAACATACATTTAATAAGATTAGGGGAAAAAATGCTCTTATAATGGTAAAAATGCCTGTGGAAATAATTTAAAGGAGCAAATATCGCCATGTAATGGGAAAGTTAGTGTCTGCTATCAATCAGAAAGTGTTCCGGCATGGTCGAAAGGCCGATGGTCAACTCTGAGGTCGAGGGTGGGAGGAGCCCAGGCGCAGGAGTCAGGGCGATGGATGGAGGCAGCTCGAGACTACCCGAAGCTGGAGGCAGAGCTTCGGGCTCCTCGTGCCCAGGAAGAGGCGGATCCCGGCAGGCCCGAGATGGTACCACGCTACTGAGAGGAGGTGGTATCGAGGGACTGGAGGGAGACGGAGATGATTGGGTGGCACAGATGGCTGTGGACTGGGAAACAGGCTGAAGTTCCATGCAAACATCTAAGATCAGTGGTGAGTCGCAGGAATGTTGGTGAAATGGTGGGAGAGGAACACTGGACGGGACCAGCTGGAGTGAAGACAGTATAGGGGCAAGACAGGTTTCCTCTCCACACCTTAAGTCCAGCAGTGTTTCAGCGAACTCACTCTCAGTAGCGGGGGGGTGGGCGGGGCTCATTTCCAGACCCTCGAGGTCCACCAACACTCCCTTGGCGATGGAAGACTCGGCCGGCTCACACACCTGGTCAGGTACATGCTGCTCGGGCTCCGTGGCGATGTGACCCCCGATCGCTCTTGTGGGCGTGGGCGGCTTAATCACAGCGGTCTCCGTCGTACTACCTGCGGTGGGCTCAGGTCGAAAATCCTCGCCGTCTGG
This sequence comes from Elopichthys bambusa, assembly GCA_037101425.1. Taxonomy (NCBI): domain Eukaryota; kingdom Metazoa; phylum Chordata; class Actinopteri; order Cypriniformes; family Xenocyprididae; genus Elopichthys; species Elopichthys bambusa. The sequence goes on along the minus strand of CM074442.1, from coordinate 27,338,735 downwards.
GTGGTTCTGGCTGGGGAGTGGGGCTGGCAGCAACCTCGACAGTGAATGGTGATCCGCAGGATGCCAGCACCCACTTCACATAGGACTCGAAGCTCCCTCGAGGACCCTGCCCGGACAGCTGTGCACGTGTGGTGGAGTTGAGTCCGAAGTACAAGAACGTGCACAGGCAGTAGTCCGGGAAGGTGGTCTGATGTGCGAGATCCAAAAACAGTTCTAAATGTCTCTCGAGGGAGCTTTCTCCCTGCTCAAGGCACATGAGTTTCACAGCTGGGAACATAGTGCAAGCAGGAGTGAGAAACGGAACAAAAAAAACTGGACACGAAAACCAAAAAGAAAATCCTAAGTAAAAAACGTTGCTTAAAGTTTTTGGTCGGGTATTCTGTTACAATCTTACTGGAGTATTAAGCACATGAACGAGGAGATAGAGATAATAGAGTCTTTACTAGAAAATCTATTGTATAATCTATTATTGGCACCCCTAGAATTTTTTATGAGTAAAATATTTCTGAAGTATATTCCTATTCATATTTACATTTTGTTTTAGCACACCAGGGTGATCATGAACATGAAATTGTCCAGCCATGACTTCCTGTCATGAAAAAAAAAAAAAAAAAAAATCTGCTAGAAATCCAATAATGGGTCATGGTTGGATCTTCCATCAGGACAATGATCCAAAACAAACATCAAAACCAACACAAAAATGTGTCACTGAGCACAAAATGAAGCTTCTGCCATGGCCGTCCTAGTTCCCTGACCTGAACCCTAAAGAAAATGAGTGGAGTGAACTGAAGAGAAGAAGCACCAACATGGAGCAAGGAATCTAAAGGATCTGTAGAGATTGGTCTCTGATCTCTTGTCAGGTGTTCTCCAAACTCATCAGGCATTATAGGTAAAGACTCAGAGCTCTTATCTTGGCAAAAGGAGGTTGCAAAAAGTATTGAATAAATTGTGGCCAACGTGTTTTGGAGAAAAACATTTATTTCATAATGTGATTTTCCCCCCACTTTCAATTCTTTTCCTTCAATGAAAGGTTAGATTTTTGCTAATTTTATTTTTATAGTCATCTTTGATCATATTTACCAAAGGTGCCAATAATTCTGACCACCACTGTATATGCGCAGTATCTCGCAAAAGTGAGTATACCCCTCACATTTTTTGTAAATATTTTATTTTATCTTTATATATCAGACAACACTGAAGAAATGACACTTTGCTACAAAGTAGTGAATGTACAGCTTGTATAACAGTGTAAATTTGCTGTCCCCTCAAAATAACTCAACACACAGCCACTAATGTCTAAACCACTGGCCACAAAAGTGAGTACACCCCTAAGTGAAAATGTCCAAAGTGTCAATATTTTGTGTGGCCACCATTATTTTCCAGCACTGCCTTAACCCTTTTGGGCATGGAGTTCACCAGAGCTTCACAGGTTGACACTGGAGTCCTCTTCCACTCCTCCATGACGACATCACGGAGCTGGTGGATGTTAGAGACCTTGCGCTCCTCCACCTTCCGTTTGAGGATGCCCCACAGATGCTCAATAGGGTTTAGGTCTGGAGACATTCTTTAGCATGGCAGTGGTCGTCTTGGAGGTGTGTTTGGGGTCGTTATAATGTTGGAATACTGCCCTGCGGCCCAGTTTCCGAAGGGAGGGGATCATGCTCTGCTTCAGTATGTCACAGTACATGTTGGCATTCACGGTTCCCTCAATGAACTATAGCTCCCCAGTGCCAGCAGCACTCATGCAGCCCCAGACCATGACACTCCCACCACCATGCTTGACTGTAGGCAAGACAAACGTCTTTGTACTCCTTGCCTGGTTGCCGCCACACACACTTGACACCATCTGAACCAAATAAGTTTATCTTGGTCTACATCTTTATGTAGAGCAACAATTATTTTTTCAGATCCTCAAGAGAGTTCTTTGCCATGAGGTGCAATGTTGAACTTCCAGTGACCAGTATGAGAGTGAGAGCGATAACACCTTAACACACCTGCTACCCATTCACACTTGAGACCTTGTAACACTAACGAGTCACATGACACCGGAGAGAGAAAATGGCTTAGGGGTGTACTCACTTTTGTGGCCAGCGGTTTAGACATTAATGGCTGTGTGTTGAGTTATTTTGAGGGGACAACAAATTTACACTGTTATAGAAGCTGTACACTCACTACTTTACATTGTAGCAAAGTGTCATTTCTTCAGTGTTGTCACATGAAAAGATATAATAAAATATTTACAAAAATGTGAGGGGTGTACTCACTTCTGTGAGATATTGTATATACAGGTGCTGGTCATAGACCATGTAGAATATCATCAAAAAGTTGATTTATTTCACTAATTCCATTCAAAAAGTGAAACTTGTAGTGAAATAAATCAACTTTTCGATGATATTCTAATTATATGACCAGCACCTGTATATGCACTGAACAAAATTATAAACGCAACACTTTTGTTTTTGCCCCTATTTTTCATGAGCTGAATTCAAAGATCTAAGACACAAAAGGCCTATTTCTCTCAAATATTGTTCAGAAATCTGTCTAAATCTGTGTTAGTGAGCACTTCTCCTTTGCCGAGGTAATCCATCCACCTCACAGGTGATGATTAGACAGCATGATTACTGCACAGGTGTGCCTTAGGCTGGCCACAATAAAAGGCCACTCTAAAATGTGCAGTTTTATCACATAGCACAATGCCACAGATGTTGCAAGTTTTGAGGGAGCGTGCAATTGGCATGCTGACTGCAGGAATGTCCATCAGAGCTGTTGCCCGTGAATTGAATGTTCATTTCTCTACCATAAGCAATCTCCAAAGGCGTTTCAGAGAATTTGGCAGTACATCCAACCGGCCTCACAACCGCAGACCACGTGTACCAGCCCAGGACCTCCACATCCAGCATCTTCACCTCCAAGATTGACTGAGACCAGCCACCCGGACAGCTGCTGCAACAATCGGTTTGCATAACCAAAGAATTTCTGCACAAACTGTCAGAAACCATCTCAGGGAAGCTTATCTGCATGCTCGTCATCCTCATCGGGGTCTCGACCTGACTGCAGTTAGTCGTTGTAACCGACTTGAGTGGGCAAATGCTCACATTCGATGGCGTCTGGCACTTTGAAAAGATGTTCTCTTCACGGATGAATCCCCGTTTTCACTGTACAGGGCAGATAGCCGACAGCGTGTATGGCGTCGTGTAGGTGAGCGGTTTGCTAATGTCAATGTTGTGGATCGAGTGGCCCATGGGGTTGGGCAGGCGTATGTTATGGACGACGAACACAGGTGCATTTTATTGATGGCATTTTTAATGCACAGAGATACCGTGACAAGATCCTGAGGCCCATTGTTGTGCCATTCATCCACGACCATCACCTCATGTTGCAGCATGATAATGCACGGCCCCATGTTGCTGGATCTGTACACAATTATTGGAAGCTGAAAACATCCCAGTTCTTGCATGGCCAACATACTCACCAGACATGTCACCCATTGAGCATGTTTGGGATGCTCTGGATCGGCACGACAGCGTGTTCCAGTTCCTGCCAATATCCAGCAACTTCGCACAGCCATTGAAGAGGAGTGGACCAACATTCCACAGGCCACAATCAACAACCTGATCAACTCTATGCGAAGGAGATGTGTTGCACTGTGTGAGGCAAATGGTGGTCACACCAGATACTGACTGGTTTTTGGGCCCCCCCGGACCCCCCCAATATAGTAAAACTGCACCTTTTAGAGTGGCCTTTTATTGTGGCCAGCCTAAGGCACACCTCTGCAATAACCATGCTGTCTAATCAGCATCTTGATATGCCACACCTGCGAAGTAGATGGATTATCTCGGCAAAGGAGAAGTGCTCACTAACACAGATTTATACAGATTTGTGAACAATATTTGAGAGAAATAGGCTTTTTGTGTACATAGAAAAAGTCTTAGATCTTTGAGTTCAGCTCATGAAAAATGGGGGCAAAAACAAAAGTGTTGCGTTTATAATTTTGTTCAGTGTATACATATACATATATATACATACATATACATATATATATATATATATATATATATATATATATATATATATATATATATATATATGTGTGTGTGTGTGTGTGTGTGTATATATATGTGTATATATATATATATATAGGTTGTTGATTGTGGCCTGTGGAATGTTGGTCCACTCCTCTTCAATGGCTGTGCGAAGTTGCTGGATATTGGCAGGAACTGGAACACGCTGTCGTGCCGATCCAGAGCATCCCAAACATGCTCAATGGGTGACATGTCTGGTGAGTATGTTGGCCATGCAAGAACTGGGATGTTTTTAGCTTCCAATAATTGTGTACAGATCCTTGCAACATGGGGCCGTGCATTATCATGCTGCAACATGAGGTGATGGTCGTGGATGAATGGCACAACAATGGGCCTCAGGATCTTGTCACGGTATCTCTGTGCATTCAAAATGCCATCAATAAAATGCACCTGTGTTCGTCGTCCATAACATACGCCTGCCCAACCCCATGGGCCACTCGATCCACAACATTGACATCAGCAAACCGCTCACCTACACGACGCCATACACGCTGTCGGCTATCTGCCCTGTACAGTGAAAACGGGGATTCATCCGTGAAGAGAACATCTTTTCAAAGTGCCAGACGCCATCGAATGTGAGCATTTGCCCACTCAAGTCGGTTACAACGACTAACTGCAGTCAGGTCGAGACCCCGATGAGGATGACGAGCATGCAGATAAGCTTCCCTGAGATGGTTTCTGACAGTTTGTGCAGAAATTCTTTGGTTATGCAAACCGATTGTTGCAGCAGCTGTCCGGGTGGCTGGTCTCAGTCAATCTTGGAGGTGAAGATGCTGGATGTGGAGGTCCTGGGCTGGTACACGTGGTCTGCGGTTGTGAGGCCGGTTGGATGTACTGCCAAATTCTCTGTATATATATATATATATATATATATATATATATATATATATATATATACACACACACACAAAACGCGAAACGCCATTTTAAAAAAAATTGAGTTTCCGCCAAAATCAGTATTGTATCTGGTCGGTATTGAAAAGTCATTTATTAATTTTGCACAAAATGTGATATCCGTCGTGTTATTCTGTCATGTTATCTCCCTTTCTTTACAAAACGCGACAAACGCCAGTCTCCTCTCTCTGCAGAATGAGATATATCTGCTCAACCAATCACAGCGCACCATTCCACACACTGTAAACAGTAATGGCAGCGCCCTGAATACACCCGCCATCCTAGTTTTCCTTATCTGCTTTGTACTTTGTGATCAACAAAAACAAAAAAATTTATAATTTTGACAGCATTGATGAACCTGTGGTGGTTTCTGCGGTAGGGAAGAAACGCAAGTCATCGAAATGTAATCATTTACGTTAGGAGAAAAGAAGATGAGGCACTCGAGTCGGGAGGAGGAAAAATGCCGGCTGTTGCTTGTTCCACGACAGCATCAAACTTCTGTCACGGTCCCCAAAACTGAATCATGGACAGTTTTTAAAAGCCGTTTAAATACCAATGTACTTGGTAAATGTGTTTATTTTAACCGTGCGGTGGCGCCAGATACTCTTTAATCGGTAATGACAAACGGAGACATAAATCATTTATAACATTAACAAGATGACTCGTTTAATTCATTTTGGGAGCAACGGCTGAATGCATTTTTAGTCAAATGCCTGTACAGTTCAGAGGCTGTCATATATGTGGATCAACTTACTTTGTTGTGTATTTTCAATATGAAAAAGAACTTTTATATTGATGGATTAATTGCATTTTGAAAAAAAAAAAAAAACGTCATGGATTTATTGTATTTTGGGGGAAAAATAATCAGTTTTTATAATAAACGTTTTAAAATAAAAATGTAGATTTGAATTTTTAATGTTTTTATAACCAAAAGATGCTATGTCAAAGTTTGAAACAGAAAATAGTGGTTTTCATCTTGCCACTTTCTTGGTAAAGAAAACACCTTTTTACTTAAATGAATCAAAATGGAGTTATAGCGTTTTGGAACCAAACTCTTCATATATATATATATATATATATATATATATATATATATATGTGTGTGTGTGTGTGTGTGTGTGTGTGTGTGTGTATATATGTTTATAATGCAGAAAATGGCATCTATAATAAAAAAAATAATGCAGAAAAGAAAATGCATCCTTAATGGGTGTGGGAAGTGGAAGCTATATTTGGATTGTGCAAAATGATACAAGAGCAGGTTTGACTGAGGAGCTGAGCAACCTAGATTCTAACTCAGATCATGCTTTGAGTTTGTGCAGGAAGACCTGTGGGAGACATCAGGAGATTGCCTGTTAGAGGGTGAAAATTGAGCAGGGAATGAGACCCGGTCACGCTCACTGAGTGAGACCATTATGAGTTATCTACTGCACCTTATCTACTGCACATTTAACAGATACTGACTGTGGAAGATTGCTGGAGAAGCTTATCTCATTTGCCTCAATGAAGGGAAATGCTGGAAAAACCTCACAAGCAAAACCCTGCAGCACAGTAACATGCATATATTAAAAGAATATTGCAGGATACTTTCACCTTAATGTCTATAGAGAGTCCACAGCAGCAGGCAGGTGCACTGGAGGGTTTTAATACATAAACTTGAAGCTTGTACTTCTGTTAAAGCATTTACAATAGTTGCCAAGTTGCCTATTTTCATTGTCCAGCATCGCCCATTTTCATCGTCAGATCATATAGTAAAGTACCACTATGCTAAAAATGATTTTCTTACTTAGCATTTTTGTTAGTGTTGTAGTACTCAAGACCATTTTTTGAAGGTCTTGGTCTTGCCTCGACCGTACATGTATTCGGTCTAAGAGAACTCAGGATTTTATTTAAAGACTACAATTGCGGGGCTATAACTAAATTGCCAGTGATTTATTTGTTAACACAATTAAAGATGCAGAATGTAATATTGACAGGTAGGAGTTGAATTGACACGGATGCCAATGCTCTTTAGGTCTTGTAGAATCTTGTAACTGGCTGTAGCATTGTTTTTCTGAGTATTTGAACTTAGTATGTTTCCTAAATTTCTGCAAATATAGTATAGTATTTTCATGCTTTAGTACAGTAAAAAAAAAAAAAAAAAAAAAAAAAAAAAAAAATTCATAATGTGATTGGATGTAAAACTTCCTGCTTCAAATGCAATCAATATCCAATTTCTTATTTGATTTCTTTTGTTACTGTTGTGCCAGGTCAGAAATTAATGGAATTGTGCCAAAAATGTCACCATATTTAATACAACTTCCCACAAAATTCAAGATATGATTACAAAAAAAGTACTTGTATGAGATCTTGTTTTTTTATATTATAACATATTATATAATAAAGCAAAAACCACAAGAGCAAGAGACCTGTTTTTACAAATATGAGCATGATTGCAAATATAATATTGATTTTACAAATGTTCAATAACCAAAATTTTATTTTTAAAACATTAATCTCAACATTATTTATGCAGTTGTAATTGTACCAATTCAGATGCAACTTCTGTGTCACCACTGCAGTGCAAAGAAGAATTTTGTTGAAATGTGATTTCATTTGATTGGTAACAGCTCTATATAGTGTCTTATGATTCTAAATTTTATTTATTGATTAAATATAAGCTATTTCTCAGGCAGTAAATGTGGATCTTTTAGATTAATTAAAGCTGGTCTGGTCTAGGTCTTGACTCTATCTCTTGGTCTTGGTCTTGACTACAAGTAAACACCACTAACAAGTTAAAAAAAAAAATTTTTTCAACACCTTACAGTAAAGCAGATGGCTCGCAAGTGGACATTTCATCCTCTCTTTTTGCGCGTGGTTAAGCGGGCGGTTCATTGTCAGCTCAGTGGCTTGTGGTTAAGACCATTAATTACACAGAGAGAGTGTGTTATCAGGCGACTTCTGCCTCTTTTTTAATGAGACTTTTACAGCGGCGTACAGGAAGGAACTAATTATACAAGGCAGAGACTCGCTTAATGAAAGTGCGGTTATAAATATAGACATCTGTGGAACAAATGAAAAATCATTATGACTCCCGTTTTCTCACATAAAAAGAATCTGATATGAATTAAAGCAATTAGTGAGGAACCACCTGCAATCATGTGACTTTTCTAGCATATGTGGCTTTGATGCAAATTCTGTTTTAATTAGCCAGTATTGTTTTTTGATGAGAAAGGTGAAAATTCTTTTTGATTTTTCTAATCCATAAAACCTACATATACAATATCATTAGCATTATTTCTCACTTGTTTTTAAATAGCATCTGCTTCCACAAGTACCAAGAACATTCATATTATTTAACTTAAACAAACTTAGCTCTTTTCTCTGCAGTGCATGGACAGGTTCAGTGACTGGCTGGCTGACTGACTGACTGACTAACTGTCTGCATTGAGAACAGAAGTTTTTAATCTTTAGATGCCATATGATCGTACTAGAGCGAGGGACCCCCATCCTAAAATTTAAAAGGCATCTATATAGTTCTATAGTATCCAGTGTTGAGTAAGTTACTTCAAAAAAGTAATTAATTACTAATTACTTCATCAATATTGTATTTAAAATACATTTCTAATTACTCTGTCTGAAAAGTAATTTAATTACTCAATAAGTAATTAAACAAATTACTTCTTAAAATCCCTATAAACCTTGACCGCATAGACAATCGAAAGGAAACTCTTTTAATAATTTAAATATAAGTCAAACATGGAATAGTTTAGCCTTTTATAGCTTTTTAAACATTTTAGCTTTATTAAAACATACTATAATACTTAAATTTTTTTTTTGTAACAAATAAGGGTGTCACGATACCAAAAATCTAGTATTCGGTACAGGTAGCCTACCACCAAAAGTGCACAATACTCGATACCAAGGTAAAAATATTTTTGATACAAATAAAACAATGCTATATATTTTTTCAGGTAGCCTAGGTCTAATAGTAGTAAGTAAAAATACCACAGAAATTGAATAATCAAATATAAAATAACTGCATAGTCATAACTGTATAAATGAAACATAGATTAATCCTTATTAAACTGTTTCTTTTGTTGCTTGATTATCATATAATACAGACCAATAGTAGACCATAGCATGTTTTAAAGGCTGCTGTCAATAAGACCTAATGGACAAAGACCATATGCTGTTTCACATTCACATAACCAATGCGAATATACGGCAAAATGGGCATTTTGACATAATTGTGTGTGTATTTGAACGATTATGTTTTATGAAACATTATACGTTTACCGCGAAAGTCTCACACTCGCGAGAGGCGGTTATGTGTGTGTGCTGAGAGCGCACTGACTGAAGACTGTCTCTCAGTAGTTTTTTTTCCCTAGGACATAGCTTACATTTTACCGTAATATTCTGTGTCAAAAAAGTGAAGTAATTGGAATATTTCCATTCTGCAAAACAGCCACACGCTTCTGCCGACATCTTCAGACAGCGACTATGCAGCCAACTGGTGTGAAGTTGCGAACTCACATGCAACTGCACTACAGCTAACGATTTTAAAGAGACAGCGTTCACTTTTACCTTTAGACGACAAATTTAGATTTTAAATTCAATATTGATTTATACAGAACTGTTGAACTAATTTACAGTATGTAACGCAAATACATTATAAGTAACTGTAATTAAATTACCTAAAAATGAACAGTAATCCCTTACTTTACTTTTTCAGTGAATAAGTAATTTAATTACAGTAACGCGTTACTAAGTAACACCCAACACTGATAGTATCTATAGTGATATAATGATATATATCTATATAGCATCTATAGTATACTATAGTATATAATAGTACTGTGAAATAATAATATTATAAATATGCCTAAAATATTGTTTGGAAAATATTTTCCAGTTATATTATGATTACATTATAGTGCCATTTCTTATTTCATTTACTTATTTATTTTAGTCTAACTTTTATATATTTATTTTAATCTAGCTTATGTATTTTTATCTAATTTTTATTTATTTGCTTATTTGTTTGTGTGTATTAAATTATTTGTTTGTTCATTTATTTTAATGTATAATTGATTTATTCATTTTAATCAAATTTTACTTATTATAATTATTATTATTTTTTTTTTACACTTTCCCAAACATTTCCACACACCCCAGTTTGAAACCCCTGACCTAAAACACCCTAGTAAGAGTAACCCTAGACCAACAACCTGGAACCATAGCAACCAATTACCAATAGATAACATTACCAATCACATAGCAACCACTCATAACACCCGAGTAAAGACTTAGCAATGCAAGTACACAGCATTCAAACTACTAAATAACATTTAAAATTTTGTTTTAATTTTTATATAAAAAATAAAACAGTAGTTGTTTTTTTGTTTTTTGTTTTTAAACTTTTGGGCAAGGTTTGTCAAGTCAACATTCAAAGTCTATCTTCCCAAATTTTCCTTTTCTAGTCATCTATCATACTCTTATGAGAAACCCAGGAGACTGACAGGAGACAGAAATGATTGTTCCCTCTTTGACTCTTTGTCGTTAATTAGCATCTGCTTTTATAAATATCATGCACGTTCATATTTCTTTTTGCGGTGTCTACAAACTACCCATCTTAAACAAACAAGCTGAAGTTTCTCTGTAGTGTTCCCAGTGCTTTAAAACATGCTGTGAATTCTCTGGTGTGACAGGTGTTCCTGCTTTCCAGATCGGTGTCTCATGGGAGGTGAACATTCCCGGGCCGACATGAGATGTCAAGCAGGCAGTTCAAGAAGTCCACACATGCTTGCAGCCGAGGCAGCTGCGAAGGAACGAGGGGTCGGGACTCAGGACAACTCTGCAATGGTTAGACTCTGCAATGGTTAGACAAATATGTGCTAAACTGTGGTGATCGGGTCTTCGTAGTGACTGTTGGCCAAACTCGTGACATGCGTGATGGCGTATCTTGATCAAAAGTTACTTTGGCTTAGTCTCTGCTGCAACCAATTTAAAAATAATAACTCAAAGACTGTGAAAGCCTCTTAGAGCTGGGCGGCTGGGCCTCAAAAAAAAGGGGGCAGAAATTAGTGAAAGGGGTCATAAAATGAAAAAATAATACAACTTTCCTTGTTCTTTTGAGGTAAAATATTAATTTATCATTACAGCACACTCTCACATGTATTATTAATACATACTTCCTAACTAGTCAAATGAAATCATGTACAATATCAAATAGAGAATGCATAAAAACATAATAGCGACACACAAGAGTAGCTCTGGAAATCCTTGTCGTATCTTGGGACTAAAACAAACACCCTTCTTTTACATGAAAACAGCTTTTTCTTTCGTCAACATGAATACATTTTCATGTTTTAAGGGAATTTCCATAGACATAATGATTTTTATACTGTACAAACTGTATATTCTATCCCATAATCCAAAACCTACCCATCACAGAAAATTTTCTGCATTTTTAGATTTTCAAAAAAAACATTTAACATGTTTATTAATCCATTTCCCCCATGAGGACTGCTGGCTGGTCCCCACAATGTACATATCGCTAAAAAAAATTTAACGTAACGTCTGAACGAATTAATGAATTAACTAGCTCAAATTATGGGTGAAATATATACAGTGGGTACGAAAAGTATTCAGACCCCCTTAAATGTTTCACTTTTTGTTATAGTTCATTTTTTTTCCTCATTAATGTACACACAGCACCCCATATTGACAGAAAAACACAGAATTGTTGACATTTTTGCAGATTTATTAAAAAAGAAAAACTGAAATATCACATGGTCCTAAGTATTCAGACCCTTTGCTCAGTATTTAGTAGAAGCACCCTTTTGATCTAATACAGCCATGAGTCTTTTTGGGAAAGATGCAACAAGTTTTTCACACCTGGATTTGGGGATCCTCTGCCATTCCTCCTTGCAGATCCTCTCCAGTTCTGTCAGGTTGGATGGTAAACGTTGGTGGACAGTAATTTTTAGGTCTCTCCAGAGATGCTCAATTGGTTTTAAGTCAGGGCTCTGGCTGGGCCATTCAAGAACAGTCACGGAGTTGTTGTGAAGCCATTCCTTCGTTATTTTAGCTGTGTGCTTAGGGTCATTGTCTTGTTGGAAGGTAAACCTTCGGCCCAATCTGAGGTCCTGAGCACTCTGGAGAAGGTTTTCGTCCAGGATATCCCTGTACTTGGCCGCATTCATCTTTCCCTCGATTGCAACCAGTCGTCCTGTCCCTGCAGCTGTCAACACCCCCACAGCATGATGCTGCCACCACCATGCTTCACTGTTGGGACTGTATTGGACAGGTGATGAGCAGTGCCTGATTTTCTCCACACATACCGCTTAGAAATAAGGCCAAAAAGTTCTATCTTGGTCTCATCAGACCAGAGAATCTTATTTCTCACCATCTTTGAGTCCTTCAGGTGTTTTTTAGCAAACTCCATGCGGGCTTTCATATGTCTTGCACTGAGGAGAGGCTACCGTCGGGCCACTCTGCCATAAAGCCCCGACTGGTGGAGGGCTGCAGTGATGGTTAACTTTCTACAACTTTCTCCCATCTCCCGACTGCATCTCTGGAGCTCAGCCACAGTGATCTTTGGGTTCTTCTTTACCTCTCTCACCAAGGCTCTTCTCCCCCGATAGCTCAGTTTGGCCGGACGGCCAGCTCTAGGAAGGGTTCTGGTCATCCCAAACGTCTTCCATTTAAGGATTATGGAGGCCACTGTGCTCTTAGGAACCTTAAGTGCAGCAGACATTTTTTTGTAACCATGGCCAGATCTGTGCCTTGCCACAATTCTGTCTCTGAGCTCTTCAGGCAGTTCCTTTGACCCTGATAATTCTCATTTGCTCTGACATGTACTGTGAGCTGTAAGGTCTTATATAGACAGGTGTGTGGCTTTCCTAATCAAGTCCAATGAGTATAATCAAACACAGCTGGACTCAAATGAAGGTATAGAACCATCTCAAGGATGATCAGAAGAAATGGACAGCACCTGAGTTAAATATATGAGTGTCACAGCAAAGGGTCTGAATACTTAGGACCATGTGATATTTCAATTTTTCTTTTATAATAAATCTGCAAAAATGTCAACAATTCTGTGTTTTTCTGTCAATATGGGGTGCTGTGTGTACATTAATGAGGAAAAAAAAATGAACTTAAATGATTTTAGCAAATGGCTGCAATATAACAAAGAGTGAAAAATTTAAGGGGGTCTGAATACTTTCCGTACCCACTGTATATAATCAAATCATAACGCGTTATGATCAATTATAATATAAATCGACCAAAAGGGGAATTATGCATATATGGTAAATTAATTACAATGGATTATAATTAACTACGTATATATGTTCAAAATTAGTTCTAGTTTAAAGCTAATTTTAGAAAGACTGGTCTAGTTTGTCCAGCAAATTATCAGTCCAATTTTCTTTATCAACTATTACAAAGAAAATTATTCTTCTGGCCACGAGAAATAACTTCCTATTCTAGCACTAAAGTATAAAGCAGTTAGCAAAATCGGAATGTAGAAGTGACTTGATTTTCTTAATGAGCAGAAACAGAAACAATAAAGCAATATAATGGATTTAATATATGAAACTACGAATACATAGGCTACATGGCTAAATATACACAAAGAATACACATATATACAGAAGAGAAAGGAAAGACAGGAAAAGAGAGAGACAAAGAATAGCAAAACTTAAAGACAGTTCCTTAAGAGCCAGCAAAGAATCAGTATCCCTTTGTTAGGTTGTGTAACTTAGCGCATCTAAGATAGATAGAAGCGGTAGGCTACTTGCATGAGTTTGCGTGCTGAGTTTCAGAAAGGTATAGGTGAAGATTCAGTGCGTCCGTGGCTGCAGTTCGTTGGATTCTTCAGTCTCCGCAGGAAGTTTGAACTGAGAACTGGAAAGTTTGTTTCGCCAAAGGCGGTCGTCCCGAAGAGGACATGAGCGCATGATGGGAGCGCGGTCGCCAAGAGACGTCCAGGAGAGACGTGCGTGAGATAGCGAGAGACAATCGAGAGACCAAGAAACATGCGTGTGGTTGTTGCAATGGCCCAGTTGAAGTCCAGACCTCATCCCGACTGAAATGCTGTGGCAAGAGCTGTGCATTAACAAATCAGGGCTCCATACAAAAAATAATACTTTTTTAAGAGCCACACAATGAACCTAAAATTTTAAATCACTTACTTTTAGTCATCTGTTTATACCTTTATAGTTTCAGTATTTTCATCTTGTGATTTTTCTGGGAAATGAATGTCACTATTTTCACTTAATACTATTATAGTTTTTGTTAATATTTTGAATCAGATTAGATTTTTATATTTTCTGCTTATTTTTTTGTTAAGTTTTAATATATATATATATATATATATAGTTTTATTTTTTGTTGTTTTTAAACATGTCTGTTTAGTTTGTATAGATTTTTATTTTAGTATTAACATTTATTTCAAACAATGAAAAAACATTTTTTAATGGTTTTAGTTAACTATAATAACCCTGATGCTACTAAATCTTTATATAGTGAATAATATTTGTCAAATAATGTTTTTAGTCTTTCCTTCCTGAAACAGTTTACTTTGAATCAAATGAAAATAAGAATAGATTTTATATGGAAATAAATATATAAATATATTACATTTGGTTTGTGTAACCAAATAACAAACAGGGGAAATTGATATACAGGTGCTGGTCATATAAATAGAATATCATCAAAAAGTTGATTTATTTCACTAATTCCATTCAAAAAGTGAAACTTGTATATTATATTCATTCATTACACACAGACTGATATACAATGTTTATTTCTTTTAATTTTGATGATTATAACTGACAACTAAGGAAAATCCCAAATTCAGTTTGTACATACTACTTGACTTTAATTACTTTGAAATACAGCGGGACTCTTATTTTAAAATGTCTGTACTTTACTTTTGCTGCTCATTCAACTTCAGATGAGGAAGAAAAAAAATACGGTTACAACCGTTTACAACACAATATAATATAAATAATATAAAGTAAACTTTTTGATAATTGATCAGCATTAGTTCATAAGCAATTGGTTGACAAATGTGCGCTAATCATTGATTGTGAGCTGCTCTGAAGTACTTGAGCCTGAAGAACGCGCAACAGCGCCATCTTTTGAATTTAAAACATAAAGCGCTCACATTTATTTAATGAAATTAAAGTTAATAATCACATTAGGGAGTATCGCAATTTCTTTTTCCATCCACAACATATAAGACGCATTAAAATGATCATTAATATTCTTGTTATACCATTTAAGGTACTGAAGACTTTTTATGACCTTAAATTGATCTGATGAGCATGAGCGGAGTGGAATAATAACAGTGATCAGCATGATTGATATTCAAAACGGTGAGCACACAATGCATTGTGTGTGTATCTGCAGTCTCTAGAGTCGGTTTCCCCATTTGAATTGCGAATACAGACAAATTTATATGAAGAAATAGGCAGTTGTCTCCTTTACGCAGGAGCAGAACGGTGTGTTCAAATGCAGCTTTTTTGCACCAACACAGGTGACGCGAGGTGACAACACAGTCGGCTTTCATCCGCTCTAGTTCTTTGGCGTCAGTTTGGTCTGAAATGTTTCCCTACCCGTTCATATTTTGGCGCTCTAACTCAGTGAAACTTTCACACACAGCATGTCATTTAATTACGTCAACACAACAAATGATGTGATAGGCTACTGGTCACAGAACATGCAAATAACATGCAAATTTTGCAGTCATAAAGTGTGAATTTGTATGGCTGCCAATGGCGACCTCAGCAAAATTCTACCGTTTTAGGCGCAGTCTGGAGCCCTGCAAATGCTCACAAACCTCAATAAACTGGAGCAATGTTGTAAAGAAGAGTGGGCCAAATTCCTCCAGAATGATGTGAGACTGATAAAGTCATACAGAAAATTATTAAGTTATTTCTGCTAAAAGTGGATCCACAAGCAATTGAATCATAGGGTGTCCTAACTTTGTCACCTATGGCTGTCCCAGAATTGCTGAATAAATGATGACAGTGTGATATATCATGTGTTTTGTTCATCTGAGTTTTTATTTTTTCAAGTTTTAAGACCTGCCAAGCACTAGATGATTTTTTTCTTGTAATGTCCTGATACAGAAAAGCATGGAATACAATAGGGTGTCCTATGTTTTTCACATGATTGTATAATAGACTTTGCAGATTTGTTTTGGGATGTTCTTTTTTTTACTCATCACTGTACAATGTATGATGTACTCCAATAGCCATCTCTGCATGTAAGAAGACATATTAATTGGCTTCAATATATATTTAAATGTATTTATTTTAATTATCCTAGTTATTTACAAAAAAAATGTTGTACCTTTTTCTTTAAATTACCAAGTTCGACATTCTGCCCATACATATTTCTTTGTTCAAAAAAAAAAAAAAACGTGGCAAAAGAGCTCTTATGTTTAAAGCCATGTTAGTAGGGGCAAAAAAAAAAAAAAAGAAGTAAAAAGACAAAGCTTCAAACGTTCAAGTCAGTTTTCATCAGCCAGTGGAATGGCTATCAGAGCAAGTGCAAAGGCAGAGGCAGCACGGGCGCAATTGGCATTCGCAAAGAAAGAAGCAGAGATGATGAAAGAAGAAGCATACATTGTGGAAGAAGCAGCTAGAAAGAAAGCGGAGCTTAAAGCAAACTTACACACACTACAGCTAGAAAGAGCAGCCGCTGCTGCTACTGCTGAAGCAGAAGTGTTGGAGGCAGCTGCTAATGAACAGCTTGGAGAGACAGACCGTAAAAGTTCCACAAGGTTGTCACTACAGAACCTAGCGCAATTTTCCAGTGAAGGTGTTACCTCTCCTGGCGTGCAACACAGTCACAAATCCACTTCCAGACTGGAAGGCACTTAATCTCTCATGTCCACCATTGCACCAGCAGAAGAAGGACACTGGTGAGACAGCAAGAAACTATATGAGAAAGAGTAATGTACAGTCAAGTGAAATCAGTGACTATGAGTTCAGCGAGTTACCTGCCCAACATCCTGTAAAGCAGAGCGCTAACTGGAATTCTGTTAGCAATGCCTTTACTGCAAGCTCTCCAAGAGACTCCAAGTCCTTGAAAGGCGTCCTTTCTTAGTGCCACAGAAGATTTGAATCTCTCAGCCACAGAGGAGCTTGACTTGCTTTTTTAAATGGCTTGGACCATCATCTCACATCCTCCGCTGATATCGCAGTTCAAGCGCTGTTAAGGTAGAAAGAGTTCCCATGTATAAGCCATATGTGAAACCTACAGTAGCTGCAAGGATAACAGAAGTCTCTGCAAATCTTGAAAATACTCATTCAAATGCTTCAGAGAAAAAGGTAAATGACCCTGATAAGCAATGCCCTCTGCATAACAAACCCCATCCACTGATGAAATGCCGTAGCTTCAGAGGCAAAAAGTTAGGCCTGTTCACTGTAAAGAATGTAACAGCAATCAACATCCCATTGCATTGCATCCAGGTCCAGCACCTTGGAAAGCTAGCAAATGTGCCTCGACTGAAGACCAAGGCGGGGAGCAACCAACCACTAATGCCTTGTCAGTGACATCCAAATGCACTGAAATTTGTGGAAGTGGAACAAGCTCAAGATCATGCTCCAAAATTTCTCTTGTCAGAGTATATCATGCAGGACAAAAAGAGAAAGCTATCAAAGCCTACGCTGTCCTTGATGAACAAAGCAACAGGTCTTTGGCCAAAACCCAGTTCTTTGATAATTTTAGCATTAAAGGAAATAGAATTCCATATACCTTGAAAACATGCTCTGGAGTAATGGAAATAGTAGGCACACGTGCAAGTAACTTTGTTGTAGAGTCATTTGATGGTAAAACTCAAATCTCCTTACCCACCTTAAATCCAGATGACAGGTCTGAGATACCGTCACCAGAGATTGCTAGACTCCATCCGCATCTCAAAGCTGTGGCAGATGAGATTCCAACTGCTGACCATCCTCTTGCTCCTCGGCCGAGACATATTGCAAGTGCATAAGGTTCTAGAACAGCACAGCGGCCCTCACAACGCACCATTCACGCAACGTCTAGAGCTTGGCTGGGTAATCATTGGAGAGATGTGTCTTGGAAGAACACATAAAACTGCTGATGTCAGTGTTTTTAGAACCAACATTCTGAGTAATGGTCGCTCATCCATTCTTTCACCATGTTCTAGTAGCATATATGTGAAGGAGAAGTTTGACAACACAGTGTTGCATTGCAGTCATCGAAGCAACGTAGCTACAGCTATTTCTGATGCAGTGGACCTTGGCAGCAGTGTGTTTCAAAGTACATCCCATGATGACAAAGTAGGAATGTCAGTTGAGGACAGAGTATTCCTTGACATCATGGACTACATGAACGACTAATTCATGGGTAGCACCATTGCCCTTCAAACCAAATAGGCCTCGCCAACTTAATAACAGGTGCCAAGCTGCCAAACGGCTTGAATCTCTTCGACACACTCTGGAAAGGAAACCAGATATGAAAGAACACTTCTTCAAATTCATGCAGACAAAGTTTGATGCTGATCAAGCTGAACTTGCACCCCCAATGAAACCACAGCAGGAATGTTGGTACTTGCCCATATTTGGTGTTTACCATCCTAAGAAGAAGGGTCAGATACGTGTTGTATTTGATTCAAGTGCTAAACATGAAGGTACCCCCCTCAACGATGTGTTACTGAATGGACCAGACTTGAACAACACACTGTTAGGCGTCCTCATCCGCTTTCACAAGGAACCTGTGGAAGTCACAGCAGATATACAGCACATGTTCTATTGCTTCATTGTCTGTGAAGACCATAGAGACTTCCTCAGATATCTTTGGTTTAAAGATAATGATCCAGACAAACAGATTGTGGACTACAGTATGAAAGTGCATCTGTTTGGAAACAGTCCATCACCTGCTGTGGCAATATATGGGTTGCGAAGAGCTGTTCTGCTGGGAGAGGACAAACATGACACAGAGGTGAAAGAAATTTGTGATGAGGAATTTTTATGTGGATGATGGACTTGCCTCATTTCCATCCAGCGAAGAAGCCATCACTGTGCTTAAACGGACAAAGGAAATACTTGCAGAGTCAAACATCAGACTGCACAAAATAGCCTCTAACCATAGAAAGGTTATGGAAGCATTCTGTCATGAAGACTTGGCCAAAGATTTGCAAGACATTGAGTTACCATCAGACTCCTTACCTTTGCAACGAAGTTTGGGACTCGCATGGAATCTGCAAACTGACACTTTCACCTTTTATGTGTCAAGGGAAGAGAAGCCATTTACCAGAAGAGGCATCCTCTTTGTGGTCAATAGTCTTTATGATCCTCTGGGTTTCTTAGCTCCTGTAACAGTACAAGGTAAGGCTTTAGTCAGAGAACTGGCCAATGATCAGTGTGACTGGGATTCTCTCATACAAGCTGAAAGAGAAGATCAGTGGATAACATGACTTGATTCACTTTTAAAGCTTGAGCAGATACAGATTAAAAGACCATACCTTCCTGTTTCTCTATGTTCTACACAAAACAGAGAACTCTGTATCTTTGCAGATGCATCTACGATGGCCATATAAGCTGTAGCTTACCTTAGAGCAGTTGACACAGAGGGATGCAGCCATGTTGGCTTTCTCCTGGGTAAATCCAAGTTGGCCCCTTGTACTTCTCTGACTGTTCCACGTCTTGAACTTTGCTCTGCGGTTTTGGCTGTTGAAATGGCAGACTTGCTAACCACTGAACTGGACATTGAACTCCAAAGAGTGAAATTCTACACAGACAGTAGAATTGTCCTAGGTTACATTCACAACACAAGCAGAAGATTTTATGTGTATGTCGCCAACAGAGTTGCTCAGATCAGAAGGTTTACTCACCCAAGTCAGTGGTACTTTGTCAGTACAGACCAAAATCCCGCAGACCATGGAACATGTCCCATATCCCCGGAGCTATTAAGTCAAACAAACTGGTTTACAGGCCCTGAGTTTTGATACTGCACATACCAGCCAGAGACCTACAACCTTATTGAGCCAGACACAGATGTAGATGTACGGCCACATGTGTCAGCCTTAATTACTCAAACCTCTGAAAAGAAGCTAAACTCACAGCGATTTACATGCTTCTCCAGCTGGAAGGTGCTCACCGGAGTCATAGCTTGTCTTGTACGTAAAGCCAGATCTTGTTCTGGAAATCCTAACTACAAAACAGATGAGTTAACACAAGCAAGAGTTGTGATTATCAGAACTGTTCGACAAGAAACATTTTTTGAGGAACTGAAGTGCCTTGCAAGAAATGAAGCCTTTAAAAGGCTTAGAGGAAGGCTGGAAGAGCAAAAAATTTCCAACTTACCTTCTGATCGAGTTAACCCAGATCCTCCATTCACCAATGTCAGCATTGATGTGTTTGGTCCGTGGAACATCTACTCTCGACGAACCAGGAGAGGTCTTGCAGAGAGTAAGTGACGATTCCACAAGACTGTCACATGAGGTTCTAGTTACGCTCATGTTAGAAGTTATGGCCATAATGAATGCCAGGCCTCTGGTCCCTATCTCGTTGGACCCAAACATGCCAAATGTTCTCTCACCTGCTACACTTCTAACTCAAAAGTTAGCGACAGTGTCTGCACCAAAAGGAGAATATAACCTTAAAGACCTCTACAACAAGCAGTGGAGGCAAGTTCAAAGCCTTGCTGATGCCTTTTGGAAGCGCTGGCATCAGGAATACTTAACAACAGGGAGAAACAAAGGAGAAAATGGCAGGTAGACAAACCAAACCCTCAGGTTGGAGATGTTGTTCTTCTAAAAGATGCATTACTCAAGAGGAATGAATGGCCTACAGGGGTTGTGATAAATGCCATCCCTAGTCAAGACCTCAAAGTACGCAAGTGCTTTACAGTGCTTCCTTCAAGTAAATCACACTCAAACTAATTCTTTCTTGGAGGAACCTGTTAGCTATCTGCCAAGCTAGTCAGGCTAGAGCACTTCGCTAATCAACCTAGTAGGGGCAGAATATTTATTATTGACCATTCTAGTAACTTGGTGGTGTAATATTTTCATTATTGTTTATGTTTGTGTTTTGTTGTTTGTTTGTTTGTTGTGATTGTGTTGTATGTAAGGACGCCCTTGAAAACAAGATGGTACATCTCAATGGGTTAATCCTATTCCTAAAAAATAAAATTCAAATGTATTTTTTGAAGCACCTTGGATTACCATGTAAATTGTAGGCCTATGAAAATGGTATTATATATGCTAAATCATTTATTCAGTAGTAACTTTCTTGCATTAGCTTTATTTTTATATTTTCAGTTTCCATTTTAATTTCAGTTTTAGTAATTTTGTTGTGATTTTTTTTCCCATTAAGCTTTCAGTACTTCAGCTTAAACTTCTTTTATTTCCATTAGCTGCAAAAACAGCATTTGTAATTTTAAGTTAATTTCTATTTTTTTAAGTTTGTTTTTTTTTCATCTGTAAAATTGTATTTATTTTATTTTATTTCAATTAACGAAAAATAAATTGTAATAGCTTTTAGCTTTAGTTAACAATAACAACTTCTGCTTCCAGAGAAGAAAGAAAGCCATACAAGTTTGAAATGACGTGGGTGAGTAAGTGATGACAGAAGTTTCATTTTTGGGTGAACTGTCCCTTTAAGAAAGTATACACATGTAGCGAAATTAACTCAAAGGGGAAATATTAATAATTATTCATAACTCATTTTGATGATTAATTATGAATATGTGAATCAGTTAATAAGATTACCTTGATGTAGCTACATTCAAATTAGTATTGTGCACAATCTTTATTAACTAACTCACAAACACATAACTAAACTAACAAACACATAACATACACGCAGGTCACACACATACGTAGTTAAAAATGAGCAATGATAGAGTTGAACCAGAAGTGGGACCGGAAATAGAGCTACGGAAAGAGTCAAAGAGTCTGGAAAAGAGATCATCAGTGTTTCTCAGTAATAAAACACCTTTGCTGAGAGGTGGTCTACACATTAATACTAAATCGCTGTTTAGTGTTCAAATGTACGATACTTGCACGGTGCCTTTAGGCTGAGGAGCATCGGATCTGCTGAGGAGAACTGAGGAGAAATCGATGATTCTGTCCGAAGTCGTTGCCAGTATCTTCTGCGTTGGATGAAGTACTGTGAAACAACTTAAGCTGTTAGTTTGACTCTTAGTGGGGAAAGCGTCCTTTCTCACTCTCACAGATGAGCACATGGGTTGCAGGCCTAGGCTTACAGGCCTTCCAGGCCCACAGGCCTTGGCCTGATGAGGCCTGGAGCAAAAAGTCTTTTTTTGTCGTCCCAGAATGATCTTGTGAGTGATCTTGTGATCAATGATTTTAAAGGGTGAACATGTCGCACCCACTTGAGGTGTCTGAGCCAATAAGGAGCTTACCCCTCGAAGGGAAACTTTTACGAGTCTTTGTCCTGTAGCAAAATATTAGCATAAGACATTGGATTGGATGTTTGAGAGAAGAACCTTCTAGATTCTTATAATACTAATGTGTCAGTGTTAGTAACATGAAACATAAATTACCAAATAGAAAACGAAAGTTGGAGTCCATAGATACCAAACATGCTACCCATGTGATTTTAGGTAATTATAACTTTGCAACTCTGAAACATTAATACAAAAATAGTTCAAACGAGAGAATTAATACATAGAATAAACCTTATAAAAGGAAAATCATGAGCAGGGAAAATTGGATACACATTTATACATTTCTCATGTGGTTATATATATAGAATATATAGGATTAAAAGGGTTTATTTGTCCTTCTAAGAAAGAATGAAGTCAGAGTCTTCTCTGCACATTCCTAACCACAATAAAATAGAAATAGGACACCTATTCTGTCGCTGTATTGCAGTTGTGGGGGATGGAATTAACAGGACTTGTAAGAGAGTGAGTTTATGGGTAATTCATTAGATATAATGAATAACTGTGTGTCTGATTGGTCCAGACGCTACACACAGTAAATTCTGATTTCATGTTGAATCAAAGTTATATGCACATTAAATGTGACCTCTAACTGTAGTGACAGCACTATTGCAAGTTTTAACACATCAAGACAGGCCACGGTAACAAACTGGGCCAAGGTTACAACATAGAACTCCTGTAAACAAACTCATTTCTTGAGCACTTCAGCTTGCACACAATGAACAAGAATGTTAAAAGACAGATGACCTTTCCATTTGTCTTGGAAAAACAGGGCACCTTTAGCATCGAGACTGTGTGGTGAGGAGACCAAAACAATTAAGAAAATGTTCACAAAACCTGTAGAATCACCATATTAATCAATACAAGCCTTTCTTAACACATCTCACCAATTTGCTTGCTTGCTTCCCTATTATCATTTTGCTGGGTATGGAGGGCGGATGACCTGAGGGGCGGCTGGCATCATTACCGGAGCAGATCGCCATCCATCCATCAGGGAGAGATGGGATTAGAGAGTCACGCAGAGCCAAAACCACACACATACACACGGCTAGTCAAAGACCTTTCTATATATAATCCATCCAGATCTGCCGGTACACGGGCTTGGACCAGTTCCCGTATCAAGGTTATGACTGCTCTCTCTGTATACAGCGCTCTTCTTCTCTGTAAAGGCCGCATATCTGCCGGAGGGAGCCGCTGATCAATGTCTTCCCATCTCAACCCATTATGTTTCTCCTTAAAATACATGGCTGACAGTGCTGTCTAATCACTTTTCTTCATCTCAAAGGTAGATGGTTGATCTATGGTCCAGCTGTGAATTTGAAAGCAGTCCAAAACACATGAGACCCATTGATCTTGTCAGATCTCTTTGTCAGATTGATTGTAATAAACGTTTTTGCCCCTTCAGAGTAATACACTAGGTTATAGAGGAGCATGTTATGCATCTTTTACAGTCTCAGTGTTTAATGACAATGAAGCCAATATTCTCATTACTGTAATGCAAGAAAATATTATGTATGTTTGTACCATATACAGTATACAGGTGCTGGTCAAATAATTAGAATGTCATCAAAAAGTTGATTTATTTCACTAATTCCATTCAAAAAGTGAAACTTGTATATTATATACATTCATTACACACAGACTGATATATTTCAAATGTGTATTTCTTTTCATTTTGATGATTATAACTGACAACTAAGGAAAACCCCAAATTCAGTATCTCAGAATATTGTGAAAAGGTTCAATATTGAAGACACCTGGTGCCACACTCTAATCAGCTAATCAACTCAAAACACCTGCAAAGGCCTTTAAATGGACTCTCAGTCTAGTTCTGTAGGCTACGACCATTGACACCTTGCACAAGGAGGGCAAGACACAAAAGGTCATTGCATAAGAGGCTGGCTGTTCACAGAGCTCTGTGTCCAAGCACATTAATAGAGAGGCGAAGGGAAGGAAAAGATGTGGTAGAAAAAAGTGTACAAGCAATAGGGATAACCGCACCCTGGAGAGGACTGTGAAACAAAACCCATTAAAAAATGGGGGGAGATTCACAAAGAGTGGACTGCAGCTGGAGTCAGTGCTTCAAGAACCACTACGCACAGACGTATGCAAGACATGGGTTTCAGCTGTCGCATTCCTTGTGTCAAGCCACTCTGACAGCGTCAGAAGCGTCTCGTCTGGGCTAAAGACAAAAAGGACTGGACTGCTGCTGAGTGGTCCAAAGTTATGTTTTCTGATGAAAGTAAATTTTGCATTTCCTTTGGAAATCAGGGTCCCAGAATCTGGAGCAAGAGAGGAGAGGCACACAATCCATGTTGCTTGAGGTCCAGTGTAAAGTTTCCACAGTCAGCGATGGTTTGGGGTGCCATGTCATCTGCTGGTGTTGGTCCACTGTGTTTTCTCAGGTCCAAGGTCAACACAGCCGTATACCAGGAAGTTTTAGAGCACTTCATGCTTCATGCTTATATGACCAGCACCTGTATATATAAAAAAAGTCGCTGTTTGGATTTTAATAGGCAAATACTTAAGAATCTATGGATGGATCATTATTACAGTGATTTTTCTAGCATGTGATATGTTTGGCAACTGTTCTTTTAACCCTAAAAGATGGAGTGTGTAGCTTTTCATTTTTTAAGCAACCATGTATTAAGATGTATCATGGCCATATTCCAGGATGACAATGTCAAGATTCATTAAGCCCAAAGTGTGAAAGAATTGTTGCGAGGGAGCATAAAGAATCATTTTCACACAAGATCTTGACCAAAAAATGATGCACCTCTCGATGGAAATAAATGTTGTGATGTTATTTCCATCAAGAGGTGCATCAATTTTTGGTCAAGATCTTGTATTGACAATGCAAGAGTCAAGCACTCTGTAAAGTCTCCTCCAGCACATCCCAAAGACTTTCAATGAAATTAAGGTCTGGACTCAGAGGTGCCAATTCATGTGTGAAAATGATTCTTCATGCTCTCTGAACCATTCTTTCACAATTTTAACCCTGGCAAATCTTGACATTGTCATCCTGGAATATGGCCCTGATGTGTCTTCCTACATGGTTGTTTAAGAAATAAAAAGCTTTTTTTTTTCGTGATGATTCCTTCGGGGAGGAAATGTAAGTCCGTGAGAGAATGTAAAAATGATGGCTCACTCGCAGAAGCACTTTCGTGCAAAGTGTAACTTATTTACAGTGTCAAAAGTTAGTCCACAGTGAAGAATTGTCCACAAAAATAACAAAAATCCAGTACCAAAGTACCAAAGAAACAATAAAAAGGGAAAATAAACCAGAAAATAATCCAACAAAGATATATACAGGTATCCACAGGTATACAAAAAGGGGTTTGGGTTTGGGGTTTGTTTGGGGTTTGCTTGAGGCACCATGGTAGCACCCTTGCGTCGACTTGGTATAAACAAGTACTGTCTTTAGGTTTGGCCTGGCTTATATAGGCCAAACCCCGCCCTTTTTTGGGCCACCCCATCTTTGGGTACATATAGTATATAATACACATCCAAATACTTAATCTATTTGATATGATAATCATATAATATGATAATCAACAATAATTAATTCCTAAATATATATACATATAATAATAATAAACACATAATCCATTCACACATAATACACTTAACACATAATCTGGACATTTAAATACACACTCAAACACCTATTCGCATTAGACAATGGTTTCGTCAGCTTCCGGTTGCGCTGCCCCGGCCGTGATGTCATAAGCGGCCACCGCTCGATCGTTTGGTTTGGCCAGCGCAGCGTTCCCACCGGAAGACTCACTACGCCCCACATCGACAAACAGCACCGGGAGGAAAAAGACAACAAGTGCAGTGTGTATGAAATGACCAGGAAATGGATATGGAATGGATGGCTGGAGGAAAGTGGAGAAATGGGAGAATGTCCATGTGCTATCGGGATTGCGCGTACACCCGCTACTACGATAGCGGCAATAGCCGGGAGGAACGATACAGAGGATGAATGAGGTAAGTAGACAGAGTTGTGTGTGTGTGTGTGTATGCCAGTGCTGCTTCCCCAGCGGTGGCAGCTAATGTGACTTTATCACAACATATATATATATATATATATATATATATATATATATATATATACACACACACACACACACACACACATACACACATACACACAGTATATTGAGAATCATAATCACTATAAAGTGCAAAAATAAAAAACCTTATACTAAAAACTTAATACTAAATCGCCGTTTAGTGTTCCAATTTTACGATACTTGCAAATTCCTTAGCTGTCGAGGAGCGTCTGGATATGCAGTCTCTGGAGAAATTCTCGATGGTTTGGTCCGATGGTGCTGAAGTAATCAATATCTTCTGCGTTGAGTAAAGAAATGACGAAGAACTTACGCTGTTAATTTGACTCTGTTGTCGAGGAAGTTGTGCAAGGCTTGAAGTGAATGAGGTCTGCCCGCCTGGCTGCGCCGGCACGGGTGGCAGAGTCAGCAAGAACAAAGAAGAACCAGAAGAAGAGCTGAGTGTGATCTGCATGGGGGCTTTTTAACCTCTACAGAAGTCACTTTTTGCTTGACCAATGAGAAAGGTGCAGTTCTCTGGTGGAAGAGTTTCTTTGTTTGAAAGTGACCTCAATTCCATGAAAGCAGTAAACTATGCAGTTTGTGTCCATTTATACTCTGATAAATATAACAAACATACAATGCATTGTATGAGATGGTAATGTCCACCAAAGTGTGAGTCATTAAACAAGGAGTAAATTGATATGAAAAACCACCTAGATGAACTACATTATCTAGTACTTCCAAATTTCAGGCATGCAAACACAAAACAATATACAAAAGATTTGTCAATCAATTAGTGGAAAGGATGCTGTTTCTATAGGCCGAATGTATGATTCCTGTGGCCTGCACTTTTTTGATCAGGCATTATCTCCCAAGTGTCTTTGAAATGTATGTGGAGTCAAGAGCATTTTAGAGCATACCAAAAATCAGCAGAATAAATTTTGTATAAATGATGAAACTCAGTCTAAGGTCAATTGCCTGTGATTTCCTAGAACAACATATATGGGAAACCCTTATTTAGGCCCAAGCAAAATAGAAATCACAGGATGTCATCAGGTAGGTTTCTACTAAATGAACACTCGCTAAGTGACAAATGTGAGAAAAAACTGACTTACACACATGTATAATGTCCCCAATTAATATTTATACTAATTCTAAAATATTATGCTTCATTCACCTACAGACAGATGATCTGAGTTTCTCCCATGATAACATATTTCAATATCTCAACCTTATCACCTCCATACAACACTATACAACATCTGCATAGGTTTACTACAATATCCGGTAACACTTTAGAATACTGATCTGTCATTAATGAGTAACTACACAGAAACAAATGAGTAACGCAATATTAACATTCTAGTAACTACAATTAACTAACAAAAAACTCAGATTAACAAATTAGTAGGTAATAGCACTTGGTTGAATAAGATAATTAACTATTAGCTAATCAGTAACTACTGTTTTTTCATACCTCCCAAAGGACTACTAAGAACTACTATATACAGGTTCCCAATTAATGTAAATAATGCATAATATATAATTAATTCTAAAGTGAAGATCACGGTAATCCAGTATTCTAATGTGAAAAGCATGATAACTCTCTAGTAATTACTGAAGTCTTTGTAAGCTTTTGAGGTTTTTGTAAGGTTTGGGATAGTAATTGGAATTCTCTTTAGAATACTGATCCAAATGGCCAGTAATTCTTTTAGAAGGATGTAGTAACACTTGAGTCATTACTATCCAAAGCCTTACAAAAAACTCAAAAGCTTACAATGACTTCAGTCATTACAAGAGAATTATCTTGTTTTTTACTTTAGAATACTGTTCCAAATAATTCGTAATTCCTTTAGAATGATGTAGTGACACTTGAGTCATTACTAGTGGGTTACTGTGATCTTCACTTTAGAATTATTTTTGAATTATGCATTATTCACATTAATTATGAACCATAGTAGTTCTTAGTAGTCCTTTGGGCAACACAGGCTCATTGGAAAAAATTTACCTGTGTCAACATTTTTGCACTGACACTATTGTCTGAATTTGTTCATGTTTGAATTTGTCCCATATTTGATGAAGTTTTCATCAAAGTTTGATCATTATTTTTCGGTACCTGTTTTTACAGTGAAGCTGCTTTGAAACAATCTGTTTTGCATAAACTGCTATAGAAATAAAGGTGACTTGACTTATATAGATACAGATACAGATACAAATACAGATACAGATACAGAGAATACAGATACTGCTATGATGATGTTACAGATGAAGTCTATTAAGTGACAAGAGAGAAAAAGAGCTCCAATTAAAAATAAAAATACTTTAATTTGAGTCCTTCCTTGTCATTTTAACAATCAAAAGGGGCTAAAAATCCACTTCGCAAGAGTGGAGCAACGGAGTGTGCTGGAGATAAAGGCACAGCAGCAGACGGCGAGTTATCAGTTCGTTAATGCCATGGTGTGTTGAGTTTGCACGGTGGGACGCTCTATCTCAGCACGGCACAATAGGCCTCGCTTTGACTGCCTACAGGAGCCACCAATTCTGAGAGACACATTCAATTCATTTGCAGGGGGTATCAAGAAAAACTACTTGTTCTTTAGTTTGGTCTACTGGGAAACCATTCAAAGATGTTCTTGGAACCAAAAGCATTACAAAACCAATTGATTTGTATTATGAAAGGCAAATAAAGCAAAAACATGCCCAATACCATCAGGACATTGCTATTGCTTAAAATCAGGGTAAACATTTTATAGGGTCAAAGAAGTCTCTTATGCTCACCAAGGCTGCATTTATTTGATCAAAAATATAGTAAAAACTGTAATATTTTGAAATATTATTACAGTTTAAAATAACTATTTTCTATTGTAATATATTTTAAAACATAATTTATTTCTGTCATGCAAAGCTGAATTTTCAGCATCATTACTCCAGTCTTCAGTGTCACATGATCCTTCAGAAATCATTCTAATATGCTGATTTGCTGCTCAAAAAACATTTCTTATTATTATCAATGTTGAAAACAGTTGCTTCATATTTTTGTTTAAACCATGATACATTTTATTTTCAGGATTCTTTGATGAATAAAAAGTTCAAAAGAACAGCATTTATTTCAAACAGAAATGTTTTATAACATTATAAATGTTTATTGTGACTTTTGATCCATTTAATGCATCCTTGCTGCATGAAAGTACACATTTCTTTAAAAAAAATCTTTTGAATGGTAGTGAATCTAACCCCAATTATAAACAACAGTAATCACTAATTGCTTAGATTATTACCTTTTAATCAAACTTATGATATTTTTTGCCTTGATTAGATGGTAAAAAGCGTTTTTTGCTCTTTGGATTAACATGCACTGACCAATCATTTATAACAACACCAGGAATGTGTATTTTACATTTATGCTAACTTCAGAGCATGGTGATCCATGTTGATGGCTTTTTGGGATAATCAAAACAACACTTGCTTGTTGGTTAATGATTACATAATATATACAGTTTATACAGAGCACATTCAAGTTCAGATTTAGTGCTTTAATTGGAACAGTTTATCATTTGACTTCAGCTAGTGACACGCAGCATTGTGAAAGTGCGAAAGTCATGACTGTATGACACAGAGAAAATAAACTCCCTAGAGCAGCTTCTTGTCGCTTTTGCCCCAAAGTTCCTTGTTTTCACTCCCTCTCCTACAGTAATTTCAGAGCTAAAGAGATGGAACGACAACTCAGTGTGAGACTGTGGCTTTACAACCGGAATCCATCATCAAAGAGCAATTAAACAGTAAGTGTTGCTGATTGGCTTGAATGGGGCAAGTCTGCAGAATAATCACCGTCCTTGCGCTGCCATCAGAGGGCTGGACTCGAGGGGTGTGGTATTTCCAGACTGTGAAAGGTTAGGAGGTGCCTGGCGAGAGCATGCCGTCGGCTACCATGATTAACACCAGGATTCAACGCCGCAAGTATGACATTTGATGAGCCGGTGTGAACGTGGTGCAGATACACAAGCTGTGTTTGTGTATACTGCCGTCGAAATGAGAATTTCTTCCCCCATTAAATACAGCTGTCTCAACATGGGGATCTGCCATAGAGCTTGACTTCATGCATATTTCAGAAATTATAGACACAATGATCTCACTCTATACTTCAATACTGTGCTAATGTACTCATACTCGTCAAAATCCTCTAAGAATGAAATATATATGTAACATTTATTGTAAATAAATTAGAAATGCTGAACAGTGGTTGGTAACTCTATAAATCTTTCATTTTGTGGCATTAAAATAATTGAATAACACCCAAATAAAAACTTAGCTGTCGTCCCAGAAGGAAGCCTCTTCTAAAGATGATGTACAAGAAAGCCTGCAAACAGCAGTTTAGACATTAATGGCTGTGTGTTGAGTTATTTTGAGGGGACAGCAAGTTTACACTGTTATACAAGCTGTACACTCACTACTTTACATTGTAGCAAAGTGTAATTTCTTCAGTGTTGTCACATGAAAATATATAATAAAATATTTACAAAAATGTGTGGGGTGTACTCACTTCTGTGAGATACTGTATATATATGTGACCCGTTCTGGCGAAATGAGTCGGAAGTCGCAATGTTCCATTTTAAGATACTGTGGAAAAACAATGAAAAAATCTATTTTTCTTTTTTTTAGCTAATTTCAAAGAACAGACATTCAAAAATAATCTCCCAAAGTTTCGTAGTCCAGATAATTGAGTGAAGGTATTTAAATGACTATTAAAGTTGACAAAGTTTTACTAAATTTGCTGGAAATGAACATTGCTTTTCTCAACTCCTCTCCTCTCAGCATTTCCCTATATTCCAGGTATCCCCTGAAATGTCACTATCTCTGCTCTCCAAAAACGGTGTTAAACGTTGTATAAAACTAATCAAAAAGCTTAGAAATGTACACAAACAGTGACATAAACGCTTATCATTTGTCAATGGGAAGCCCCGTTTCGACTGACCGGCACGCGATTGGTCCAGCCATCTTCCTGTCAGACTAGCAGCGCTCTGTGTAAACAAGCTAGCAGATCTCCTCAGAAAGATAGTTCAATACTGTGTAGTGTAGTATAGTGTAGCGTAGTATACTGTGTGTAGTTCTGTGTATTAATTTGAGAAATGTCACTGTCAAAAGAGAGCAAAGTCGCCAAAGCGTTAAACTTACCGGAGGCTCTCTGTGACTGCATGTACATGTGCGTGTACATGCGAGGTAACAGTCAAGGATGCACACACACAAACACACACACACACACACACACACACACACACACACACACACACACACACACACTGACACACCCTCTCTCAAGAAAAAATGTAGCACCTCTGTTCAATCTTACTGACTTTAGTAAATCTTTGTAAAAGTGCCTTTTAAAATATTTATTCAAATAAATACTTTAAAATAATTTGAGCTTCAGTCTGGTTTAATAGCATTTATATATATACAAATGTCTTTAGTCAAATTAAGCTGTAAAATAAATAGTTTATTTCTTTAAATGCAATGGATTTTGAAAGATATCAACAAAAAACTCTGTCTCCACAGGGAGCATTTTAAGACGCACTCTCAACATGTTCCAAATAAATAAATAAATATAAATCTGCTGCATTATGATGACATCTAAGATGGCCTGTTCAGCCAAAATCTGAAGAAAATATCACAAATATAGAATACAATCCCAGAATGCATTAAATCAATGATGGCAGACAGAGAAGTATGAGAAATGTTAATCATAAATAGAGCCTCATTCAGCACTGAAAAATAATTTAAAAAATATTACATCAAAGTCTCAGCAAGTTTGTGTTAAAAAAATTTTTACATTGCTTCGAAAATAACGTAAATTAATATAAAAAGTGCATTTATGTAGCTTTTATCTGTTACTTCTCTGTTGTTTGTCTGTTATTTATAGTCACCTTCTTTTAGGCTTATTAGTCATCAAACCCTCTGTAAACACTGTAGGTGTTATGAAGGTTGCCAGTACGGATGTGCAGCTTTTAATCTCACCAAGCTGAGCGCTTGCTAAAACATCTCACAGAACATCATTTCAAGTCATCTCAAGTTCATTTCAATTCTGATGTGACCAGGCTGATGTCTATGCAGACAGTTTACAGCAAGTCAAGTCACTGGGTTTTCAAATGCATCCATAATAAATAAGAACGAATCAGACAGAGAGCAAGAGCACCTTGATGCTGCTCCCGATTGGCCCAACGGCAGCCCTGAGAAGTAGGCTGACTGAAGACATTATTGTGAACGGAGTAGATGTCATGCTTATGAGCGTGAAACTGCAGGCAAGATGGATGGTGGGATATAAATTAGGAGTCAGCAGGGTGCAGTGGGCGGTCGGTCTCTCTCTAACAAATCTCCACGGTTCTGTCAATCAGACAAGGGTCTCAGGGACCGTTCATGGAGTGTCATTCATATTTCACACAACAATGGTTAAGCTCACTGGCCAGTTCCAATCTGAATGGCTGGCTTTAATTCCAAATGAACCTTTTACAGGCTTTCTTTTTCTAGAAAACAGTCAAAAATACTCATGACATGATCTTGTGTGCATGGTTTTAGCTGTGACTAAAAGATATTGGATCCAATGTATTGAATATTTAAAAAACAGAATTTAAAATGTAATTTATAAATATAATTACATATAATTATTATATATAATTTCAAAAATATCCAATACATTGGAAAGGCTGATTTAAAGGGTTAGTTCACCAAATGAAAATTCTATCATTATTCACCCTAATGTCATTCCAAACCCGCAAGACTTTCATTCATCTTCGGAACACAAATGAAGATCTTTCTAATTAAATCTGAGAGCTTTCTTTCCCTCCATCAACAGCCTACGCAACTACCACTCTCAAGCCCAAGAAAGGTAGTAAAAACATCATTAAAGTAATCCATGTGACTCGTGGTTTAACCTCAATGTTATGAAATGATGAGAGTCCTTTGTTTGCGCAAAACAACATACCAAACCACCATTAAATCTACAGTTTGTGGTACAAGTGTTGTATTTGTAACAAAACAAAGAAAAACCTGGACTAATGAAATAGTTTTTAGGGCCAGAATAAGCCGTGGAGCTCAAAAAGCTCAAGAATAAGTCAACAAGTCTAGAATAAGAAGCCTATGAGACTAGAATGAGCAGAGAGAGGCAGTGAGATGGAAATTGGATGTTAGTGCCAGAAGAACGAATTCAAATTGATTATTCATGTCATAAGAGTGATACTGCATGAGAAAATGGGTTTATTTCAATATGACCAACTTTAAAACAGTCTTCAAATATCAATCTGCTTTGTGTTTACAAAATTGTCCCTTATCGCTTTTGCATTCTGTTCTTTTTAAAGTGAGTGGCTATGTCACGACCTCTGTGTAACGGTCGATTATAGCTACAGTCCACGGCAGCGAAACCTGATCCAATCTACTCGATGCATCTGTGCCACAGTCACCTGCCAGCAAAATACTCCCTCCATACTTCAGCAGAGATCCAATTATTAGATTGGCTCCCAGCACAGAGAGAGCTGATCACACGTTTATCTGAAACACCTAATGGCTTCTAATGAAATGTTTAATTCAAACACCAGGTACCTTTCCACATTATCCAGGTTTCCGGCCACTCCGAGGCCTCCGATGGCGTAAAGCTTGCCGTCATAAACCACGCTGTTGTGCCGGCACCGCGGGACTGTCATCCGAGACACAAGATTCCAATTATCCAGCAGGGACATGTAGCACCACACGTCTGCCAGCGTGACTCCCGACTCAATGCCACCTAAAGAGGGTACAAATGAGTGCTGAAGTATCCATTTACACCCTCCAACATCACACCTTCATTAATACAGATCTGAAGAAAAGATGCATAAAAAACACTTCACACTCACATCTCCCTGTCTCTTAGAGATTCAGTTTTAGCTGGTTCCAAAAAAAAGACTGTTTTAGTGACAGTTTAAGTCATGACATGATATGGCTTTATTTTAACAAAATAACTTTTTGCAACTTGATTTTATAGGAGTTAAATGAGATTCAACTAGACGAGATTTGAAAAAATTGGGTTGAAAAGACAATTTGATTATACTTCAAAATTTAAGGCAGCAACTGAACTATAAAAATATTACAATATATTTATATGGAATATGCATATAATAAATATTAAAAGTAATAATAATAATAATAATAATAATAATATACCATTAAATATAAATACATTTTATTAAATAAATATAATATAAATAATTTATAAAATATACATAAATCAATTTAACTCTATTGTATATATAAATGTTTTGGCACTAATGTTTAAACTTGGTGTTGTTTTAAAACACTTGATACGTTTACGTAAATTGTGACATGCTAATCATTTTTAAACTATATTTTGTTAATTCTGTTACAGTTATTCATGCATATTTTTTGAGCTCCAATTAATTGATTGACAACATGGAATATTCACACCCCAGGATCAAAATGAACTAGAGATAGAAAGATGTGATTAAAAAAACAAAACAAAACACCTTTTAAGGATTTTCATTTAAAATGAAAATTACCCTATGATTTACTCACCCTTAAGCCATCCTAGGTGTATATGACTTTCTTCTTTCAGATGAATGCAATCAGAGTTTATTAATAATCACCCTGATGTTCCTAAGCTTTATAATGGCAGTGCACAGAAACCACCTGTTTGAAACTGAAGAAAGTGCATCCATCCATCATAAATGTGCTCCACGTGGCTCCGGGAGGTTAATAAAGGCCTTCTGAAGTGACGCGATGTGTTTGTGTAAGAAAAATATCCATATTTAACAAGTTAAGTAAAATATCTAGCTTCCGCCAGACCGCCTTCCATATTCAACTTAGGAAGAAAGCGTAAAGCCTCTTATGGAGATAGAATTGTTCCAATATTCCAGATAAATAGATTATGATCCACAAATAAGTTTAAAGAGATTCACAAAAAAATAATCAAATAAACAGAATGAGATCCACAAATATATGTCAGGAATTTCACAAAAATGAATTAAATTCACATATAAATAAAATGAGATTTGCTAATAAAAAACATATTCACAAATATGTTTTATGTCACAAGCACAATTCTGCCTGGCATTCATTTATGAACTACCTGAACATTTGTGATTCGGTTTCTACGCATTTGTGGATCTCTGCACGCATTTGTGGATCTCTTCCTGCGCATTTGTGAATTCTGAAACAGTTCTAGTGTCAAGACTGCAGACAAATCCACAAATAGGTCGACTCCACACACTGACTACTGAAGCCAATCAGATAACGGCCACATTGAGCTGACCAATTGCGGCAACAGGGGATCCACTGTATATACTATATAGCAATACTCTAATGGAATTAGTGGGCTAAAGTTAGTCACACCTCGACTTTCTTCCAAATAACGCACATTTCATTCATAATATTATAAACACAGGCCTACAGTTCCTGCACATTTTTTTTTTTTAATTTTTAGTTTTAGTTTGTTTTCTGTTTTTAGTGCAATAGCGTAATAATTAGATTCTCTTTAGTGTGTTTTCACATTTGTGTGATGAAAGAGTTGTGCTATTTAGAATATTTATTCTGTATTTTATTTCAGTTCAATTCAATTCACATTTATTTGTATAGCGCTTTTCACAATACATATCGTTTCAAAGCAGCTTTACAGAGACTGCATGTCAACA
Organism: Elopichthys bambusa; assembly: GCA_037101425.1. Lineage (NCBI taxonomy): Eukaryota > Metazoa > Chordata > Actinopteri > Cypriniformes > Xenocyprididae > Elopichthys > Elopichthys bambusa. The sequence continues at coordinate 27,302,606 of CM074442.1, read as the reverse complement.
TTACAATTTAGAGAATGCAGTTAGCTAATAATGTAATAATTTAGGCAATTTATTTACAATCACTGTTAGCAATTTAAATGAAGGTAGAAGCAATGAGCTCCTGGAAAAATATAATAAATATATCATTATATGAATATAATTCATATACACCGAGGATGGCTTGAGGATGAGTAAATCATGGGGTCATTTCCATTTTTTAACTAATCCTTTACAGCATAACGGAACTACTGTAAGACATAGGATACATTGACACTGTCAGTTTTTGGGAGCGACAACCGCATTTACTTACATGTGTGAATCTCAAAATGTCCCATTCACACAGCTACTTTTCATCTCGAATACTAGGGACAGCTGTTGATGTAATGGCAATGGCGACAGAAAGTAAACCGTTAAATCCCGTAGCCAAAGAACGCAAAAATAAACTGAGCAACAATAAAAGAGGAAGGCATAATGGATCATTTAATGAATGATATACAGAATAAATGCCACATAAGAATAATAAAATTACTTACCTACAGTAATCTGTCTTGTATTAATGACTATGGCAAAACAGCTTTCCCTTAAACGAACTATCCCTTTAAAGTCGCACATGCGCAAGAATGCTAGAATGCTGTTGCCATTCCATCCGCAGCTGTTGATGTTCATACTGTCTATATGAACGTGCAACGAGAGTCAAGACCTTTTTTTTTAACAGTTACCATAGCAACAGTGATCAATGTAATATAAAAGATGTCAACATCCATAAAACTGAAAAGTTCTATCACTTTTGAAACAACAACAGTCAAATGAGCCACAAATTCATTCGTCAAATCTTCATTAACCGACAGCAGCTTTTATATCTGGTGGAGAGCATTTGAGTCACGCAAACAGGTCATTGACGAATAAAGCTTCAAAAAAGGTGTTTGAAAAAAAAAAAAAAAAAAAACTTTTCAAAACTGATGTAATGCATATTTTTGAGTCATGAACAATGTGTTTCATGAACAAGTTTCAGTTGTTAAATAACATTTCAAAAGTGTTCAAATTCATTTGCCTTATGTCAGACAGTACTGTAGCTGCTATACCACCTGACCTGGAAAGTGTACCAACTTACCCATACATGAATTGAGCAGTTTTTACCAGTATCTGAGAGAGATCGACAAACCTATTGACTCTGCCACAGGGATGGATCACTTAAGGTCCTCTGGATGATGCATTATCATGTTTATTGTTATTACCTTGTCAATTCATAATAAAAGAGCCATGTTTGCAGTTGTGCCACCCTGACATTTTAGAATATACAAATCTATACAAATATACAAATTGCTGCACAAATGTTTTTTCTTACATGATTTATTTTCAGACATAATGAGAATAACGTAACGCTTGGTATTTTAACGTATAACAAGAATATCTATGGCAAGAGCTCTTTTCAGTCGCTGCTTTCTATCCTTGTGATTATTTTCTTTTGTCCCTTTGCATACCGTAGTATGCATTTCATAGTATGCATACTATAGTATGAAATTTCATAGTATGAAAAATGACATATACTGCACATTTGTGGTTTGTTCTCCCGATATAATTTACGATATATATCCCATTAATAATTCACTGGAATGCACAAAGAATCTCTCACTTTTCTCCTCAAAGCCTCATGTCTCTTTCCAGGTTTGTTTTCAATTAATTTCAATTTAATTTTCAAGGTAAATACAATTTATTATCTGTAAAAATGATGGAAATCACTTTGAAATAGCATCACGCAATGCTAAAGTTCCTGAAAAAATGTTTTATTAAGGCAACATATATTACATAATACAGATATATATCACTATAGTTATATTTAACCCATCCGTTATTGCTGTGGAAAGAATCACGCTTTTTCATGGCCTGTTGAAAGTACCTTGTTGATGCTTTTACACTTTTAAATGTCATTTTAATGTTCGTTGGTTGAAGGGTGAGTAGAATAATGTCATCTCATTGTACCCAGTTTAAAAATAAAATGTATAATTGCGTTCATAGAGCGAGCCTTTCACTGACTGTTTACAGCTTAACGGAAGTTACACCCATAATTCGCGCAAAGCGTCATGGGGCGTAGGAATAAGGTGGATATAAAAGGTTTCAAACCTAAAATGATGCCACAGTATTTAGTTTTATTTATTTTTTTTTATTAAGACACCATTTTAAAGGGTTTTATTTTAGTCTGTTCATTTGCACCACCTGACATTTTGGGGGTTTAAGATAACAAACTATAAAATATAGGTTTTATAGAACAAAGTGATATATGTCATGAACTTTTCAAACTGTTTTAAAAAGGAAATAATGCACTTTTTGCTCTTATCATCAGATTGTGGTTGTATCTCTCTATTAGTGTTACTGGATCTTAGTGCTGCATTCGACACTATCGACCACAACATTCTTTTGAATAGACTCAAAAACTATGTTGGCATTAGTGGAATTGCATTGGCATGGTTCAAATCATACTTATCTGACTGTTATCAGTTTGTAGTAGTAAACAAAGAGATGTTCAATATAAATCTTACCAGATCTATATGCAAGGCTCAGTACTAGGACCGTTGCTTTTCACTCTGTACATGCTACACTTGGGAGATATCATTAGAAAGCATGGCGTTAGTTTTCACTGTTACGCTGTTACGTGCCCTGACGAAACTTACCAATTTACAAAATTAATGGAATGCATAGCTGATATAAAAAATTGGATGACCAGTAATTTCCTACTACTGAACTCAGAAAAAACAGAGATTCTAATTATTGGACCAAAAACCTCAGCACGTAATAACCTAGAATACTGTCTAACACTTGATGGCTGCTCTGTTAAGGAACCAAATCAAATCGTCAGTTAGGAACCTGGGTGTGCTCTTTGATACCAATCTCTCATTTGAAAGTCACGTTTCTAGCATCTATAAAACCTCTTTCTTCCATCTTAAAAATATATCTAAACTACGACATATGCTTTCAATGAAACATGCATTCATGACCTCAAGGCTAGATTATTGTAATGCTCTACTAGGTGGTTGCCCTGCTTGCTTGATAAACAAACTACAGCTGGTCCAAAACGCAGCAGGTAGAGTTCTTACTAGAACCGGGAAGTATGACCATATTAGCCCGGTTCTGTCAGCACTGCACTGGCTCCCTATTAAACATCGTATAGATTTTAAAATCTTGCTAATCACTTACAAAGCACTAAATGGTTTAGCTCTCCAGTATCTGAGTGAGCTCTTAACACATTATAGTGCTTCACATCTATTGCGATCTCAGAATTCAGGCCAATTAATAATATCTAGAATATCAAAATCAACCGCAGGCAGTAGATCCTTCTCCTATTTGGCACCTAAACTCTGGAACTATCTTAGCATTGTTCGGGAAGCAGACATACTCTGTCAGTTTAAATCTAGACTAAAAATGCATCTCTTTACCCTGGCATACACATAACACATTATCAATTTATATTTTCAAATCCTAAGGATTGTTAGGCTACATAAATTAGGTCAGCCGGAACCGGGAACACTTCCTATAACAGCAGATGTACTCGTTACATCAGAAGAAGAATGGCATCTACACTAATATTAGTCTTTCTGTTTATCCCGAGGTTTACCGTAGTCAGCCAGATCCAGGCCGTATCCAGATCAGATGGAGAACCTGTGCCTAGATACGACGACAACTCAGCCCTGAAGTGTCAGCAGAGATTGAGTCAACTAGATCATCCCTGTGAAGGCCTCACCGACACGACAGGCAGTGGCACAGATTCCCAACAAACCATCCCATACCGGCGTGATGAATACGATCTTCAACTAGATGGAACTGGACCAAATATTTTGACTGTTGCAATCCCAATCGGACTTATGACCTGTAACGTTGCCTGAATCATAATCATGCACTGTTCGCTGTTGGCCAGAGGAGAACCCCTAAAACCTTCAGATGACACACAGCTCACATCTCCATCACTGTAAGTTACTGAATACACACATGAAAACCTGCAACACACGTTAGACACGCGTTTGTGTTGGGCACTGTATGGCATGACAAACTACTTTTTCAGTCCGGTTCCATTCACACGGCATGTTTTTCTAAAATGTGGTTGTGAGTCCAGAAAATTTCCAGGTGCGAGTTTGGTTACAGAATGTGGTTGTCACTTCCATAAATGTTTGAACATAACCATATTACGGACTCAGGACTGACAACCATATTCTACTGCTGTGTGAACATGGCAATATACTTTCCTTTATGCCATTACATAAAATTAAATCTAAAAATCTTGATGTCTATGGACATGTTATGCACCAACTACTCATTTACAGTTTTCACAAACAAATTGTTGTTATATCTTTAAAAGTATCGTCTTTCCTGAGCTATCGATTTTATCTTGCTTGATTTGTGGGATATTTAACATCATAATTTGACACGCAGCCAGTCATAAAGACAGAGATAAAGAACAGCCATCCTCCTTCAAATCATCCCTCAGAGTGTGCAGTGCTAAATATAAAAGTAGACACCTGCAGGAGGCCACCAAACTGCAAGTGACACACTGTCGGTTTGATTACCTGACAGGTAGATATTATCCCCCGCCGATATGACAGAGAAGAACTCGCGGTTGTAGAAAGGCAAGCTGGCCAGGGGGTACCACTTGTTGTTCTGAGGGTTGAAACAAGTGACGGCTGTCAGAGAGCGCTGGTTCATACCGATGACCTGCCGCCCACCCACCAGCACAATCACCTCAGCGACACCTGCAGGGATGGACGGAGAAACAAACACCTTGACTTTCACTAAAATAACCTGGGGCCAGTTGCATAACATAGCTTAACTAAGTTAAGAACTAGTCTGAACTAGCAATTAGTTAGGGCTAATCAGTCTTCATTTTTGGATTCAAATCCTTTTATGTAACTTACTGAAAAAAAAGTGATGACCAGTCTGGAAGAAAAAAAAATTAGATGACTAACTTTTAAGAGTTCTAAGCAGTTTAACATCTAAGCAGTTTATGCAACTGGCCACAGATCACATTTCAAGAATGTTTTAGATAGTTGGTTATTGTGGCAGGTAAACCAGCTTGACCACACTCTTAAAAATAATGGTTCTTTATTGGCATTGATGGTTCCACAAACCTTTAACATCCATGGAACCATTCCACTCCACAAAATATTATTTATAGTGGAAAGGTCCTTTAGATTATTAAAAAAAAATTAAAAAAAAAAAAGGCCCCCCCAAAAAAGTTATTTTAAGAACTTTTCACTAGCTGCGTTTACATGGACCCTAATCATCTGATTGTAATTGGACTACTAGCACAGTCGGAATTTTAAAAAAGGCACATGTAACCACGTCAATCGGAATGAATTGGCCAAAATTGGCCAGAATTAGTGTAAAATTTAATTCGGATTGTAAGAGGTGGTTTAAATCTTATCGAGATGACATGAAAATACTTGATCGGATTGAAAATTACAATATTTGTCCATGTACATTTAAAAGTTTAGTGGGGAAAAGCATATTTTTGTATACTAGTGCAATTATTTGGAATAACTTACATGTGTCTGTAAAGGGATTATAGGACATTGGAGGTTTTAAAAAGGTAAAAAAGTGGTAAAAAGATGCTTGTTTGGTGATTTTAATTAGGTTTGTTGTGTGTTTAATGTGATTATTGTTTGTATTTTATGGTGAATGTGTTTTTTTGTTTTTTTTTTAATTAATATTGGTTAGGAAATATTGCCTCTGTCACGTTTGTACATGCCTCCAACCATTTTAAATAACAACAAGGACCAAAATGGAAATAAGCCATTGGCTTTATTCTGTTTTTATCCTCGACAGTTTTTTAAAGGGCATGGGATACTTGTTATTTTGTACAGATTGTAAACTTGTCAAATAAATTCAAATCAAATCAAAAACCGAAACTGGAAAGTACGGCATATGTGCAATGATGTAGAAATGCCATAATGAAGTATGATGCAAGGAACAAGATGTTGTTGAATAAAGTGTCATAAATGTCATTCTAAAGTGTCATTCTAAAATTCTCCTTCCACTCATTGTCTGTGGAGCAGGGCAACTTCCCACCAATCCTTGTTTCTGACTCTCATCCACAGACAGCTTGTTTTGGGAGCGGAAAGGGTCGTTCTTACTGCTTGATAAATATAAGCACAGCACTAATTAGGACCCGAAATTAAAGAAAAAAAGCAATTTAGGAGAATAGTATGTGCAAGCAGTGGAAAACTCTGTATATTCGCATATATGCACATGTAAAAAAAAAAATCAATTCCGATTTGAAGCTTGTGACATGCACACATCAACCAGATCACTTTAGTGTTCATGCAGTTCATTTTGATTGAAACAAAAGGTGTCCATGTAAACAACTGAAAGATTCTTTGGGGAACCAAAAATGGTTCTTCTATGGCATTACTGCAAAAACCTCCTTTTGGAACCTTTATTTTTAAAAGAGCATGATGGGTGACCAGTTAAGCAGCATGATGTGCAAGGTTTTACAAGTGCTCATGAAATAACTAGAGCTTAATGCTGTAAATACAAAGCAGGCGGTGACGAAATGTGTAGTTTTAACATGCAAGTTCAACAGCAAAACAATACATTTAATGGAGCAGTTTTTGTTCAGAGTGGAATTATCTACAAACAGAAGCTGTTTTATGATCAATTATGAATGCGTTTTCCTCTCTACAGCACATGAAGTCTCCACACTGACTGCTTATGCCACATCATGGGCCTTTCATACTGTAATTTGTTTTATTTTGACACAGAAACACAAAAAAGACAAAAGAAAATGGGGATAGAATCATTATAATGAGATAGAGAGAAAACATTTCATATATAAAAGGGATATCACAAGGAAAAGACAATAGAGAATTTGAGTAAAAAAAAAAAAAGAAAGACAATTTGGGGGAGATAACAAATGTTCCCTGCTAAAAAAAAAAAAAAGAGGCATAACTAGTGCCAGGAAAGATTCACAGTGTCATCAGCAAAGTTTGCCTTGACAAAAATATCAAAAAGTGTATTTCTATTTAAGGGAAAGTACAGGTTCACTAGCATAAAAAAGGGCTTCAGGCTCCGTTACTTTGTGTGAGCTTAAAGTACCCAACACCGATCTTATCATCCAAATTAAAATTCATGACATAAATCGTCTTGGAAAAATAAATAAATTAAAGAAATAGTGGATCAGGGCAGAAAGGGTCAGGCCTCTGTAACGGCAGAAAATTAAATGTCATTGTACGCTTAAAAAAGAAGAGAAAAAAGAAAGAAGAAGAAATACTCTTGCCTGTGATTTCGAGGGCTCCTGAAAATACAGAAATGAATTATGTCTGGGGACGTTTATTGTCTCTGTGTAATTCTTTTGAATATAGCGATTCAATAAAATGAACAATGACTCGTAGCACATACTGTATAAATCTCTCTGGGAGGATTCACCAACAAAGTGTTTCAATGTCTATCTTGTTTTAGAATCTGATCCCCTAAAAAGACAGAGCCTCTGCTTTTAAACAAACCAAAAAAAAACAAAAAAAAAACAACAACAACAAAAAAAAGCATTTTATTCTAGCTTCATACATTCACGAGAAAATGGCATTTTTTTTCAGAACGATGATCAAAACAGAGTAGTAGATCACTTCCATAAACGCCCCCAAACCATGCACAGTCCGATACCTCTTCATTGGTTGACATTTCATTTGTTAATGTTAGGCAGTTTTTATTTATAAGCTGTTTGATGTTTGATGATCACATTATTTTACATGTACATAAGCAATGCTTATATCACTTGTTTCTGCTTCTTCGCCTGTGTTTCGATGCAGAGATTCTGTACTAATAACAGTGAAAACATGGATTGCCGGAAAATTCTGTCAATGGTGGGGAAAGAGTTAATAGCTTTATGCGGGCTGTAAAATCAGCAACTGACTGAATTTATAACGAGTCTTGTTTGCATAAAAAGGAGAGCAATTTCTGCTAAAAATAATGACATAATTTAAATATTCATGATGCAGGTCTATACCGGGGCACATATCATGAGCTGCAGTGAATGCTAGTAAATAAGATGCATGTGTGCGTAAAAACACTATGCTGTAATGCAACGTGATGTTGATGCTCAAGCTCGCATTCACATGCATTTCCTGAGATAAAAAAAAAAAAAAAGAAGCATTTGACTGGCGTGAACATCTGCTCTTGTGGCAGCTCTTTCAGCTGCACGGCTGCAGGTTATGTTCCTACTTCACACCAGTACAGAAAACACGTTCCATCCCCTTTTTTCCTGCAAAAAAACACCACTTTTTCCACAAACCCTCACTGCATGGTACTACATCACAGCAGAAGCATCAATCAAAGACCACATGACAGCCCTGCTCATGTTCTGCCATCAGCGTCCTCCAGCAGATATCTGCAGCAACACTTCCCCTTATATGAGAGCAGCTCTCTCATCTCGCCTTGCATGCATGTGTTAATGCATGGATCAGGCCCGGGGTCCGTGCCCTTCTGCTGAGTGAGGGACCCTGCTGCGCCCGGCTCTTTCCTGCTGACTGTGGCATTAGAGACTCAAGCAGCAGGAGGTCCAGCACTGCCGCCCCACCTCTGCCCCTCTCCAGATTAGAGCAATGGATTATGACATGAAAAGAATTTATGGAGCTTTTTGGATTTAGATTTTCCCCAAAATCCTTCTAGCATCGGGTCTCGGTGCATAATCTAATTAGAATAGCTCTTCTTTGTAGCATTTAGATACTACATGAAATCAGAATTGACTTTATTTACTTTCTTAACACATGAGTCTTACTGTGAATGAATAATTAGTGCTCTTTCATTCAAATGCAATCAATTTTTCACCTCTGAAAAAACTTTTGTTTTCGTATAACATCACAAATCCCTGATTTTTCATGATCAACTTAATTTCAAAATTAGCCCCACCACACTACATTTAATTTCCGGTTGAACATCCTGTTTAACTCCAAAATAACATTACAGGAAAAGTTTTTTTTTTTTTTTTTTATGTTTTTGAAAGAAGTCTCTTCTGTTTACCAAGGCTGCATTTATTTGATCAAAAATATAGCAAAAACAGTAATATTATGAAATTTTATTACAATTTATTACAATAAAATGTGATCATGTGTAATGATGCAAAAAATTTTAGCTTTGTCATCACAGGAATAAATTACTTATTTTAGAATATATTCAAAAAGAAAATGGTTTGTTAAAATTGTAATAATATTTCCCAATTTAACTATTTTACTGTTTTTAATCAAATAACTGCAGTGAGCAAAAGAGACTTTTCAAAAACATAAAAAAAAAAAAAAAAGAATCTCCATGATTTCAAACTTTTGAACGGTAATGTATGTTGTATTATGTAAGAAAAATGGGCTGTGCATGTTTTCAAGTTTTAAAGGAATAACACGCTGATTCATAACGCTCCGAGACTTCCTGAAGCAGTGTTTTGAAATTGGCCATCACTACATAAGTCGTTATTTTGGTTTTTTTTTGCCGCACCAAAAATATCCTCGTCGCTTTATAATATTAATATTGAACCACTGTACTCACATGAACTAATTTAAATATGTTTTTAGTACATTAATGGATCTTGAGAGAGGAAATGTCATTGCTGGCTATGCAGGCCTCACTGAGCCATCGAATTTCAACAAAAATATCTTAATTTGTGTTCCGAAGATTAAAGAAGGTCTTACGGTTGTGGAACGGCATGAGAGTGAGTAATAAATGACATTATTTTTATTTTTAGGTTTATGGTTTATGGACTCACGTACCTCTCTCATTCGGCATTAACCAAAATGTTTCCATGGCTGCGATATCATATTTAATTGCAAACCTATTAGCCTATTTCTTCTGTAAACAAAGCTTTGTGCTTCACTCATGTCATAATCACGTAAAATACTGGCACAGCCCTATCAGTGGGTACCGAATATACCCGGATACTCGGTACTCCCGGTACTACAGAAATGCTGGAATCGTCATATTTTCAAAATTTCAGTACCGACTTGGTACCGAAGTACCGGTACTTTTGACAACACTAGCTTCCACTTTCTTATGATACCACTAACAGTTGACCGTGGAATATTTAGTAGAATCAAAATTCATAAATGCACAGCACAATTCACATTTACAAAATCTGATTCGTAAATTCAAAACACAATTCATAAATACACAAGTAAAAGCATAAATATTTCCCCAAATGCTCACACAAATGCATCTTACCTAAATAAATTTAAAATGTTTACACAAATATTTATATATCAAGTTCTTGAATTAATTTCCATCACAAATTTATGAATGATGTTACATGTATTTATGGATCATTGAATCTGCATTTTCATATCGTCACACGTGCGTGGACTGCTTTGAATTTGTGTGTGGTATTTTTGTGACCTTTCAGACAGGTTAAGATTCATAAATATCTTTTTTTGGAGGATGTTCTCTTTACCCAATCGCGGTGAGCTTTTTAATCCACCAATCAAAACGCTCCTTACTGAACAGACTCAAGAAGCTCAATGCTGCGCTTGTACTGTGCATTGTTCCACGATCGGGTCCTTTATGTAAAGACATTTTAATAGGTACTTTTTTTTTAAGCACCTGATTACAATTTCTACAAAATCACATTATGATTCATATCGTTCACACAAAATACAGCTACCCGGTTAGCCTGCTGTCTTATACACCAAAGTTGCACATACCCTCTTTATTCAGATCAATCTGTAATGTTATGAAATAAGTGTTAAATGTTACATTTCATTTAATAACAACAATTATGTAATGCGTTCTGTTAGTGTTGTTATTAGTAGTAGTAGTATCAGGTTCACAGTAACTTTTGATCAGGCATTAAACAGCTACCAGATTTCAGCATGGAGGATGAAAACCAGACTCAACGAATAAGTAAAGTCGTTTTTTTATCTGATGGCATGTTCTTATTAAAGGTTGTTTTAGCTAATGAAGTGTGCAGTTTGCAGTGTTACAAAGTTGTTAGTACACGCCAGCTTTCTTATATTATAACTGTTGTTTGTAGGAACACTTCAGTAATCACAGGATGAATGGGTGATAAATAATAATAATAAAACCCAAAAAAAAAAAAACAAAGATTTCGATGATAAACTATCGAGTAATTTTAAATACGGTTTGTAGTCAGTGGGTACTAAAGTTACCATCGCGACCAGCTAGGGATGCCACGGATTATCTGCTATTATATTATGTTCTAAAAGTACCTGTATATATACTGTATATACATATACCTGTATATAAATATACTGTATATGTTTAACATATCAGATGAATGTGCAAATGAATGTGCTAATACACTGCAGAATGACAAGCAGGTAGAACAGACCACCATCACTCTGCCTATTGCTTTTGCAACATAAACCACTTAAAGCTGAAAGAAATTATGTCCAAATAGAGCTAAATAGAACCTACATTTGAAAAACGATGTAGAGATTGCATTTTTATTGAAATAACTGGTGCACCAGTACTTTTAAAACATAAAACATAATAGCAGATAATCCGTGGCATCCCTAGCTGGTCACGATGGTAACTTTAGAACCCACTGACTACAAACCATATTTAAAATTACTCGATAGTTTATTATTGAAATCATTGTTTTATTGATTGTTTATCACCCATTTATCCTGTGATTACTAAAGTACTAAAGTGTTCCTACAAACACCAGTTATAATATAAGAAAGCTGGTGTGGACAACTTTGTAACACTGCAAACTGCACACTTCACTTCACACTTCAGACAACAGGCAACTGTATTTTGTGTGAACGATATAAATTATAATGTGATTTTATAGAAATTGTAATTTAGAATTAGAATTAGTGACATGTGAAGGCCAAGTATGATAACCCATACTCGGAATTTGTTCTCTGCATTTAACCCATCCAAGTTAGTACACTCATTAAGAGCAGAGTAGTGAGTAGTGAACACACGCACACACACTGCAAACCATGATACACACCTGGAGCAGTGGGCAGCCTTTTTTTTCATGTGGCGCCCGGGGAGTGAATGGGGGTTAGGTGCCTTGCTCAAGGGCACCTCAGTCATTTCCTGCTGCTGCTGGAATCGAACCAGCAACCTTGGGTTACCAGTCAGACTCACTAGGCTATGACTGCCTAATCAGGTGCTAAAAAAAAGAGTACCCATTAAAATGTCTTTACATAAAGGACCTGATCATGGAACAATGTACAGTACAAGCACAGCTTCTTGAGTCTGTTCAGTAAGGAGCATTTCGATTGGTGGATTAAATGCTCACCGCGATTGGCTAAACAGAACAAAAAAAGATATTTATGAATCTTAACCTGTCAGGAAGGTCTCAAAAACACCACACACAAATTTAAAGCAGTCTACACACGTGTGACGATTTGCAAATGCAGATTCAACGATTCATATCTTTTATAAATGTGTGATGGAAATTAATTCAAGAACTTGATATATACATATTTGTGTAAACATTTTAAATTTATTTAGGTAAAATGCATTTGTGTGAGCATTTGGGGAAATATTTATGCTTTTACTTGTGTATTTATGAATTGTGTTTTGAATTTACTAATCAGATTTTGTAAATTCACATTTATTTTGTATAGCGCTTTTCACGATACATATCGTTTCAAAGCAGCTTTACAGAGAATGCATGTCAACATTACAATTTAGAGAATGCAGTTAGCTAACAATGTAATAATTTAGGCAATTTAATTTACAATCACTACAATAAATGTGAATTGTGCTGTGCATTTATGAATTTTGTTTTGTAAATGTATTACTTTTGAGGCTGATCTGGCTCCATACTGATTGCATGTACAAACTCAATCCACCTAGAAAATGAAGTTCTCTAAAGATTAATTTATTTTTTTAATGCTGAAAAATCTGCAAAAATTTGCTGCACCTTAAAAAAATCCAAACAGGCCACAGTAATCCAAAATGATACTAAGACTCTTACAAAATAAGTAAGACTCTATTGAAAGGTGTAAACACTGTGGCACTTTCAAAAAGAACAGCCCAATTGAAATGCAACAACAAAAGGCGGACCAAAAATGATTTCAGTTACTGAACGAGTATAATGAACGAAGAGAATGTTAAAACCCTGCAGTCTGCGATGAACTGGGCCGTTTGGTGTGATAATCTCAGCACAGCTTGTCTTAAATACACACAGGTGAAATTTACCCACTGGCTAAAGCTCAGTAATAAGAGGCGCAGGTGCACTGACGCTGCTTTGGCAGCTCTGTGACAGCGCTGTGGCTCTATTCCAGACGCTCCGCTCAACAGCGCTGGCATGGACGCTCTGTCATACAACATCAGGACGGATTTCTATCCAGCATGCTGCTTCTATATCTGTGCACTGCATTATTATAAAACCAGGCTGACTGATCAACACAACATACCAGATATTCTAAAAATCTACAATATAACATGCAAAACAGCTCAGGAGGTACTATATATCACTGCACAGCACACAAAGACAAACTGCTAACATTAGTTTAAAAGTCAGGACTTGATCTTTGAAATTTGCTTAAAGAAGACCTATTATGCTTTTTTACATTTTCAACTCTATTTAATATAATATTGTAATATTGCTGTTTGAGCACGAAAAAGTACAAAAGCACAAAGTCACTCCAAAGGGAGTTATTCTCTTCTTAACTCTCTGATTGAAGTCTTGGGTTTTCTTCAGGTAAGGTACACATCACAATATTCCTAATCTGAATAATTCCCACCGAAGGCATTTGGAAAATAAAAGGGTGAGGCCTGGTTCAAGTTGTGTTAGTAGTGTGTTGAAATTCGCGGTTCATGGTAAGGGGCGTGACATTTCCGAAACACGCTCAAAGCGACTGACCAGTCACAACACACTGATCTGGCCGACTAATCAGAGCACATTGTGCTTTTTCAGAAGGATGGTAAGGTGGCCGAGAGAGCTCAACGCACTGCAAATGAAGAAAACACCAGCAAATAAAGAAAACATCTTCATCAGTTTGACAACTGAACTTTTGAACTTTCTGTATTTGGTTGTGTTGTGAGTATTTGCAGCGCGTTTCTGTATTTGCTTGTGTTGTGAGTATTTACAGCGCGTTTCTGTATTTGCATGTGTTGTGAACTTTTGCAGCGCGTTTCTGTATTTGCATGTGTTGTGAGTATTTGCAGCACGTTTCTGTATTTGCATGTGTTGTGAGTATTTGCAGCACTTTTCTGTATTTGCATGTGTTGTGAACTTTTGCAGTGCGTTTCTGTATTTGCATGTGTTGTGAACTTTTGCAACGCGTTTCTGTATTTGGCTGTGTTATGAACTTTTGCAGCGCATTTCTGTATTTGGTTGTGTTGTGAACTTTTGCAGCGCATGTGTTGTCAAACTGATGAAGATGTTTTGTTTATTTGCTAGTGTTTTTTCTATTTGCATGTGTTTTATTTGTTCAGTTGCAGCGTGTTGAGCTCTCTCGGCCACCGTAGGATGGGCTTCATAGCGACACAGCATTGCCAGAGACGGACTTATTATTGGGAAATACGAGGGTCCATGGCTAAAAAAAGTGAAAGTGACATGTGAAGGTAACCCATACTAGGAATCTGCATTTATCCCATGCAAGTTAGTGCACACACCTTAGAAGTAGTGAGTAGTGAACACACACACTGCAAACTGTGGAGACGCACACCAGGAGCAGTGGGCAGCAATTTTGCTGTGGCACCCAGGGAGCGATTGGGGGTTAGGTGCCTTGCTCAAGGGCACCTCAGTCATTTCCTGCCAGTATTGAGACTCGAACCTGCAGCCTTCGGGTTACTAGTCTGACTCATTAACCATTATGCCACGACTGCTCTACTATTGGAAAAAGCGTAATGGGTAACCAATCACATTACAGCCTTGGCGCCACTGAATTTCGTTCAGAGTTGTGCGACAGTTAATCACTGTTTGTGGATAGCATGTGCTGTAAACTGAATGATAACTGTCGTGCAATTGTTCGTGACTTCTCTTATAAAACAACATTTTTTCTGGTGTAAACTTTAAAAAATAGATCAATCCAAAATTAATGTTTAAGAGCAAACATGTTAAAATGTATTACATAATTTATCACATGATAAGCTATTTCCTCACAAAAGTGGTTTATTCAGCGTAGTGAAGCCTCTCTTTCATTGATATCCATTAAAAAAAAAAAAAACGGCCACAACGCTAGCAGGTGTTAAGAATTTTCAGGCTAGGGTTGCAGACTTTGATGTTACTGACAGACTGGGAAGAGAGGTGCTGCAACAATTTCAGATATGTGAAAAATGTGTTTGTTTTAAAACATTCAAGCGTGAAAACCTATTATAGTAAACCCCAAAATCAAGACATTGTAAAAAGGTATAATAGGTCCTCTTTAAATAAATAACATGTTGAACTTTTAAACTTTTATTATATGATAACCGCTTTACAAAAGCTGCCAATCGAGTCTAACAACAACCTTTATGCATGACTTCTTTCACAATGTAGCATGATCTTTTGTACTTTATTGCTTAAAAATAAAGATGAAAGGTTTAGTTCTAAAATATGACTGGATGAACCAGGTTCAAATTAATAATTCAAATAAATTAGATTCTATATTTTATTGTGCCAATTTACTTGGCCATGCATCCTACAGGATAAGCATATTAAATATTTATCTGGCAGAAAAAAAAAAAAAAAAAAATATTGCAATTATTTTTTTACTATGATTAAAATGGGTTTTAAAATGGGCTCTCTACCTTATGGCAACACACTTTAACTGTGTCAAAATAACTATAATGCATGGCTGCGAGTGTCTTGTTGCTTCTATTAAATAAAGCTCAATAGGTTCCTAGCTTAGTGAGCTGACTAACTAGACAACATTTTCTCTTATCTAAAGATACCTCATTTTGGCAAATACAGTACTGCATGCAGTGTGTATTGCGTAAATAAGGAAAGAAATCTCCACTTCATCACTTACATACAATAAACCAGAGTGGTTTGTTAACATATCATTCACATGATATAATATTTTACTCTGTTTGTTGACAGTATTTTTCTGATTTATGGAGTGATAAAAAGAGATATCCAAAATCCCCTCTGTAAAACCCTTTAACTATAATATGTCAATAAAATAAAGAATGGCTTTATCCAGTGTTCAGATTTCTGTTCTGAAATGTATGCAAATTAGTGCATATTTAATTAGATAATGACTCATTGGCATAATTAAGCATTTTTAGAAAAATAAATAACTGTCTTAATGTACTGTGAATAATCAACTTGGGAAATATGGTGATACCGAATATATTAGTTAACATTTTACCCTATTCACACCTGTAGTGTCTTGCCTTAAAAAAAAAAAAAAAAAAAAGATTCTTGTGTATATCTGTGTATGCTATATATTTTTATGCTTATTAGGGTATCACATTTTTAGCACCTCCATTTATATGGAGTTGCTGTCTATGTAGAGTGTCCAACTTGGCCACTTATGAGGTTCAGGATGCCTTAGAAGACAGCTGCCTATGTAGGCTGTAGACGGCAAGGCAGCTCAGAACAGTACTGGAGTGTCACACGCTAATCCTAAAGAAACTATAAGCCATGCTGAACAACGTACCGGCAGACAGTCGCGGGCGAGTTCTGGGCGTCTGCATCTCTTGGCGGGCGTGTGGCAGCATGTGGTAGCGCTTGGCTTCATTCACCAGGTCCCTGCAGGCCTCTGAGGATTTGATCAGTTCCTCGTTGTCCACCACGTTCAGCAGGTAGCTGGGATGAATGAACGGAAGCCGCACCACCGCCAACAGCTCAGACACATGCTAGATACACCACAGAGAGAAACACAAGACAGAAAGAAAGAAATGGATGAGAATAGAGAAAAACAGAGATAACTGTTCATTAGCATTGTGCTTTACACACCCTTAATTGTGGTCAAATTGCTGCTACGGATGGCCTCATGCCTTATTACTTTATTATTTTCAATGGATGAAAAAAAAAAAAAACTCTCTGGATAATTAAGAATTTGTAATGATACATCTGAGTTAACTTCCTAGAAAAATAAACAAAGTCTTCCAATGGATGCTGTGTGAGTATGCCCATTATAACTAAAGAGGTAAAAAATAGATACTGACACATAATTTGTGGCAAACAACCTCCGCTAACAGCATAAACATCAAAACAAGTTCAAACATCAGAACATATCAGGACGTTAAATGTTCTTTTTTCATTTTCAGATGATTTATCTTCAGCACAAACACTGTCAGAAATCACGCAAATGATTTAAAGCAAAAAAAGGCAAGTTGATTTATATAGCATGTTTCATACACTCTAAAAATGTACCAACCCATCCGTTGGTTGAACATTTTTAATTCATTTTTTTAAAACCAAACGATTGGGTTTGTCCATATTTGACCAAAACTTGGGTTGAAACAACCCAGCATTTTTTTTTTAGTGTACAGATTGATAATTCAACAGACATGGGAATTTCTGCCTTTATTTAATAGGTTTTATTTTTAAATATCCAAAGGCAAGTTTTGTACCTTGCTTACATACTTAACTAATTAAAAGGGGAAAACTCTGTCCATCTTTATTTCTGAAAGCATGTAACATTAGAGACCCCAGCTCAGTCACTTTTAAATTCCACTAATTGCATAACCTGCAGTGCAGTAAAAAGTTAGAACTAACTTACCAGTTAATTGAGGTGTAGGAAACACTGGGACATGCCATTATGTAATAATACGATATGATTTTGATTAAAAATAAGCTACTTCGAGTGGTAGACATTTGAACTTGAAAATAAAGTGTCACATAAAAAAGTATATAGTCTTAAAGGGACTTTGATAGTGTTCAAACCATTGAACAAACATCTCTTCCACCATGTATTTTACCTCTTCCTCTGTCGGTAATGCAGGGAGTCTTGAGATTAGTTGTCAAGCCAGCCAATCAGAATTTAGCAGCCTAATCTCTGATTGGCTGGAATTATGGCATATTGTAATTAGGGATGCACCGATATGATTTTTTTGGGGCCGATACAGATACCGATATTAACAAACAATTATTGGCCGATGCCGATATTTGTCACTTCCTCTCTTATTTGAAATTTTGTCATCAAAATAGATAGTATTTTGATCATGTTTTAAATAAGCAAAGTTCAAAAACACCTGCATTAAAAAAGAAAGGGAACTCGAAAGGGAACTCAACACTGCGTTTGAACATAATGGGGAACGTCATCACGTGAACCGGTGTCTGAAAGCAATTATCAGAGCTCACCAATACTATTGGCCGGCGACAGCCAATGATGTCATTATAGACGTGACCCAGAAGTATAAAAGGAGCACCTAGAGAAGCAGTCAGTATCTTATCGTCTTCAGGGACTGTTTTGTTTGATTGCGATTCTTCGAATCTGGTAAGGAATTTACTATGTCTAACAAACGTTTCAGGAAGTGTGTGGATTCGTGTCCCAGGTTTTTGACACCCGATGACACACACAATCTGTGCGTTTTCTGTCTGGTAGAGGAGCATGCACGGACAGTGCTCGAGGGCTCTGTCTGTGCAAACTGTGAGCGTCTGCCTATTAGGACGCTCCGCTCTTGTTTGGCCCTCTTCTCGAGGGAAGAGCGGCCGGCATCTGTGCCCGGTAGTTCTGGTCCCACCCGTGCTGAGGCGGAGCAGCGACTGGAATCATGGGGCTCACAGATGGAGCTTGCTGATGAGGGTAAGCTGCTGAATGATGATGATGTTCTTTCTTTGACATCATCTGATCCAGCAGCGAGTGCTCTTCTGGCTTTAAGCCCAAGAGAGCAGGAGATGGCTGTTAAAGAGGAGGAAGGCGAGCCTTCTGAAACTTCAAAGCCTCCCTGCCCTGCGTATGCGGAGCTGCTCCAGGTTATGGAACACACTTCTGGCAGGCTGCAGCTGCCATGAGAGTGTGTTAAGAAAGGGAACGCACGTGGATGGCTCGATGTACGATTCCTTTCCGACCATAATCTGGCAGCCCCCCCGTGAGCCTTCCATTCCTTCCTGATCTACATGTGGTGATTGTGAAGGCATCCGAGGATCGGAGACAGGGCCAGAAGTCCAGTGTCGCCTCTCGGGCACCTCCTCCTCCTCAGGGTATGCGGGACTCTGGGAAGAAGAAAGATTTGAGGGAGGTAGTCAATCACGGACAGCAGCAGCATAGGTGACTGATTTTCTCTCCATAAGGGTAGTTACTTCTACCCTCTTCTTTCTTTGTCCACCTCCTGAGTAATGATTTTTACCCAAGTGCTTCTTACGATCAGGCGGAGGGCTGGGCCCATGATGAAGATTTCTGTGGCTCGCTTTTTGGTTTGATAGTGAAGAGGCTCTTTCAGGCTTGAAAGGACCAAAGATTCCATCCTTCTATGATGGTAAGTCTCCGTTCTTCGAGCCACAGGTTATATTGACCTTAGTTTTCCTGTATAGCTTTTCCTGGGTGTGTAAAAGAAATAGAAGGGGAATTTAGGGCCCTGAAGTTCCCATTAGGTTGGTTATCTTTGTGTTGGCTATGTGGCCACCTTTTCAGCCACCATATGGTAGAGTAGCTTTCTCCTCTGGTCATAGCTAGAAATTGTATTAGAGATTGGCTCTCTTTACTTCAGATAGATCTATGTTAAGCATTGGCCTTCGAGCCACCTGACATTGTTTGACTTGGGTTGAGTATCACTCCTCTGAGCTCTTGTTTTTAGAGTTTATTTCAGAGTTGCCTCCTCTCTATTGAGAGTTTTGAGGTTGAGTTTTAGCCCCAGGCAGATCTATGCTTATGTGTGGCCTTATAGGCCCACAGCTATAGCTGGCCTAGGTTAGAACTAGGGTTTAAGTGATATACTGAAGTATTTCACCCCTTTTATTACTTCCCCTGTCAGGAGAGAGTAGTTTTCCTAGTTCTGGCCTCCTCTTATCAGAGTTGTCAGGCCAAGGCCCATTACCCCTTTGGTGTACAAAATAGATAGCAGCTAAGGTAGCAGACTATTGCTAAGTCTCCCTGGTGCTGTTGTCTCAGGTAGTAGGCCCTTTACCACTTTTCTAGAGCTTTTCATTCTATACTTTGTTTAGTCTTTCCCCCTACACCCCTTGAATTATGATTCAAGCTTGTGTGAAACAGTGTTTAGCTTTCTTTTAGCTCCTGTTCCCTAGGGTTCAGTACAGATGTCTCTGTCTTTGGTGAAAAGCGCCCACCCTTGAAATTCACATTTTCAGGGTAGTATGAATGAAAAGTTAAGCATTCCCCTGTTTTTCAGGGTTGTTAATGCTAATGCCTACATAATGTGAGCCCTATAACTCTATTGCTGCCACAGGTTAGCACCTGTTTTCTGTGGTAGTAGGCTTTGTGCTGGCCTCCTTCAGAGCATGGTGACTAGGTTGTACTCCCCTTGCTATTAAGGGTAAAACATGTTTTTTACTGAGTATATGGCCTGTTGGAATGCTTAGCTCAGTTTATTTGTGAACCTCACTATTCAGTTTGGTTCTTGTGTAACTCCCTTTAGAGTTTGAACACTGCCACAAGACATTGATTGTGTTGTTTGGAGTAGAAGGCTTTGTTTATGCCTCCTTCAGACCACAATAGCTTGGTGTATCACAAGTTTTGTTGGTAGATGTTTAGTCAGAGTTTTGCTCACTTAGAACTAGCATTTCCACAGGTTTATGCCCGTGACCATTTGAAGGTTTTTGGCCTCCTTCAGAACATGGCAGCATATATTCTTTGTACTCCCTTACTGTAAGGGTAAAAAGTGTTTTTACGGAGTACATTGCCTGTTGGAATGTGTAGATTTTAAGCTCAGGTTGAGTTAAGCTAGGTACCTCACTTAGTAGTTTGGTTCTCAGATTAGGCTCCCTTAGAGCTTAGACACTGGCACTGGCTGACGCCCTTGTCTTTCTGGAATAGTAGGCCCCGTTTGGGCCTCTTTCAGAGAATATTGGCGTAGTTTGTACTCCTCTTGCTTAAAGAGTTTAAAGTGTTTTTCTGAGTACATTGCCTTGGAATGTGTTGAATAGAATCTAGCTCAGGTTGAGCTAAATAGTTAACCTCACTGGATACGTTTGGTTCTATGTTTGGCTCCCTTAGAGCCTAGTTACTGCCACTAGCTTACGCCATGTGTCTTTCTCAGTTGCCCCATTTGGGCCTCCTTCAAGAACATGATGGCACAGGTTTGTACTCCTCTTGCTTAAAGAGTAAAAAGTTATTTTACTGAGTACATTGCATGGTGGTATGTTTGGTTTATTTTGACACTGCCACTGGCTTACGCCCGTGTCTTTCTGGAGTAGTAGGCCCTGTTTGGGCCTCTTTCGGAGCATGTTGGCGTAGTTTGTACTCCTCTTGCTTAAAGAGTTTTAGTGTTTTACTGAGTACATTGCCTGTTGGAATGTGTTGAATATAATTAAGCTCAGGTTGAGGTGTAGGTTTGTACTTCTCTTGCTTTAAGAGTAAAAGGTGTTTTACTGAGTACATTGCCTGGTGGATTCGGGTAACGCGCTGGCGTGTTTTGCAGGTTTTTTTTCACATTGAAGCAAAACAGACTTAAAATACTCTTTCATTTTTTATTATAGAGACACAAGCAATATATCAATTGAAACTATAGAATGTCTTCTTTTATTTGTGTACACTCAGGCTAAAAACAAAATGTTGTGCTTTTTGCAAAATAAAGAAAACTAACATGATGCGTGATCTCTCGTCTCCCTCTGAATGTCCAATCTGGTAGTTTTCAGAAAATGAACTGTAACTTAGTGAATACTAATGACACAAAAATGAGACTTATGTCTAAAGAAACGTTGAAATGTCAGGTTTTAAATCGTGTAAGTCAAATTAAAAACAAAAATTCTCTGTTTATGTAATCTGTATGAAAAGAGAGACATGTCAGACGTCCGTGAGTCAGCTCATTATCCGCTAATGCGGCCACACCCACGGAGCGAGCGCTATTCAGACGCAAATTCTGAGGCAATACATGTATACATCGTCGCAATCGTGTATTTATTATTTTCAAAAGTGTTTATCTGCATGTTATAGCCATGGTTAGCGATCTCTGGAAGCCTCTGTTAGTTCCTGGAATGTCACATGGTATGCCTGTTCTTCATTAGGAGTAATTTGTGGACTAAATGTGCACAGAGTGCCCTCCGGCTGCAAGTATGAATGGAAAACACAGTATCCAGTGCTCACAGTGATGGCAATAAATACTGAATAAATATTACTCCTTTGTATAGAAAATTGACATAAACATATGAGAATCCATCAATATTTCTCCAAATGTGCATGCTTTTAAGCTAAAAGCCTATATGAAATGCCATAGAGGTAACATGAATGTTCAGATGCTTTGCATGACAGAAATACATTATATTTTAAAGTATATTAAAATAGAAAAACATTATTTTAAATTGTAATAATAGTTCACAGTATTGCTGTTTTTTCTGTATGTTTGATATACAGCATGATGAGCTTGAGACTTCTTTTAAAAACATTATAATAGCAATGCGTCCAATCTTTTGACAGGTACTGTAATTTAAACTATAACAGGCCTATACAAATTTTTCTTGACATGATGTGTAATAATATGTACATGCATGAGATCACAAAAATCATGTTTTTTTTGTCAAGAGTGGATGTTAATACTGTTATCAGCATGATCACAGAGGGTTTTTTCACATAGCCTACCTGACTGAAAGGGCTCATTATGCGGGTCATTATGCAGATCATTATGCAGGTCTTCTCAGGTGTGAATCACAGCATTATTCATTTAGATTCATGCCTCCACGCATACTGTGTTTCTTTACAAAAAGTGTCTTAAAAATTTTTTATCTCTGTATTGTTTTATATTAACGAGTAGGCAGGATAATATTTACATCATTTTGAATAAAAAATTCCAATACCCAGAAGTCTTGTGAACACATATTTAATATTTATTTTTCGGTCTTATTTCAGTGACTTAATTTTTTTGTTTTTTCAATAACCATGCATAAACGTTATTCCTTCAAAAATACAAACATGTACATACATGTTCCTCACATATTATGGTAGCCTAGTTCGTGCTGAATACAGTGTAATGACACCTTTTCCATTAATATGTTTATGAACAACTGAAAAAAGCACAAATGTCAGGGCGTGTCAAAACTTCTCCAGGGCCCCAAATCAGCCTCAGACTCCAGAGGGTTAAGGTTGACTGTTATGTCGGCACTCTACAGTTTTATCTGCTAGTTTGACTCTGTTTCATTCTGAACGAGTTCCATGCTTGTGGGATCTTGCTTATCAGCAAGCGAGCTGTTCTAGGTGTGTGGCCTTCACAGGCCGCCCTTTAAGCTCTCCCGCACCACATCTAATTAAGCAGATTGAGCATGTAGTTTCACATGTTGGCTTTTCGCAAGGCTGCTGTGATGTATTTCTACACGTTGTAGAATTTATGTCATGTTGCAGGCCCTTTCCTGGGCCTCCATGATTTGTGCCTACAGTACGGTTTACCTGTTAGGTTGAGTCCTGTACTCCCCTCATTTGAGGGTTGTCCTGTATAGTACTTAGCTCCCTAAGCTGGTCAGTGGTTGAAGGCCTCTCTGAGGCCTCCCTTTTTGAGGATCAGCCCCTAGGGTGGTAAACGTACTCCCCTGTGTTGGGTTCCTTTAGAGTGCAAAGCCTCCTCAGTGCAAATAACCAAGCGCTGAGTAGATCCTAGCATTGAGCAGAGTGTTACTCCCCTCATTGGTAAGGGTAAAAGGTGCTAAGCTGAGTCCTGCTCTTCAGAATGCCCGTCTCTACACTCTGGTTACCGCCTTTTTGCAGTCACTCTTACTGGATATCTTTTCTGAAGAATGTGATTTGAGACTAGAGATGCACTGATTGCAATTTTCTTGGCCGATTACGATTTTAGATTTTTTTGTTAGTGTAATCTGCCGATACCGATTTTTGCTGATTCCGATTTTCTTTCTAAGAACTATAATACAAAAATCTACTTTTCTTCAATGCAAAGTTTTATTAAAAAAAACAAAAACAAAAAAAAAAAAACAAGTAAAAAGTCAGTAATAAAATAAGAACAAATAAAAAAAAATTGCAAACAACAGCACAAATAAATGCAATAGAATAAAGAAAAATAAAGTTTTTCAGGTTAAGTAGGTTTTTATTCAGGTAAGAAATACAACAGAAATTAAAGTAATCAAATGTAAAATAACACATCCAGTGTTATTTTACATTAATTACCTTAATTTCTGTATTCATTATTGCAAATATTAAATACAGATTTATTCTTACCATTAAAGTTATAAAACTTATTCGGTCAAAAGCAGAAAATGATTTTCTTTGTCTTTTGTTCTTTAAATAACATGACAGACAGCAGCAGGAATATTGGACTGCTGTCCCTTTAAAAGTTTATGAACAGACCCAATACTGTTACACAACATGCCTTCTCTTTCTTAGCTATTTAATGATCCAAAACTGACTGTTTATCTGAATAATCCAATAAGCCAAGAGGGGCATTTTGACATAATTTTGTATGTATTTGACCATGTAAGCACAACAAGCCACTCATTTTAGTACTTGTTGTGACTGTTTGACTTCTGTCTCTGTTTAAGACTAAGCCTGGCTTGTCTGCTCCACTAATATAGATCAGTGGTGCGCGCGCTTTTGGTGTGAGCGCAAAAACTTCGGGAATGACTAGTATATAGGCAATACAAGCACTATTTAATCGGAGCGAATGAGACAAGTGTGAGAGAGAGAGAGAGGAGGCGCCCGCGCGGGTGTGTGTCACTTTGCCGTCGGAGAGTAGAGAGCGAGAACGCGCAGCTGACGTTATTGCCTGTGCCGCTGGTAACAAAACAGATCGGCTCTGAATCGGTAAGAAGTGAGACTGATCGGCACCGATCCGGGCCGATCGTGAGTAAAATCGGCCGATTCCGATCCCTGGCCGATCGATCGGTGCATCTCAATTTGAGACTCTGTGATCAGACAGGTTGTTGGCCAAGACTAGGTTGTTTTAATTAGACCAGGTCGGCCTCCCTGGTGGCATTCAGGGTTGACTTTGTTCCCCTGACAAGTGACTGGCTAGGGTTCCTTCGGGCCCCCTGGCTACATTGATACAGTTTTCATGTGTCAAACACAAATATGCAAAAAAGCTTTTTTTTTTTTTTTTTGCATGTTTTTTGAAGAATATTTGGTACATCCTATACTGTATTCTAAAATGATCTGATATTAACTTTTGCATGGATTTTATTGAAAAGAGCTTAGGCTCATGTAACCAGAAGTTAAGATATATGAATATGCTTTTAAGTTTTTCTTGCCTCATGGGTTTACATTTGTGAAATGTTGAGGTACCAGTGTAGTAGTTTTGTGCACGTGTGAACATCATGGCAACGTACAACACAAAGTACCTCACGTGGGAAACACTTAACGTAACACGTAAATGCATGTAACTAATGTAAATCAAGCAAGCTAGTATGCATAGGCCACAAAGTGTTGGCGAAATAACATATTAGCGGACCGGAGGGAATAATATGGAATTTTTTCACAAAATAAATTCAAGCACATTCAAGGACCTGTATCTATGTATGATTATTTTCAAAAACTTTCCAGGGCCTTCTTTTTTTTTTTCTTTTGGATTCAAAACCTTTCAAGGATTTCAAAGACCTGTGGCAACCCTGTTAAATTGAAATTAAATCATAAAATTTTAAATGAATTTATAATGCATTTATAATTATAATGAAGTTTATAAAATAACGGTAACAAATAATGGTAACACTTTACAATAAGGTTTCATTAGTTAGCATTAGTTGACTCCTTTAGTTAACATGATCTAAGAATTAACAATACTTCTACAGCATTTCTTAATCTTTACTATGAATCAAGACCTTCGTTCATCTTTGGAACACAAATTAAGATATTTTTTGATAAAATCTCATGGCTCAGTGAGGCCTGCATTGAAAGCAAGTTAATTTACACTTTCAAACGCCATGTGACTACAGTGGTTCAACCTTAATGTTATGAAGCGACAAGAATACTTTTTGTGCACCAAAAATAAATAAATAAATAACGACTTTATTCAACAGGTGATAGGTGATTTCAAAACACTGCTTCATGAAGCTTCGAAGCTTTACAAATCTTTTGTTGCGAATCAGTGGTTCGGAGCATGTATCAAACTGTCAAAGTCACGTGAACCATTGAAATTTCAAAACACGTAACGAAACCTTGTTTACTAAAATCACGTGACTTTGGCGCGCCGAACCACTGATAAGAAACAAAAGATTTGTAAAGCTTTGAAACTTCATAAAGCAGTGTTTTGAAATCGCCCATCACTAGATATTGTTGAATAAAGTTGTTATTTATTTTTTTTGGCGCACAAAAAGTATTCTCGTCGCTTCATAACATTAAAGGGTTAGTTCACCCAAAAATGAAAATAATGTAATTTATTACTCACCCTCATGTCGTTCCACACCCACAAGGGTTAGTCTTCGTTAATCTTCGGAATGCAAATGAAGATATTTTTGTTGAAATCCGATGGCTCAGTGTGTCGTGTGTTAAATCATGATTCGGATCGCATGTCAAACCGCCAAACTGCTGAAATCATGTGACTTTGGTGCTCCGAACCGCTGATTCGACACGCTAATTCATAATGCTCTGAAGCTTCATGAAGCAGTGTTTTGAATTTGGCCATCACTATATAAGTCGTTTTTTTTTTTGGCGCACCAAAAATATTCTTGTCACTTTATAATATTAATATTGAACCACTACTCACATGAACTGATTTAAATATGTTTTTAGTACATTCATGGATCTTGAGAGAGGAAATGTCATTGCTGGCTATGCAGGCCTCACTGAGCCATCGAATTTCAACAAAAATATCTTAATTTGTGTTCCGAAGATGAAGGTTTTACGGGTGTGGAACGACATGAGGGTGAGTAATTAATGACTGAATTTTAATTTTAGGGGTGAACTAACCCTTTAACTGACATTAACAAAGATTAATAAATACTGTAACAAATGTATTGCTCATTGTTAGTTCATGTTAGTTAATGCATTAACTAATATTAACAAATGAGACATTGTAAAGTGTTACCAAAATAATATTAAATTAAATAAATTCAAATTCATTTAAATGAAATCGATGAAATAAATACAAATGAAGGAATAGATAAATAAATAAATGCATGAATGAATGAATAAATGAATAAATTAAAAGATAAAAATAAATAAAAATGTAAAAATAGCGAATGAACAGGTGAATGAATAATAATAAAACATTTTAAATGGAATAATGCTAGGTATGTATAGATAGATCTGTTAAACCCACATAATGCATCTGGTCAACAATCACATCACGATCACATGTGTTATCAGAGCTGGCCAGTTTTTATTTGTTTGATAACAGGCCGCGTGAACAGCTTGACGTACAGGTGATCCTTTCCAAACACTCCTTTTTTAGCCTGATCAACATTGGGTTGCCATGGTGAACAATCCCAGCGTGGCATCACTCCTTGTCCACTATATCTCCAGCGAGATTGTAAACACACAAAAAGAAAACGGTCAACAGCTGGTGCAGCTCTCCATCGCTTTCTCACCAGCGATCAATTTCAAAGGGAGCCAAACTGAGGACTTCGTTTTGAACAAAATGCATTTGCATGCAAGAACGGCCTGTATTTCCAACGGTCTACAAGAGAAACGACGAAAGGTCAAAGATTTACTGGTGACACTGGTGGCATTTTACTAAAGTCCCCAGTGAGACTGGAAAAATCTGCACCATCACATTTAGATAGTTTATCAATCTGGCAGGAAGGAACTCCTGAAACCATTCGTGGTGTGAGAATGGATCAAATAAATGAAAAATGGTTTCTGAAAAAGGCGTTTCTAGCAATCTACAGCCAGCATGGCCTCTGGAGAAATCCCTCAGGATTACAACCATTCCCTTCACTGCTCAGGCAATCAAGACTTATCGACTGAATGATCTAGGAATCCAAATGCAGCTCCGCTCACCACTCGTCTGAGCATATCTGCAATAATGTCATGCCATGAGGGAGCCAGACTATGGCACGCTGAATACCAGATTAAGACACGGACGCTCTGTGCAGCACAAACCGCAAAAAGACTGATGGATGAACCATCAAATGCAATGTTTCAGCAGCTGAATGCTGCGTAATGCTATTAAAATATAAATGCAAGGTCAGAAAAAATTGAGTGCAAACAGTTCTGTGATGTGCACAAGTTATTCAGGATGGAATCAAATTCGTGCATTACCCTCTTTTCCAATTCACAACATACACAGAAAGCTACAACAAAACGAAGAGCAAATGACATTAGATGTGCGATTCATGTTTCATTTAATTTCATTTAATTTGTGTATGGGAAATGTGGTTTTGTTGTGCAAAACTGTTGCATCACCTCTAGACCAATCAAACCTCTGGAAATTCTGTGCACGCAAATGCATTTGTTCAAAACAAAGCAATTGACAGATGGATGGATTCATTCTAAGGTTAAATAAATGAATAATGTGGTTTTGTTGTGCACAACTGTTGCATCACTTCTAGACCAATCTCTAGACCTCTGGAAATGCTATACACCTGGATTAAATTTGTTTAAAACAAAGGGCACTTAACAGATGGATGATTCATTCTAAGGTTTGGACGGTATTTTAGAGTTGGCAAGACAAAACAGAGCTGCTATGAAACATCTGTATGTATATTCACATGCATCATGACGCATCTGTCAATCCTTACACAATGATGTGACACTCTACTGATGCACAAACTTCTGTAAAAGCGTCCTCACATAACAGATACATTTGTACATTTGAATACAAAAGAACAGACGGCAGAACTCTGAGCACCGTGTTTGATGCTCATCAAATTGCTATTATCTGTAACAAGTAAAAACTCAGTTTCCAGCATCTGTCAGACATAGGTTTCTGATTCAATACATTTGACAGATATTCTGATTAACAGGAGGAAGCGACTTCATTTTTTCTTTTTCTCTAGCTAAAGAGTAGACAGATCTCAAAAAGATCAAAAAAGAAAATCTGTTCTCATATATACATACATACACACACACACACACACACACACACACATATATATATATATATATATATATATATATACACACATATATATATATATATATATATATACACACATATATATATATATATATATATATATATATATATATATATATATATATACACACATATATATATATATATATATATATATATATATATATATATATATATACACACACACACATATATATATATATATATATACACACATATATATATATACACACATATATATATATACACACATATATATATATATATATATATATATATATATATATACACACACACACACACACATATATATATATATATATATATATATATATATAGTACTTTTACTCCACTGTTAGTTTTATGGGAAACAACAGTGACTACAGGTAAACAAACTTGCTTTTGTAATGTTTGCATAATTACTCAACTTTTTTACAGCCATTCATTCTCGAGCACAAAGTGTCACATTTAAAGGGGTCATGAACTGAGAAATCAAAATTCCCTTGATCTTTTGACATATTAATAGATAATATGAAAACATTCTGTTAATTTCTCAAAACTAAAAACTCGTTAGTCTAAAAACAGCTTATGTTGAAGCCAGTCTGGTAAAACAACAGGTTCTGGAATGTGCCACTTTATGACATAATAGTGTGGCTAAGCACCGCCTCCACAGAAGATCAACGCCTGCTCTACATCACTGCCTGTTCGCACACTACATTGGATCCAACAGTAGTCTCAGCCTTAGAAGTCACGCCCACGGACTATTGGCTGAAATCTGATGCATATGGCACACTTATCTGGAAACACTTCAGAAGTTTCGAAGTCGTCATCTGGTTGTTTGAATTCTACAGAATGTCCGGGAGACATGTGTGTTGCATTCTTTAACGGTCCAAATGGAAACAAATGCCGTGACACCAAACCCCCTCGTAGAAGAAGAACGCTGTCATGTTTACAACTGTGACAAGGAGCGCTTATCAGGATCAAATAAACGCTGGATTTTCAAAAGTATGTGAAGTTTGTGGCTCCATTGTTGCAGTAAACTTGCACAATGTTCTTGAATGAATAATTTATGAGATGCATGCAGGTCTGTTATTGTAGGTACATTGACTTTCATTTTTACGCACCTAAACCTGATGTGGAACAAAACAAACTGTGATTGGTTGCGTTACATGTCGGTCAAACGTCTTCTTGGGCGGTTCTTGGCCAATGAAAGCTGCGACAGAGTCCAGATATTCTGCTGTCAGTCTGAAGGTCTGGCTACGCAAGACTAATCCAAAAGTAATGTCGTACCACACAAGTGTTAGTAACTGTTTTTATTAAGTGGTCACTATTGCTTTGTCTGTTTTTAAAGATCGCTTGATATGTACTGCACTGAGTAATTATGCGTTTTTAAATTGTGATTAAATTATAGAAGCAATCAAAGAACGCTCTCTTTATAATGGCTAAAGCTGTCAATCATACAGCACTAACTTATCTGGACTCTCGCCAAAACTCTCGTTATGAATCTCTAACTGTATTTACATCATGTTTGCACTATTAGTAATGATAGACGCATTTGTGAGAGTTCCAGTGTTCCAATAACATGATCACTGCCATCATATGATCAACAGGCTGTCTGTCATCGCCTACAAAGCTTTCATGCAACGGGAGTAGACCTAAATATAGTGCTATAATCATACTTTTCACAATTAGTTAATTTTTGACAGCTGTAGGCCCTAATAGCAAAAACGTGGTAAAGTTTTCATAGTGGGGGTTCAATCCCTAACTGCCTGGCAGCACCAGTTCCACATAGTTATTTCATATGCAAAGATGTCAGCCAATCACAGCAGTGGGTGTTTACACTGAAGTCTCACAGCAGACACGCCTCTACAAACAGAGTGTTCAGAGGGCTAAAATCAGGGTAGAAATATAGCCTTTTGTAAAAATCAATACAAGTTCACCTCAGGAAACTATGAAATAAAAAAAGTTCATGACACCTTTAAAGGGTTAGTTCACCCAAAACTGAAAATTCTGTCATTTATTACTCACCCTCATGTCGTTCCACACCCGTAAGACCTTCGTTCATCTTCAGAACAGAAGATATTTTTGATGAAATCCGAGAGGTATATGACACGTCCATAGACAGCAATATAATTACCACTTTCATGGTCCAGAAAGGTACCAAAGACATTGTTAAAAAAGTTGACGTGACTGCGGTGGTTCAACCTTAATTTTATAAAGTGAAGAGGTTACGATAAGTTACAAGTTACAATAATTTTTGTGCGCAAAAACAAAACAAAAATAACGACTTTATTCAACAATATCTTCTCTTCTGTGTCATTCTCATACGTTGTTTATGTCCAGCGCTTTCAGGTTCTACGTCAGAACGCCCACTCATTATTGGCCAGCTCCTGCGTCAGCATCACACGCATGCGTCGTGCTGCTCACGTGTGCAGCTTTGGCCTATACTGAGCCGGCATTCAGACGTAAACTCTGAAGCCTTCACTGTGCTTACTGCGGCAACTGCGTAAGAACAATGATGAAAGAGATTGTTGAATAAAGTCTTTTTTTTGTTTTGTTTTTGTGCACAAAATGTATTCTCGTCGCTTCATAAAGTTAAGGTTGAACCACTGCAGTCACGTCGACTGTTTTAACAATGTCTTCAATACCTTTCTAGACCTTGAAAATGTCGATTATATTGCTGTCTATGGACGAGTCATATACCTCTCAGATTTCATCAAAAATATCTTAATTTGTGCTCTGAAGATGACAAAGTCTTATGGGTGTAGAATGACATGAGGGTGAGTAATTAATGACAGAATTTTCATTTTTGGGTGAACTAACCCTTTAAAACTAAGCAGTTAGACATACATAGCCCAATACAATTAAAAAAAATATATAATCTGAACATTGCAAAACAAATGCAATATTTTATTTTATTCAATGTGTCTGTCTTATGTGTCTGTCTTATCCTGTCCAGGTGTCCAGACTTTACAGTATGCTGAAAGTCAAAAGTCTGTTTTCACTAGATCAGTGAAAAGACAATCAGAAGACAGAAACCAACAAAAAACAAACAACTAGCAAAAAACACACCACCTCCCCCTGAAAAGATGCCCTCCTGACATTAAAATAATCGTGCCAATATTTCATTTCATGGCCAGACACGCTCACTGTGCTCTTCACATTTTCCTCGAGACATATAATAAACAGCGATTCCCAAGGCAAGACATAACATGCTGGAATCAAATTTGCGATGTTTATTTTGCTGCTTGTAAATATAAAATTGCTCTATCAGAGCCATAAATCAAAAAGTCGAGCGGCTCTCTGAGCGAATCTGAGTACAGATGCTAATAGAAAGTGAAAATTCAGGGCGATTTCCTTCTTGTGTTTTTGTGCTTGAAGGCGCAGCAGTTTGATAAAGAAATGCAAAAAAGAGAAGTGAGAAGAGAGAGAGAGAGAGAGAGAGCTACATACACACTTAATGCATTAAAAATATATTAGATAACAGGAGGGGAGACAGAGAGCACATGCAGACCGATGCTCAGCTACTGCGAGAGCGGTTTGATGGATGGGGAGCGTCGCAGCGCTGAAAAGAAGACAGATTAAGCATGTCCAAGAAACACTTTTCTCTCTATGGAATATACAAAGAGATGCGTATCCCGGCACAACAGTCAGCGGCACTACAGCCGGACAGCGTCATGTCTCTAATGATGCCTGTGTGTTGAGATAAAGCAGAAGTCTGCGGCTCACTTTGAAAAATGACCTGGGAAAACAGCCTCCATCGCAATACTCAGCAATTGCATTTCACCGTAAACCAGAGTCAGCACAGAGGCCAGACAATACAGATGCTGACGGTTTAATAAACCCATGACGTGTTGGAACCTTCCTACTAGCACAGTCCTCATCGTATAGTGGATGAAATACTCAACTCAAATGTTAAAGGTGACCTATTATCCCCCTTTTGACAATACGTAATATAATTCTCTGGTGTCCCCAGAATGTGTCTGAAGTTTCAGTTCAAAATACCCCACAGATCATTTATTTAAATTTGCCCCGATTTGGGTGTGACCAAAATCAAGCCGTTTTTGTTGGGTTGCTTTAAATTCAAATTAGCTCTTGCTCCACGCCCCAAGCTCGCTGGTCATTCCAATACACTGGGGCATACATAATACAGAAGCTAATAGCAAATAAACCTCGCAAAATGGATCATTACAAACTATTCTTGATGCAGCATACAACATAGGTATGCCATCGTTGCCATGTATTTTATGGATGTTTGCTAAAATTCGATTCTGAATGATTTTGATAGCGTGATGCATGGCTAACACTAAAGCTACACACTGTTGGAGAGACTCAATAAAAATGAAGATGCGTTCATGAATTACACAGACTACACACATTTTTGGGTTGAAATTAAAATAACAAAATGGCTCTGGTCTCTGTGAATACAGTAAGAAACAATGGTAACTTTAGCCACATTTAACAGTACATTAGCAATGTGCAAACTCATTCAGGAAGACAATTTGCAAACATCACAAAATAAATATATATATAAAATTGGATCAGTTGGTATCGATCCATCTTTGAGAATCAATCTGTGCAAATCCTGTGTTTTACTGACCCTCGTGTGCAACATTCTAGTGTTAATGATTTTCACATACTGCTATATGAATTTATCTAGCCACATTCCCTTCATAAATAAAATGACACCACTGCGTCCTTAGTGGCTCAGATGCCAGGAGTTTATGGAGACTCCTATGTTTGATATTATAGCCGTTAACAGATCAGTGATAATGTTTACATAGCTGAGACATATCACAAGCTCAAGGACTGTCGTTCTTGAGTGCTGCTGACCTGCAGAGTTTTGCTCTGACCCATCTCACCTTCTTTCACGTAGCTTTAGTAATCCTGAAGACATTCAAGTGTTTGATAAGGGTTGTAGATAAACTGCAGGACCAGTGTTACTCGTCACTTGCGAAAACAATGGCGGCGCTGTGGGTGGAAATATTATATTATAATCAGGGCTTAAAAACGAGAGAAAAAAATAAAATAAAATTCAGTCGTTTCACTCCGAGCAGAATCGGTATTTTAACGTTTCTGTTCCAGCGTTCCTTCTGTAACATTAATGTTCCGAAACCGGTTTGATTAGAAAAAATAACGGTTAAGTTATTTATTTATTTTTTACTTTTTTTGTTTGAATGTAGCCTACTTAATAATAATAATACGTACAGCATTTTATTTATTAAAAAAACAAAGAGAGTATTTGCCATCTTAGCCAACAGGCCTAAAATTATCTTTTATAACAAGATTCTGTCCAAATGTAAAAAAACGACGGTTTATAAATTAAAGTATTTTTTCAGGATATTTTAAAATGTTTGGTTAAAAATACTGATGCTATTCCTGAGAGGAAAAAAAAAAAAAAGATACGTCGCATTTTATTATTATATTCAGAAATAATGTGATTTATCGGTGAATAAAGTAAAATGTTTACAAACAGCCTAGTCTATATAGCTTTGTTTATAATGTTTGTAAACATAAATTGTGAACAAAACTGCCCTATTTTATTTTACCACAAAACCTCTAAAGTTAACAGTTGGCCTATTCAGGCTATATACGTCAAGCCAAAACGAATAAAAAAAAAAAAAAAAAAAAAAATATATATATATATATATATATATATATATATATATTTTCTTTTTTAACGCCATTTCAGCTTCTATTGCTATATTCAATGTGAGAAACGGGTTTATTTATTAGAAATAAAACTAAATAAGATGCGAAACAGATTAATTTAAAGTGAATCTGAAGCCTACATTTCTCATTTGGTCCTGTTTCCATTTTCGAGACGAATGCTAAACTATTATTTATTATGTAAGCTTTGTATACTTCACTTGCGTTATCGACATCATCCTTCATAACAGCACAGTCAGGCAGTGGTCATGGGTGGTAAATGGCAGATTGTATTATAGAATTGAGCAGTGTAACATTTTATATGTTTGGTTGATTGTATTTTATTTTAATTATTTAACAGGCTGCGATACCAAGTAAGCAATGCAAGAATTTATGTGTGCGCACGTGAGGCGCTGGCGCGACCAATGGAATTGTTTTTCCTTCTAAACTGTACTCCGTAATTTATGGTCATACAGGTAAAAGCAAGCCATAATTCATACATTTACAAAAGACACTTAAATTACGAAAACAAGCAGAATGTCTGTTTCCTTTCCTAGATCTTTGGAGTGCGCCACAATTAACCACTTTTGTTAATCTGTAGACCTAATTATTTAAGTGAAATATTTTGCGTAACCTATAGGCCCAAATATTCTCTTTTTTGTTTTATATGTGTTATGTAGGCCTATAGTTTTATTCTGTTTTCTCCGTTCAAAGAAGCATTGCATGTGGTGATGTGACGTTGTGTGAGCTCATGTTACATATCCAGGGCTGTATTTAGCCCCGACAAAACGTTGCAAAACGTTTTTTAAACAGAAACGTGGTGCGTTGAACACCCCGTTCTGATGACGCAAGAGTTGCAACTATGGCAGCTGAGAAGGCCATTCTTTGTGTTCTTTTTGGAGAATTTTCTGAGCATGATGAAGTCGGTATAAATACGTGTTTAATACTGCAAAATACGCTCGATGTTACTGTCACTGCCTTTGCCGTCCAGAATAAAAGAGAATATCCCAATCGAGTAAAGGGATTTGTGGAAACTGTGGTTCCTAATTATTGTGATCCAACATTTGCCTTTATGTTTATGAAAGTTTATGAAAGTATCACTTCACAATACAATAGCAAAATATATAAGTATAGTATTTTTATGTTACATTAATCAGTGTCTAGCACACCTTCCTAAGGAAAGGATATGGACCAGAAGACATTGCAATTATGAATGATATTTAGACAGACTTAAAGAAGTTCCAGATCTATACTTGTGCTCTTATTATTTAAGTTATTTTGCCATTAATGTAAATAAACATGTGCAAACAATATACTTGCTTTTGTGAATTTATTTTGATGTTAATTACATTTACGAGCTGTTTTTTTAATACCGCGTAGTTTATATGCATGTTGATGCTGACTGGGCTGACATTTTTGACACACCCTCCAAACAAGAGAAATTGTATCTCAAACCAGTTGCACACCGTTTCAAGGAAACAAGTCGTTCAACCCGGAAACCGTAGCAAAACGTTGCGCACTGGTTTGAGCTTAAACGTGCCATATCCTGCAATTTTCGTTGGTTTCAAAAAACACAACAAGCTGCATATTACTTGACATTCATTTTCACTTAAATGCAGACCTAATTGACAGTTGGTGACATATATCCTCAGAAAAACTAATGACAGGGTAGTGCTGGGCGGTATACCAGTTCATAATGGTATACCGGTTTCAATTTCGAGACCGATATGTATTTTTCAAAAACCACCATACCTGTAGCTAAAACAGCTGCTGTATCTATTCAATGTCCATGAAGCGCAATGTAGAGCGTATAGAGAGCGGACTTCTATTAACTGCATACCCTTCTTACGCTAATAGAAACAACTTTATTACACAACAATAAATAACTCATAAAACTAACTCTCTTTAATACTGCAAATACCATGTAGAGCCATATCATTTCCGCGATGCAGTAAACACGGATGAAATCACGGAGTCCAATCACAAATAGAACTTACCGTATAAAGTGGAATGTCACAGAATTTGGCAATTTGTGGATGAATAAATCAAAAGTCGGCTGTACAATGAATCAGATATCGATATGGAATAGTGTATGTGAATATTAAAGCTAAAAAAGACTGCTATTGAAATTTGAAGTCTGTATGAATGAGCGCCGCATTTTCGTCTACTACTACACATACTGAAGCACACGTGACGCTCGCGATGATTTCAGTGTCTGCTCACTCACTCACTATCAGTGTTGCCAAGTCTGCAATTTTCCCGCGGAATTAAACTACTTTTACACTGTTGCCGCAGGTTGTTTTTCATGTGCGCAGGTTGAATCGACCCAAAATTTATTTAGCCCTTGGAATGCAAATTTTACCAGGGGATAACATTTTTAAGGTAAGATTTTTACCGTGACCCCCCTAAAATGCGATTGGGCAAGTTTTGGGCTAGTTTTGAGGTGCAATTGGGCGGGTTTTGTTGTGAAAACCTGGCAACCCTGCTGTCTATGAACTTCTTCTGCAGAGCTGCTCTTAGAGTCACTTTATTTCACCGTTTAATTTGATAAAACTATTTATTTTTATTCTATTTGTCGTATCATATACACAGGAAGTCAAAGGTCTTCACGACCCTGTCAAAATAAAAGTTCGGTATAACTTCAAATAAAGGAAATATACTATTGTACAATCGAGTATACTTTAATTAATAGAGATAATATAATAATAATAATAATAATAATAATAAACACTGTTTATTACAACACAAACTCAAAGGTCTTCATTGAAATGACAGAAATTGCACAGTAAAAATGTAGCCGCCTTATTAATATTATTAATTAAATTAAATTATTTGATTACATTTTGAAACTAAATTGTTAGCTTTATGAACTGATTTGATTACAATTCATTTTTAATTGTCCTTACAATGTTTATATAATATATTCCCTGTAATCCTGACAGTAAAATATGCCAAAATAAAGGTCCAGTGCAAAAAAAACATGACATACCGTGAAACCGGCAGAATCTTTAAAGGAAAAAAAAAAAAAAAAAAAAAAATTTGATAAAGATTTTTGGTCAAGCCGCCCAGCACTATGACAGGGCATTGCCATTGTGACAAAAACAGTGAAGTTCAATTAAATATATTTTTGAAACTGAAAATATATTTTGTTTCAACCTTCATATACTTAAAATATATTTAAAAATGTATTTCAGGGGCAAGAAAATACATTTATATTTAAAAATATATTTCAGGGTGCAAGAAAATACATTTCCAATCTCACAGTCGACAATGCAAATGTGGGTGGAAGAAAGCCGTGCGATCAAAACTACATTCCATTAAATGTTAGAATAATTTTAAACACGTACAGAAAAAAACATGAATTCCCCATATTTTCCACATTGACCACTTTTGTTCACATGATCTTCCCAAAAAATTCAGAGTGATCATGGCACTTGATCCCCAGCCTTTATTGGAAACACCCTAACAAATGTGTATTTTAATATATTATTTATTAATTACATTATTTATTCATTTATTTATTTGTAATTTAATGTCAGTGTAATATAGTGTTTAAATGCACATCAAATAAAAATAAATAGATGAATAAAATCGTTAGATGTACGATGTTAATAACTGTGACGTAATTTGAATTGGAAACCACTAGCAGCGCTCACAGACTTTTGGAGTACGGCGCATGTGCGTCATTTTGATCTGTAACGGTCATCAGTCATTTCAGTAGCAGAAGCGGAGATAGTTTGTGCAACAGCAACAAGGTGAGAATGAGCATGAGACACTTTAAGAAGTAGAATAATTTTATTTGTGTAATTTATGAATTGATATGTTCTCTGCACTTGTGTCTTTGTTAATATCTGTTTCTGTCTGTCTGGAACAGGAGCGGGTACAAACCCATCTGTCAAGACGCTTCTTTGTCCACATGCTGTCCGCCCCACCAGCCCATCGATTCTGCTGGAGAGCCTCTGACCACAAGTCATAGGTACAGGATAATGTTCATAGTCAATTCGTCTTCATTTCTGTAGCACTTTGTACAAAACAGCTGCACAGTAATAAACATGAAAGTAACAGAATTCAAAAGAATGTAGAAATTCAAAAGTTAAATTTAAATATAAAGGCCAAATTACAGATTTTTTTTGTTTTTTGTTTGTTTGTTTTTTGGCTAAGAAAAATAAAGGTTTTGTTTCTGATAATACTAGAAAAAGGGATACTCCACCCCAAAATGAAAATACCCTCAGAATATGACTTTCTTTCAAATGATGATTTTTAGAAAATAATCCATCTCTGTGAGTGCAAATGTACCCCTAAGGTCGATGCTTCAAAAACCACACAGAGTAAAAAACAACAGTAGTTTGGAAAAATACTAATATTTTATAGTCTGTGCTTCCAAATGACTCCTCAAGCTTTAACGCACATCACAAATTACAACATGCTGACTTTGAGCCCATATTGGACAGTTGGCAAATTTGTAGTGTAACAAATTTAACATAATAGTATTTTCCTCAAACACACCTATTGTTTCACTTCAGAAGACATTGATTCGTCAACTGAGGTCATATGAATTACCATCATGTTCACTTTGTTTGGTTTTTGACCTTCTTGTGTAAACTCACAGAGATGGATTATTTTTCTTAAAATCTCTGTTTGTATTCCACAGAAAAAGAGAATGTCATAATCATGTGGAACAGTAAGTGTTCCACATATAGTGAGTGAATGATGAGATAATTTCTTTTTTGGGGTGGATTATCCCTTTGAGTTAAGTATGCTTAAATGAATGTGCCTTTGTTATATTCCACTATCCGTAAAAGTGAAAATGCAATGCAGAAGTGTAAAAAAGGCTGATTCGACCTCTCCTCAATAATCAGTTTCTTTACTGTACTGTCCAGAAATATGCCCATTAAATATCTTTAAAATCCAGTATACCTGTAATTGTTTTAGTTACAGTGTAAACAAAAATATCAGGAAATCCAAAACTAGTCAAAAGAGAAAGTACATGCCCTCTGTACCTGTTCAGATGTTCAGTTATTGTGTTTTGTCTTTTGTAGGAGCAGAGAGCAAAACTAACAGTGGTGGAGAGAGAAGTGGCCTTGACAAGGAAACCCTGTCAGCCATATATGGTAAGTCAATACATAGTGAAAGGAAAATTTACTAGAAACATTTAGTTAAAAAAAGAGGCTTTGAGGACTTGAACTGGGGAAACTGAGACTTCTTAAAAAAGCAAAAAAGTTATAATTGTTTGAATATATTGTAATATCGTATATTTTTTGAACATTGTAAAGTATGTTCCTTGTTTTTCAAAACAATTTATTCAAATGTTCACGTGTTATAGACAACAAATAAAAGTTTTTCAAATGTCACATGTGAATGTATTTTCTTGGGTTGAAATATATGTAGGGCAAAATATATTTTTAAATGCTTTTGAAAAATATATTTTGAAAATATATTTTTTAAAAATATACAAAAAATGGCCCAAAAATATATTTTTTGAAAATATATTTTAATGAATATATTTTTTTTGGCCAATGTTTGTATATTTTGAAATATATTTAAAAATATTTTTGAAAATATATTTTTTTACTGTATGAGTGTCTGTTAAATATTAAAGCGTTTCCATGGTTTCTACAAAATAAAAGCGGAAACCGAGGGTAACGCGGGTATGACGCAATTGACAGACAACTCCTCACACGTCCCGAAACCTTGGTTAAAATTGCAATTTTCTCACGATTTACAAACAGTTGTAAACATTTGGGATATTGTAAGTACTCAAGTAAACAAAATATATAACACTGGTCTAGTGGTTTTTGGATATTTAAATCATAAAAATCAAAAAAAATTTAAATTAAAATAAATAGTTTTAAAATAGAAACATTCAAAATAAAACCCTAACTAAAAAAATAAGATTTGTTTATCTGCATGTCATGTTACCATTAACCAACGTCAGTAAACCATGAACTTAATTAGGGCCTGAGCACCGATGGTGTGAGGACCCTATTGTAATTGCTCGGTCAATTCTTCTTCTCTGAAATGAATCGCATTTTTTAGGGCCTAAACATGCTCGAAAACTCATGAAACTTTGCAGAAGTGATGAGGTCAGAAGTGGTGAAAAAAGATTTTATTAGATCAACATCATATTTGGTCAGTCTAATCTAAATGTTTTTGTGACATTAAATTGCGAAGATCTAGAGTTTTCGCTGAAGGGCATGTCCATAGCGGCCTGACAAAGTTTGATGTTTCACCATAAAACAGTAAGTTGTTGTAACTCAGGCATACAATGTCCGATCTGCCCCAAACTTCACGTTTTATTAGAGTCCTGGCCTGAAGACATCTACATGGCAATATTCAGTTACAGTAATAGCGCCACCTGCGGGTAACTTGTTTTACACTGTGATTAACCCCTCATAGAGATTTAACCAGATCAACATCACATTTGGTCTGTCTAATCTAAAGATCTTGAGTTTTCATTAAAGGGGGTGTCTGTGAAGGCCTGACAAAGTTTGATGTTTTGCCATAGAGCAGGAAGTTGTTATAACTCCAGCATACAATGTCCAATCTGCCCCAAACTTCACACGTTTTAGAGTCCTGGCCTGAAGACATCTACATGGCAATATTCAGTTACGGTCTGCTGGCAACAGGAAATGGCATGCTTTGCCATTCACTCCCAGAAACACATTTAAGTCAAGTCAAGTCATCTTCATTTATATAGCACTTTTCATAATACATATTGTTTCAAAGCAGCTTCACAGTGACAATAGTAAAATTATTATCGAGCTAAAGTTGGTTTTTGATTGAATCACTTCCGTTGTAAAAATTGTTAATTATTACTTTAGGGGTTGCTTAAATTACACCTTTTCTACTGAAAAACTGAATACCTTTAATGCATTCTTGCCCTTCATTTACATGTTTAGTCTATAGGTTTGCGTGTTTGAGTGTGTATGTGCGCAGAAGCTTGATCTTTTTTTCTTTTTTTTTTTAAAGTTATATTTGCCAAATTACTTGTCTGGAACGCATAATACAGAAAAATTAGTTGTGTCTGCGGACCTATGCGAACTGGAATAATTTTATAACATTTTATCTATACATAGGGGGATAGTTTAGTTGAAACGTCAGGGCTGCATTATCATCATGTCTAGATGCAGGTCCTTCATCTCATCTGGATATGGCCTGGATTTGGCAGGCTGCGGCAAACCTCGGAATAAACAGAGAGTGACTAATATTAGCGTAGACGCCATTCTTCTTATGATGTAGCGAGTACATCAGGTGTTATGGGAAGTGTTCCCGGTTCCGGCTGACCTAATCTATGCAGCCTAACAATTTACATGAATTGAATTATAGAAGTAGATAATGTGTTATGTGTATGCAAATTTAAACAGATGTGTTTTTAGTCTAGATTTAAACTGACAGAGTGTGTCTCCTTCATGAACAGTGATAGGAAGACTGTTCCAAAGTTTAGGTGCTAAATAGAAAAAGGATCTGCCACCTGCAGTTGATTTTGATATTCTAGGTATTATCAACTGGCCTGAATTCTGAGATTGCAATAGAGGTGAAGGACTATAATGCATTAAGCGCTCGCTCGGATACTGGGGAGCTAAACCATTTAGTGCTTTGTTGGTAAGTAGCAAGATTTTAAAATCTATACGATGTTTAATAGGGAGCCAATGCATTGTTGACAGAACCGGGCTAATATGGTCATACTTCCTAGTTCTAGTAAGAACTCTAGCTGCTACGCTTTGGACCAGCTGTAGTTTGTTTAACAGGTGAGCAATAACCACCCAGTAGAGTGTTACAGTAATCTAGCCTTGAGGTCATGAACACATGAACTAACTGTTCCGCTTTCGTCATTGAGAGCATATGTCGTAGATTAGATTTTTAAGATGGAAGAATGCGGTTTTACAGATCCTAGAAACATGGCTTTCAAATGAAAGATTGGCATCAACGAGCACACCCAGGTTCCTAACTGACGACAAAGACTTAACAGAGCAGCTATTAAGTGTTAGACAGTATTCTAGGTTATTACGTGAATACGTTTTTGGTCCAAAAATTAGAATCTCTGTTTTTTCTGAATTTAATAGTAAGAAATTACTGGTCATCCAATTTTTTACATCAGCTATGCATTCCGTTAATTTTGTGAAATGGTAAGTTTCGTCAGGGCTCGAAGAAATATAGAGCTGAGTATCAAGTGAAAACAGTGAAAACTAACGCAATGCTTCCTAATGATATCTCCCAAGGGTAGCATGTACAGAGCGAAAAGCAACGGTCCTAGTACTGAGCCTTGCGGTACTCCATATTGAACTTGTGATCGATATGACATCTCTTCGTTTACTACTACAAACTGATAATGTTCAGATAAGTAAGATTTGAACTATGCCAATGCAATTCCACTAATGCCAACATAATTTTCAAGTCTTAAATGGGTTTGGAAGTTTTTTGCATTTACTAATTCGGGGTACAGACACAGTCTCTATGTGATAATATCTAGGTGAAAGAGTTTCTATGTGTTGGGAATTATCTGACTTCTTGTGACATGAGGCAGCTAGCAGATGGTCGGTTTAGCCAGTCTGTCTGCTGCTTCCTGACCTGGGCCCCAGTTTGTAATGTTTCAGCTCTAAGACTATGTGCCATATTACTAGAAAGAAGATCAGCACCATCCCAGGAAGGATGAACACAATCACTTTTCAACAGGTCAGGTCTGCCCCAAAAACTTTTCCAATTGTCTATGAAACCTATATTATTCTGCAGACACCA
Source organism: Elopichthys bambusa (assembly GCA_037101425.1). Lineage (NCBI taxonomy): Eukaryota > Metazoa > Chordata > Actinopteri > Cypriniformes > Xenocyprididae > Elopichthys > Elopichthys bambusa. The sequence continues at coordinate 27,259,298 of CM074442.1, read as the reverse complement.
CTTAGACAGCCAGCCATTGAGTGATGATAATCTGCTAACTATCTCATCACTCTGACAAACAGGAAGAGGGCCAAAGCAAATTACTGTTTCTGACATTGTACTTGCGAGTTCATACACCTCTTTAATGTTAATTTTAGTGATGTTCGACTTCGCCAGTCGTGATATGTGCCGACGTGAATAATAATCTTAGAGAATTTACAATTAGCATTAGCCAGCACTTTTAAATTTGCTTTGATGTCAGGTGCTCTGGCTCCCGGCAAGCATGTGACTATGGTGGCTGGTGTCTCTATTTTTCACGTTCCGTGTAAAAGAATCATCAATTGCTAGGGCACTTTCAACAGGATTCTTAGTGGGTGCATCACTGAGTGGGGAGAACCTGTTTTATGTTCTAAACGGAACGGAAGAGTGATGTTTTGTCCTGCGACTAGGCCGCCTCACAGTCACCCATTTGCCCTGCTGCACGGGCTCTACAGTTGGAACCGAACAATGTACAGAGTTCACTAAGCTAGTCACATTCCAAAACAGTATCTAAAACCCTTGTATTCTTGCTATCCTCAATTAAAGTTTGGATGAGTGTCTCTAATTCTGAGATTCTCTCTGTCAGCCTGACTATCTCCCTGCATTTATCACATGTGTAAATCTCACTGCTGACAGAGAGAGCTATACTATGCAGACAGCGCAAGTAACAATAAAAGGAAAGGATGACATGACTCACTGTATCTGTAGAGTGATCTGACTTACCACAATTTGATGGACTCGAGTCGTAGAGAAAAAAAAAAAAAAAAGAGCACGCGAGAGAAAAGGACTGCACATGGCCTGGATGACAAGCTAACAAGCTAGCGAAATGCTAAAGAGCTGTGATAGCGATTTGGATTAAAAGATTAAACGCTAGCGACGTCAGATTAATGTGATATCAGATATATGGTGATGATAAAATAGACAAGTAATGATAATAAATAGATTTCAAAACAAAGCTATTAAATTATATTATTGTATTAAATTGTTTTTGTATTTTGCTGTAATCCATCTGGTGAACATCCATGTCACATTAACTGTACAATGACAGTTATTTCTTCAGTCCACAAATAACCATCAACTCATTGGTTTGTTTGGGTGAAAAAGTTGTCATTTCTGGTAGGATGTAGGAATTTTACTGCTAAAAAGAATTAGGAAAAGGAAAAATTACTGTGTAATGAGGAATAAAAAAAACTTCTCAGAGCTACAAGCATAACCTAAAAAAACTTGCATTAAATTTAATGAAGGTACTATTCAAACGTCCATGTATTATTTTAATTAAAGTACTATAAGAAATCTTAAAAAGCAGGCCTCTTCTTCTAGCTTTCATGACTTAGTTCTGGAACTTTCATTCTGCAAATGTACAAAACAAAACTAATGTCTTATTACCTGCTAGATGAAAGTTACAGAAACTGTCCACCGTACCACAGTGACCCTCAGTACGTGTATGTATATATGTTTAAACACTGTGGTATCAAATGTTCAGACATGTTCTAATTTGTTACACTGTTAATTAATAAAGTGTTTTGAAAACATTATCCATATAAAACTGTCATTTACAGACAAAGCATTATGAAATCATTTACTTACAGATTGTGATGCAGCTGCTGTCAGATCCAATAGAGCTAGCTGCTTAATCTTTCAATAAAAGTTTCTTTGTGAACTCTCCATTACAAAACAAAATGCTCAGAACAAACATAATCCTCTGATGCGATCTGGGACACCATTAAAATAAACCATCCACTTGATTCCGGTGCTGGAATCCTTCTGAAGTCTGCACAGAGACGCAAACGAGCTGTCAAAGTCAAAGCAAACATTCTTTCCAGGCCTGGTTCCAGAATCAAATCACTGATGGTGCTTCTGAAATTAGTGAGGGTGCTCTAGTAAAGCGCAGATGTGTAGGCTAATGTGTAAGCAGCGGCTCCACTATTACAAGAATAGCAATGTACAGTGAGACATTTAAGATTATTTACAAGTCATTACTTTTACCAATAACTGTCATAACATTTTAAAAATATACACCTGTTTCACACCTAAAAAAATCTTAACACAATTTATACAATATATAATTTTCTAATAAGTAATTCTGAAGACTTTAGAAATTCTTACCAAAGTCTTCAAAATTACTTATTAGAAAAATCTTGTGTGTTTGATCAGGGTTGGAGCTAAACTCTGCAGGACAGTAGCCCTCCAGGCACAGGGTTGGACATCCCTGTTTTACCATAAAATGAGCTGTGTGAAACTCTAGTTAAAACTGCAAAGATGTAGTCAACCAAACATATAATATCAGTTTTATGAGTAAATATTAACATTTGCACATTTTTTTTTTTTTTTTTACTCAAAATACATAGATTGAGAAGGGGTGTACAGTGGGCCCAGAGGCCTGGAGGGCCTATAAGGGTCTTCCCTAGGGGGCCCCGGTCCTGGAACGAGATTTCGACTGACCCTCCCACCACCCACAACCGACCCCTCACTCATCACCCCGGAATTCGCAATAATGCAATGACCAGAACAGGGAGCCCAGTTTACCTTGAAACACCATTCATTGTCAATACTGTGGATAATCTTTTTTTATACCCTAAAAAGGCAATGTATCTCAGGAGATACAACTCATAAAATCCAAACTACATCAAATATTTCAAAAATTCCTTTTGATTTTTGTTTTTTACTCAAGTCCAGATGATATAAAAAAAAATGACATGAAATTATTTTTTGCTGATCATTTTCCGGTCTTGCCTGTTTAAGGGATAAAGGCCTGGAAAAGCATTTCAAAGTATGAGACCAAGAGTCTGGTGATGTCTATGGGTCACAGACTCACTCCTGTGATTGCTCGCAAGGGATTTACAACTAAATATTAGCATATATATATATATATATATATATATACATGAATAAACTCTGACTCTGACACTAAATAATAAAACTGGCGTTTTGAGTGGTGAGTGGATTTTGACTTATTTATATATATATATATATATATATATATATATATATATATATATATGCGTGTACTTATGCGTTATTATTTGGCGCATATTCAAATGTTTGTGTGGAGAGCGCACTTACTGCATGACATACAGGTACAGGTGCGATCACTTGCATTTAACTTTAAAATGCTGCTAACTTCTCTGGGCCTAAGCTCAACTCAGATGGTCTAAAAGACAGTGGAAATGTGTGCTGTGGTCAGATGAGTCAATGTTTCAGCTTGTTTTTTTGGAAAAAATGGACATCGAGCTAAAGACAAAAGGGACCGTCCAGACTTTCATTAGCGACAGGTGCAAAAGCAAACATCTGTCATGGTATGGGGGTGCATCAGTGCAAATGGCATGGGTGACTTGCATTTGTGTTAAGGTATACCATTGACATGGATATATTTGGATTGTACAAAGACATAAACTGCTATCAAGATGACATCTTTCCTGGGTAGCAAGACAATGCCAGGCCTCATTCTGGATGTGATACATCAGATTTGTTTCTAGACATTCTACACCGTAGAGTGGATGTGATTGACTGCCTGCCTGCAGTCCAGATCTGACTCTTATTGAAAATGTATGGCCTATCATGAAAAAGAGAATCAGACAATGATGATCACAGACTGTTGTGCAGATGTCTTGTATCAGGTGAGATTGGGTAAAAAATTCCACTTGCAAAACTGCAACAATTAGTATCTTCAATTCCAAAATGATTAAAAATTGTAATTAAAAGGAAAGGTGATGTGACACAGTGGTACACATGGCTCTGTCCCAACTTTTCTGGAGTGTGTTGTAGCCATCAAAATCAAAATTTGTTTATACTTACAAAATACAATAATGTTGTTCAGTGAAAACATTGGAAATCTTTTCTTTGTACTTTTGTCAGTTAAATAGAGGTTCGAGAAAATTAACAAATCACAGATTCTTGATTTTATTGCATTTTACAAAATGTCCTAACTTTTCAGAAAATGGGGTTTGTATTAAAATGTTCAGACAGTCTCCTTCTGTTTTTTAT